>JBBELK010000267.1:1200000-1705320 GCA_037783545.1 Henricia sp. BOLD:AAB3569 | reverse complement strand
CAGATATTGAAACCAAAATTCACCTGGATTACCGCATACAACACTGTACAAACTGTATGGGGCAGAAAATCGTGTGATTGTTTGTGAGGCAATGCACTTTGACCTATGTGGGCGCTGTCTGCTAGCTCATTGGTCGGCGGGTTCGGCTTGATTGACGGGTCGGCGGGTCGGAACTATGCATTGCCTCTCCCCCCCCCCCCCCCCCCCCCCACCCCCCCAAAGGAGTAAAAGGGTACCTGCAGTGGTGATGAATGTTAACTGGCGCAGCTGGGACTGTATACGCCTTTCTTAATATTTATTCATAAACGGACCAAAGCGAGGCTATAGTTCCTCCGAAAAGTAAACAAACCATTCAACGCACGCACGATGCATGGCAGCTATCGATGTCAACGCAAGGGACCTTAGCTTAGCCTCAAGTTTCGTCGATTCATGGTCGACTCCAGGATTATATCAAACGACAGACAGTTTGGCAAAGAATGCAGGTACTTCTCAGCGGCGTAGGTGCAAGATTTGGAAGGTAGGAATGCTGTAAAATGATGGTGTTTACATCCGCATAATCAGATGAAAAATCGTAACGAACGACATGTTTGCATATGCCTATACACTACACAGTACATGCAGATTCACTCGTCATGCTCGTGTCGTGCCTTCGTGGTAAAATGCCTGCACTACATTTTCCTTTATTACGGCATATTAAAATCAACCACCAAAACGTGAAATTCTGTTAAGAAATCGTAATCATGTTCCAGATCATTGTACTACTAGTGACGTCATACAATTAGATGATCACAAGAAGGCGGGCTATCTGGGCCCTGACTGATCATCTCTACACACGTGGTAAATGTCGCTCTTCTCCCGAGAGTGCTCGAAAATGTCAAGAAAAATTACGTTGGACTAGTTTTTTTTTTCTGTTTAGAAGAATCATCGGGTAAAACGGACCACGGTACAACATTCTGAAGATTCCAGGTAATTCCATGATAAGTTTTTCAATGTTTAATTTTGACTGTATTGGTGAACTACAGTTTGGGGTACGGCGGCCATCTTGCCGCGTGCAGCAAAATGTAAGATAGCGAATGGGGTTAAATTGGTAAGGGGCTAAAAGTGTTATTAGAAAATGATAACGTCCCAATATAAACGTAAAAAAAAACACTTTTAGCCTTCTAAAAGTAGCTTCTGTCGGTTATTATCACTCAGTAATCTACAAAAGCAAACCTAAAAAGGTCCAACGACGAACGTTTTACGCTGTCAACTTGGAGCACATCGGTACGTTCGTAAGCTTATCGCACGCATACAATCCGGCACTGAAATGAGAGGAACTATAGCCTCGCTTTGGTCCGTCATGAATAAATATTAAGAAAGGCGTATACTCCTCAGTGACCCTTTCACGGTTATCAACGTCATCTTGTTCACAAAGCACTTCACATGCGTTGCTGTGTGCGTGCGCCGATCGTAATGAATGCACATAGAGTGACCTAACAACACAAAAATATTCCACTGAACACATTGCTGTTTTCCCGGTTTGGGTCTCATTTTGGTTCTTGTGCTGAATTATTGTGAAAATAAAATAGTGCAAGGCTCATTTTTGGTATGTTATGACAAAACCATTACAAAAAAAACATGATTACATTTAATTCTGAAATCTGAAATCTACTTTTAGGAATACAGTTCTTTAAAGAAGTCGGCCTGATGGTGCTGACTGTAAAAAGAAACGGCCTCTTTGAGAAAATACTTGATGTCGCAAAGACAACTGGAATTCATGTTGATTTTCTTGACAAGGAGGCACTACATCAGCGTCACGGCTATCTATCTATTGATAACATAGCTTTTGAAGCAAAGCCAGAGATTGTGGGTTTCTACCAGGGAGCCGATGCAGGACATATCAATCCGCGAAAACTTCTCCCAGCTCAGCAAATGATGGCCCGTTCTTACGGCTGTGAAATATTCGACGACATCGTGAAACAAGTACAACGTGACGAAACGCAAGACGCCTTTAAGCTTACAACGGAAAACGGGAGAAATTTTACCGCCAAAAAGGTGTTACTCTGTACCGGCGCATTCACCCAAGACCTTTTGCCCAAAGCGAAAAGCGCCTCGATATACGCCTAGTAACTCAAGAGGTGTTGCTTGTGGAGTTCAGCGAAGCTGACAGGGATTTGCTTCGGGATATGCCATCGATTTGGTGTCACGAAGGAGAAACGGACTTGGGAGGGGATTGTTACATTATGCCTCCCATCCAGTACCCAGACGGTAATAGTAATAACATATTCTTTGTATGAAATAAGGGATTTATTGTGTGGGTTCGGACGGTGTTAAATTGATGTAATTTTCCTTTACATGATTTGGTATATATGCACTATATACTAAGTGCCTTTTCCAAGAACATGCTAAAAACACATAGCATGCTTGGGTGCAGCACTCGAACCCATGACCTCGTGCATACTAGGCAGACGTCTTGAACCGCTTGACCACCAGGCAGCGATACTTTTTTCCGTACCACGCTATGGGGCTTCATCGAGGTGTCTGATTGGTAAATGAATATTCATATTTTTGGTAATCTAGTGGTTAAGACGTAGTACTATCAATCGAGAGATTGCAGGTTCGAATCTCCTTTGAGTGAAGTCGTATTAATTTTTTTCACTATTAATTGAGGAAAAATACTGTTGCTATGTGCTCACAAGCCATCGCAAAATATGGCGACACACAACGTACAAAGCAACGGGACTCGGCATGGAAAGCAGAGATTTATTGGAGAAAACTCAAAGGTGTTTATGTTTTAGGGTCGACAGGTACCGTAGCACACACCATTGAGCTATGCACACACTGAGCAAAGGGCAAGTAATGCAGGGATGCCATATATTCATAAATAAATATGCGCTTTCCTACAGCGAACCGCCAGATATTGAAACCAAAATTCACCTGGATTACCGCATACAACACTGTACAAACTGTATGGGGCAGAAAATCGTGTGATTGTTTGTGAGGCAATGCACTTTGACCTATGTGGGCGCTGTCTGCTAGCTCATTGGTCGGCGGGTTCGGCTTGATTGACGGGTCGGCGGGTCGGAACTATGCATTGCCTCTCCCCCTCCCCCCCCCCCCCCCCCCTCCCCCCACCCCCCCAAAGGAGTAAAAGGGTACCTGCAGTGGTTAAGACGTAGTACTATCAATCGAGAGATTGCAGGTTCGAATCTCCTTTGAGTGAAGTCGTATTAATTTTTTTCACTATTAATTGAGGAAAGAGTGTGGTATGGTGTGGGGTTATGTTGAGGTAGTTATCGACAAAACACATCAGTATGCAACATATGCATAGGGGTTAAACCAATCAGAAGCAATGTTCGCTAAACAGCGGTACGGAAAAGAATATCGCCACCAGGCATGCCAGTGCCGAATGGCAAGTTCAGTGGTCTGTAATTACACGTATGGATGTAATTTGCCCTAACATGACAGTATTTTTCCCCGCGAACATGCTTTCCACACAATCAAATCAAATCTTTATCAGTATGCATTTCTACATGTAGGAAGACTCATCAGCTTTTTCAGCACTTTTGGATTTCATATAGCATTTTTTTATTGATCCTGTAGTCACTGTACTGCACAAAATTGCCCTGCCCTGTATAACTACAACCACGTCCGATGTCGCCCAAGTGGGGTTGAGTTTTTGTGACAATAATCGAAAATCAGCAGCTGATGGAATTTTGGTATACCATTCAGAATGTCAATTTTTTTGTATTTTCATTATCCTGGATCAACCACGGATTTCTATAGAACTGTTCGCAAAATCTTGTCCCAGATTGTGCAATATCCGACGCATTTTGCCACAGCGGGACACTGTGTTTTAGTTTACTGTTCGTTCCCTGATGAGCGAATACAACTTTTCTGTACTATTGTGTTTCTGTCCATCTTTTCCAGGTAAATATTACCTGAAAATTGGGCACTGCTTTGTGGGCCAGGAGGAGATTACATCAAAGGAACAACTGAAATCCTGGTACTGTGGTCAGGGCAATCCTGAAACAACCAAGAGACTTACCAGGCTGATGAGGAATATGTTTCCAGGTTAGATGTCTCATTAACATTAGTCAGTGGACCTGAAACATAATGTCACGGTTTGTTTACACACGCACGCAAATTTATGGGGGGAGCTTTAGGGTACCAAACAACACAGGGTCATTATGTTTAGGTCCATTACATTAGCGGTATGCCAAACGAATTGAATATTCGAATATTCGATCTTGAATATTCGGTATGATCTTTTTTTGTTCATGTGCAAACCTGCCCAGATCAAACCGAACATATCATCCAGTTCTGAAGTGTTTTAGAATGAATATTCTGTGTGTGAATTACAGGATGTTTTTATTTAATGCAACGAGGCGGCTGATTTGGTATCGAAAAAGGCTGAAAGAATCGAAAACATCCATGCATAGCACCCACTCGGGAAGTATACTCCGAACAACATTAGGTTCAGATAACACGGATAGAATATTACATGCTCATGGGTCTTTGCATGTTAACAAAAGGCTTCGGGTACATTTTGACAACTAAGACTAGATTTTGAGATCTTGTCTAAAAAAATAACACAAAGAGATTTCACTTGTTCGAAGGAGATAACTTCAGTCCCAAAAGGGCAGCAAATAGTGTGATTATAACATCCCTTTCTGAAACCTCCTTGTACAAATTTTCCATACACAGAAAATGTCACAAGGTGTCCATCTTTATGGGTAGTTTGTAGGCCTACAGGGAGGGTTCAGCAGACAGACATGTCACACTATTTGTTGTCCTTATAGGCCCTATCATTTGCAAGATACAACTTTTTACAGATTCGTGGAATAAGAATGTAACATATCTGAGGAAGAATGCTGGTAAACTAGCCTGAAGAAATGTTAGCTACTTAGATGCATCAGTGCTTCAGAAAACCTTGAAAATCTATATATGGATGTTGTGTACAAGTGATCGGTAAAAAAGTCCTGTGAACGGGACTTTTTTTAGAAAACCACCTTCGGTTGTCAATTTCCATTTTGTTACCATTGCTATCAACACGTACTTTGAGTAAGGTTTTTCTTGTCAACTCATGAAAAACAAAATTGGGTCATTGCAAATGATACTATGGGCCTTTAAGTTATCTCCTTTGAACAACTTAGGCCCGAAGCAATTTGTTACTTGTGAGACAAGATAAGTGTGTTTGTGTAAAACAAATTATCCAGTTTGCCACTGTAAATGTGTTCTTTGTTGTGGAAAGATCGTCATGTATCAGTAGGATTGGAGAGCCCATCGGTGTGTATGTGCCTTGGAGCAACAGCACGACCACTCACAATTTTCCCCTTGCATAAATACGGTACTCTTGATTGTTATTATCGTTTGAGGTATACCTCCATCACTTTCCCAGTTTCCAACAAACGCTTGCTCTGGTTCCTTTCCTTCGGCCTATTTATTCAGCCAAATCCACTATAAGGTCACTTCACACAATTTCCAAATAATAGCAAATCTTGCGTGCATGCTACAGTTTTTTGCCCTCCCCAGAATCCCCACAGCAGAAATGTATTTTTCAGCACGTGCATAGCCCAAATGGGTTTATGATGTATACTCTGCCAAATTTTGTTGCACACAATTTGGAACTTCCAGGTTGTCTTGGGTTCTACTTGTCCATGTGTATTTCGATGTTTAAATTTATAGAAAGACTCTATATAGCATGTCCGAAGACGTGTAATGCATGCACTGTCAGCTTGAAACCAAATATGACGTAATTGCTTTGGCAGTAGAATAGGTCCTTTGCACGGCAGACAATCACATTGTCAGTTTTGTCATGCATGAGTAGGCACTTTGTGGTCCTATTGCCACATCATTTAAATAAGAAAGCATGCCCCCTATTATGGCCGCTGGTGCAAAGAGTCTATGTCATTGTGTGCGACTGCAGAAATGACGAGACTGGAGGCCTCAATCACAATTAACCGTTTATTTGCACTCGAAGACAGTACCGTAGTTACTAGTGAAACTAGAAAAAAATTAATTAAGAAAATACATTAATCACAATCACATTACAATCAAAGCTAAATCAATACAAACAATTACACAGCACCATAATTCAACCTTATTCAATCCAGAAATTTACATGTCCGTGTACTTACAAATCGTTGGCGGGCTAAATGCCACACACACACACGATTCTGTGTACACAGGGGTTTATGGGGTACATGCATTGTTGTCCTATTTTCCCTTTTCTTTAGAATTCCTCTGTGGGGTACCACTGTTCCTTTTGAATTTCTTTATGGGGTACCATTGTTCCATTGTGTTTGGTACCCCACAAGTGTGTCCGTGTTAGACCACATATACACACACACACAATGGTTACACTCCTCCATGGCAGTCCGGAATATACAGTGGTTTACGGGAATTTCAGGAGTTACTGCGGTATTCTGGGGTGCTGTTTAAATAGCTTAACAATTAAGAGTCCAAATTAAATACAAATCCATTCAGGACAGACAATACACAAACAGGCCCAGCAATAAACAATTTGCAATGACACAACATAAATATGCTGTAAGTTATATCCCAATCGTACAATGTACGCACAAATACAGTAATGGGTCAACTTATACATTATGTGCACAAATGTATTAACCAGTTCCGATATGCACGTAAAAAGCCCCCACTTTAGCGATGAAATTTACTCAACAAACAGCCTCTATTAAACCCATAAATTTACTCCAAAACAAGCTCAACTAAACTCAATGTTGTTACAACTATAAATAAATGTTACTTACTTGAATGACTACAAAAAAGACGAACAAAACACGACGAAGACGAAGACGAAAATGAACCCAAAGCTCACATGGCTGAAAATCGCGAATAAATAATGAGCTGATCACGTGACGTGCACACATGTCAGCACCAATATCATTGGTTGAGAGATCTTCTGACCCTTGACCTAAGTCACAATACAAGTCCATTCATAAAAAAGGAAATACATTATCGTCAACGATAACACTGCCCCCATTGAATAGGCCATATTCACATAATATAACACATTAATATACTACATAGACCATTACATTAAATCACATGTACACTCTCAGAACGTTGGTTAAAAATGTTAACCAACTTGGTTAAAATTGTAACCAACCATGTATTACCAGGTGAACATCCCAACAGTTGGTTAAAACCTTAACCAACCCAGGTTGGTTAAATTTTAATACGTGGTTGGTTAAACTTTTTAACCAATTATTAGTTAATTTTATTTTAACCAATCTGTTGGTTAATGCTGAATTGGGCAAATTTTAACCATTCAGATCAGTTGGTTATACCCGAATGGTTGGGCATTTTACTGAAATGCTGTTCACAGTAATTGGGCAATATTTTACCAACAGTTGGTTAATTTATTATGTTAAAAGTTTTAAAAATATATATTTGGGTATAAAGCACACTAAATAAAGGCAAACACCACACGATGGACTTGACAGTTCTACAATTTTTGTATTTTATTTATTTTGTGATATTTGATGTACATCCCTATATACTTTAGCAGCAGGTGTAGGCCAAATATATACTGGTATTTTCTAAATGAAAGTGTTTGGCTTCCTTCAAACATTTTCATCTTTAAATGTTTCACATCACACTGTGTTAACAATGAGTTCGAGAATGCTTGTGTGACGTTTAGCTCAGCTGCACTATATGAAGTCAGAGAAGAGCGTACTTTTATTTGTGTGGTTTACACAGCCAAAGAAAGGTTAAATTCAGATTAGGAAATAACACTTGCAAAATTTCCGAGTTGCAATTACAATGGCAAGTTCGTTCTACAGTGTGAGTAAAAAAACCTATATGTACACTTTTAAAATTACTTTTTGTGTTTTAGTGTACCAATATTTATATGAGATGTTCTGACATGTATTTTGGATAGGTTCTCCTGTGTCCTTTAAATTATGTTTCATGCATGACCGCACATGAGGCAAATAAGGGTGTCATGTGGAACACGACTTGCGCCAACATCAGAATTGAACAAAAAAGAGACCACCAAATTAATTATTTTCCGAAGAACCTGTTGCAAAATCCGGGACGGATCAGCTCTGCACTGGTTCAAATCCTTTTCTTTTTCCTAGCCATACTGAATTGGCGCAAGTCGTGTTCCACCCGACACCCTTATTTGCCTCATGTGCGGTCATGCATGAAACATAATTTAATTGAACTGCTACCAAATAACACACCAGAACTTATCCAAAATACACGTTGTCAAAACATCCCAAATAAATATTTATACACTGAAACACAACAAGTAATTTTAAAAGTGTATAGTTTTTTTTACTCAACCTGTAGTTGTGTCGAAAAAGTGGTCAAAATGCAGCTTTGATCAAGAAGACGTGGTTCACGCCGAAGCCTTGCTTAGCAGTAGCCTAGTCAGATCAACTGATGTGCACGATGAGTGGTTATGCCGCCTTGGCTTCTGCTGTCATAGCTGTTGTCGAGTAACAGTTGCTGCCAAGATGCCAAATCCGATCCGATCATCCCCTCCTTTGTGGATAAACAAAATGAAACAAGGACTATTAACTATTAGTAAGATCCAAAGGCGGTATATGTGACCCATCCATTCATACTACTATTAAACTAATAGCATCTGATAATCTTTTTAATGGATACCGGCGCATTACAAATATTCATTATTATTATTATTAATATTGCACCTATCACTGCCCCCACCCCTCCCCCGCGCTACCCCACCCCGCGATGCCCCACCCCTTAGGTGGGGATTTGGTCCGACGATTTCCGTGCCCCAGGGTTGGACTTAAACGCATGGAAATCAAATTGTCAGCGCACAGGGAGCAAAACGTGCATCTTTTGCCCCATGGGTGGGGAGTTTGTAACCCAAATTTTGCCCCACGGGTGGAGAATTGTCATTCGAAAAGTGACAACCCTGCCTCTTAGGTACAGGTGGGGCAGCCCGGCGGGAGTGGTGGGGAAAAGTTACACGTATATAGGCCGTGCGTAGCGAGTATGGTGTACACATGTATGATGTAGTTTGTGGCGCGGCCCGCACTCGCTGCACGTGCACACGGCCTACAACGTGTAAGTAACGTTATACTCGTGACAACCCGTACGGGTAAAAAATAACACTTTCGGCTTAAATCTTCGAGAAAGGTTTCCAAAACCGACCGCTAGCAACCACTAAAATGTCTCCCCACCATTCACCGATCAGACCAGACAATTAACGAGGCAGAACTTACCTTAAATTAGTTGTTTCGGCTCGGAAACACGACTACATTTTGCAAATTTGCCGTCAACACATCCGCCATGACACAGTCCTGTATACGTTTGTGTATAGTTTCATACGTACAAGGCACACACACGAAACGAACGCGCGTTGGCATTTTATCGCTGCTGCTTTTCTGCAGACAATCGAGTCACTAACCAATGGTGGCTTTCACTGGACACCACGTGACATGGTTGGGCGAAATTTTTAACCAACTTTCGCTTTGTGGGGGGTGTGAATTATAACCATAGTTGGTTAAAATACAGCCCTCTGATCTTATATTTTACACAACCCGCAGTTTACCCAACCAGAAAGCAGTATATTTCTTAACCAACCCCTGGTTAAAGAAAAATTTACCCAACTCAGAGAATTTAACCAACATTGGGAGATTTTTAACCAACTGATTTTTAACCAGTGATATTTTAACCAGCGTTCTGAGAGTGTATAGTATCCTGTCCATAATACAATTATGTACTACGTGTACAATGTACTTGGAACTACTGAGAACCTTGAGCATAAAATGCTCATTCACAAGCAAATACCGAGTACCACCCGAGCATAAATACCCAGGATAATCTCATTACTGTACTTCAAGATACAATAACAATCTAAAGAAAAAATACATCAAACAAATTAGTTTACATTTTACTGCCTCCAACAAAACAATTTTAGTGACTGGACGAACAAACTCTGTTATCTTGGTCTTGACCCTTACTGATCGAATTAACCCATCCCTACTATGATTAACAGCAACAACTCGTGCCAATGGTCAAAGATTGCGGGGTGTCATTTCATCCAGGATTAGTACTAAGTCACCAACAGCTAAATTATTTGTAATTTTCAACCACTTTGACCGCTTTTGCAACTCTGGTAAATACAATTTCAACCACTTGTACCAAAACTGGTTAGCTAAATGCTGGACATGTCTTCATCGTTTACGAAAACAGTCATTGCGGTCAAATTTACCAGGTAGAATCGTGGGTCCATTTTTCAACAGTAACAAGTGATTAGGCGTAAGCAGAGTACAGTCACATGGGTCATCGCTAAGTTTAGTCATTGGACGACAATTAACAATACTTTCTACTTCACAAAAGACTGTCTCTAAAATGTCATCAGTAAGTTTAACAGTCCTAGGAAGAGTGGCCTGCATGATTTTCTTAATAATGCCTATCATCCGCTCCCACACTCCCCCCATGTGGGGGGCTTTGGGGGGATTAAAGTGCCAAACTATATCCTCCTTCACAGCATAGGCATTTACAAATTTGTGGGAAAGCTCTTTCATACTAGTTCTTAATTCCGCCTCACCCCCAACAAAACTGGTACCATTATCAGAATATACAAGCTCTGGTCTCCCTCTACGAGCCATGAAGCGTCTGAAAGCATTCAGAAAGGAACTATATAGTGTCCACTGAATCCAATTTCTCCACATGCACTGCTCTGATGTTTAAAGGAGCGTGACCAGAGTTTCTGAAAAATAGTTTTCGATGTAACTTACCAATATTATCAAGTAACTCCCATACACACCTCCCATGTCCCAAAAACCCGAAAACATTCGCAATTTCCAGTAAAAAATTGAACAAAACTATCGAGTATGCTTTCAGCGGATAAACGTTGATACTGGAAAATTTGTTTACAAATAATCGGTGGATTTTCGACGATATCCTCAGAAATATGCGGCCTAGAAGCGCGGGAGTTTCAGTTTCGTAATCAGAAAAATATAACGGATGTTATGATATAAAAATCTCATGACCCATAAGGTAAGTCCCGGGGAGTTATGGGTAAAAAAAAGTGATCTGGTCACACTCCTTTAAACAAGTAAATAGACACCCATACCGTTTTATCTCGGACCTGCCATATTTAACATAGAATGGTCCAAAAACATCAATGGCTACATTGGAGAAAGGAGGCTTTCCAGCCTCAACACGTTCCTTAGGCAAATATGCCATGAACTGAACATCTGGTTTAGCGTAAAGTCGTCTACATGTTACACAAACTCGAAGTAACCTCTTTATCAAAGGTCTAGCCTTAACAATCCAAAAGTCTCTCCTGACAATACTTAGGACCCAATCAACACCAACGTGGGCAATATCATGAACATCTTGAACGATGGGTCGAGCGATGACATGGTTTGCTGAAATAACACATGTGATGTTTATTCTTAAGTACACTTTCCTTTAAACGACCACCAACTCTGATCAAACCATGATCATAAAAAAATGGGTGAAGTGTTCTAAGTGAACTAGACACTTTAACAGGTTTACCTTTACACAAACAATCCACCTCAGAACTGTAAGTCACGGACTGGCTTTTACGGAGGAGGATCCTTTCGGCATGACGAACATCCTCTGCCGACAATCCATCCGATGACTTATCTCCCTTAAGAAAACCTACAAAACGTATCCATGCATGCCAAAGCTCTCTTCATCTTATACCACGATGAATAGTGACGCATTAACCTTCACAATGGTTTACCCAAATTGTCAGAACTCCCGTCAATGCATGAACCATCACCAGACACCATCGTACATACTGTAACTGGTGAACATTTCCTGACTTCTGGATCATCATCTGTCAACGTGACTGACTCAACGTCGATGGAACCCCAGTCATGTTTGTACTGATACAATTTCTCCGGACCGTTCAATCATTTATCCAGTTTAGAACTGACATGACCTCTAGTAAGACAGTCCCCCGGGTTGACTTCACTCTAAATGTAAAACCACTGTTTGGGGTCACTGAAATCTCTGATCAAGCTTACTCTGTTACCGACAAAAACGTGAAATCTTCTGCTATCATTCCGTATGTACTTAAGAACGATCTCAGAATCTGTCCAAAAACAAAGTCTAAATCCAACTCGCGCCTCAGCAATGAATCAACTTTAACAGCCAAAACAGCCGCTTGAAGCTCCAAACGCAGAATAGTACACACTTTCAAAGTGGCCACTTTGTTTTTACTCATGATAAGCTGCACATGAACTTCAATTTTCTTGTTTGTACATCTAATATAGCTACAACAGCCATATGCCTCAGAGCTAGCATCACAAAAATGATGAAGTTCAATTGCAGCATCATCATGGACAGAAGGTTTTATGCAACGAGGAATACTCAGTCGACTTACTGAACTTAACGATTGCATCCAGAGATCCCATTTCCTCTTAAGATCTAGTGATACTCTCTAATCCCATGATAATCTGCGAGCCGTGGCTTCCTGAAAAAGCAATTTCCCAGTAAGTATGAGAGGACCTATCAAACCGAGAGGGTCAAATATCGATGACACTATGCTGAGCATCTTCCTCCTTGTCAACAATCCACCCATGCTAGGTTCCAGCTTAAAGAAGAACTCATCACGGGGAATCCTCCATCTTATACCCAAGACCCGGCATGTATTTTCAAACTGACCACCCAATTCTCGAACTTGCTTGGCTCTGTATACAGTCTTTAGACACTTCAGAAAACGATTCTGATCATTGCTAACTACACATTTTGTCAAATTGAATCCGCCGCTACTCAAAACCTTAGGAGTCTCCTTAATGACAGTTCTAGCTTGAGATCTTGAAACTACCGAACTAAGGCAATCGTTGACGTAAAAGGATTTCTCCACCGTATGCGTAACTAAAGGGTCAACACTCGAAGAATCAACGACCGTCTGTTTTAAAGCATAGGCAGAACTCGACGCACACCATACACCACCAAATAAATGTGATGTCATTCGATAACATGTCAATTGGCCATCAACGCACCACAGGAACCTAAGAGCGTCTTGTCTTCATTGCAATGAATGTACATGGTATGCCTTTTACCACAACCCTTAACACCACATACTGATCGCTTGCCACAATCGTCAGTACTGTGAGAAGCCAACAGACAATTATGGCACAACTTGTAACTTATCACAAGGTTCAATCTGCCTCTTGGTAATGCCACAAACGATGAGGTTGACTACATAAGACACATGGGGGTTCAGGTTTGGAATATGATTTATGCTTAGCAAATTCAGTTGAGCATCTTTGTTACCTGCTTGTTGACTGGCTCCCGAATTAGATTCAGACACCGATATGGAGAAGCTGGCAGATGAAGCCTTCCGTTCAGTATTGAACTTGCCCGAGTGTTTAGGATACACACAGCCGTAAACTGGGTCGTTCACCTCACTGGCGATAAGGCCTGCAAACTCAACCAATTCCTTAAACACTGGATAAGAACCATCATATCTCTTTGATTTTAAGGCAAGCTTCTTCCATCGCAACTGAATATAATTCGGGAACATACCAATTATCTCAAGTATAAATGCCTGCGAGTCAACCTCGTGCATGGTCTCCAAGTGGGAAAGTACGAGTAATGCATTTTTCATGTCATCAGCCAATTGTTGTATGTCCTGAGGTGATCTAACTTGTTTGCCACACTTTAATTCCTGTACAAGACTTTCGGTTACTGAGTGGGCATTGCCAAAACGATTATGTAAAATTGAACCTCCAATCAATTGGCAACCTTACCCCTAATAATAGCTTCTTTAGCAGCACCCGCGGTATACTGCATCAATCTAGACAATTTTAGGTCAGGATCTTCACAAATCTTATCTACGTTTACTTCAAACGCCCTCATAAATTGGTGAAATTGCAACAGATTACCATGAAACACTTCCAATTCCACCCTAGGCAAATTCAAAAGACGTAGAAGTTCCTTACGTTGTACATCGCCTATTTCTGGGTCAACTACAGACGCCCTTTCATGATGTACATTAATTTCTGCAGCCTTCTTAGAAACCTTGACCAAATTCAGGGTCGAAATATAATCCCTCTGTTTATCATATATATACTTATCACTAGCATCTATGTCTTTCTCATGAGTAAGTGTTTCATGATAATTGTTATGGGCCTGTGTAAACTTACTAAAAAGACCTTTCAAATTGATAACATGATCATCTATATTATCAAAATTATCTTCTGCTACACATTGCCTGATTTGATTGATCTCCTGTGAACTACGGTGACGACGACGGCAAAGAGGACAACAGGTACATGCTGTGATGACAATGCAGATGATTGGCCATGCATTGACACGAGTGATGACTATAAAGAACACGATGCCGGTAGACCACTGGATGACGCGGATCCCTGAAGCGACGATTTTTTTCACTGTCATTGTGTGCGACTGCAGAAATGACGAGACTGGAAGCCTCAATCACAATTAACCCGTTTTGCACTCGAAGACAGTACCATATAGTTACTGTGGTAGGTGAAACTAGAAAAAATAAATTAAGAAAATACATCACAATCACATTACAATCAAAGCTAAATCAATACAAACAATTACACAGCACCATAATTCAACCTTATTCAATCCAGAAATACACAATCAAGCTTCAATCAATATTTTATAATTGTTCTTATTTACATGTCCATGTAATGTACTTACAAATCGTTGGCGGGGCTAATTGCCACACACACACATACTTACACACACGAGCGGTCTAGTGCGTCGAACTTAAGATCCTGTGCTAGTACTAGAATGTAGGTTCGATTCCGGGCCGCGACGGGTTGTGGCACCTGTGCCCTTGAGCAAGGCACTCAACCTATTGCTCCCATTCCTTTAATTGGCGGTCCCTCCGCTGTTGGATGTGGTGAATAAATAAAATAAAATAACGCACTGTGGACGTTTCTTTGTATTTGTGCACTTAAGAGAATTGGTCGGAAAATCGTTGTTTTCTCAAAATTCTTCTCTCATCCACCCAAATTTTTTCCTAATCCAGGTTCCTAAACTTTACTCCTGAACCCTAACCTTTCCCTGCACCCCCACCCTAAGCCCCCACTTTAGCGATGAAATTTACTCAACTGAAATTTACCTCTATTAAACCCATAAATTACTCCAAAACAAGCTCAACTAAACTCAATGTTACTTACTTGAATGACTACAAAAAAGACGAACAAAACACGACGAAGACGAAGACGAAAATGAACCCAAAGCTCACATGGCTGAAAATCGCGAATAAATAATGAGCTGATCACGTGACGTGCACACCATGTAAGCACCAATATCATTGGTTGAGAGATCTTCTGACCCTTGACCTAAGTCACAATACAAGTCCATTCATAAAAAAAAGGAAATACATTATCGTCAACGATAACAGTCTATTTGTTGTGCAAAGATTCTAAATGTTTGTATTTTCCCAGGCTTGAAGCCACTATCAATGCACTCCGATACATGTGTTACTGTGCCTACACCGACCAGACGGCTCTACTGTGACATGGTCAGTCCCGGGCTCGGTGTTGCCGTGGGTGGGAACGGATTCGGTGCCAAATCATCGGATGAAATCGGTCGAATGGCGGCCAACATGATTCTGCGAGGAGAGTGGGACTACGATATGCCAAAAGAGAATTTCCAGGTACAGTGGAAAACCAAGGATGTTAAGGCTTAATGGAACATTTTTCACCATCGGAACGAAAGATCTGTTCATTGTCTTCTTTTCTCAGGTTTCCTGGGGCTTGTATAGGATGCCTGAAAGAATTGGCAATTGAGGTGTTTCAAATTTTACCACAGACTAAAGCACTTAGATCCTGCTTTCGTTTTAAAATTCCTCTTTGCAGGACTTCCAATGTATCACTGAAATATTTTGTCTAATACCTCACATGTATGCATATACATTTGTTTAGCAGAAAGGTTTGCCTTTTAGCAGAAAGGTTAACAGTCAAAATCGTATGTAATTTGTATTACAATTTGACTGGTGTTCTGCTACTCTTGCTAAGAATAGACCTTACACTGTTAAAAAAAAATGTTCATTTACAGTACATTCATATGTCAATTAGCATTACATAGCGTACTGTTTTTAAACAGTACATTCTACTTTTTTGTTTGATCTGTTTGCATACAGTAGACTCTACTGTTATTTGGAATTGTAAATTTACAGAAGATTCTTCTGTTTTTCAACAGACGACTAAGTGTTCGTTTTGTGCATGGTTTTGTTCTTTAACAAAGCCTTCTGTACAGAAACAATTCTATGTAACTGAACGAAGCAGTCCAGGTTATTGACGACTGTTTCTTGTTGACCTTTACAGTTCACTTTTTGTGTTGTAGATGCACCACACTTCATGTAAAATAAGTCGGCATGTTTCTCTCAATTTCCTAGTTTTTATTTGCATGCCGGGGTGCAGTGGAGTTTCAACAAGGTGTACAATTTACCAAAAATGTAACCCGACTCACTGAAATACAGGAATATGATAAATTCAGGGGGAATTTCCGTCTAAGTCTACTGTATTCCCGCACTTTGAGGCAGATTACATGCTCCCGTGTATCTCCACTGCAGGCAGTATTGCACGGCAAATAAAACGCAAATAAAAACCAAAAAATATACGAAAATACCGACTTGCCTTTCACGACATGTAGAGCAGCTACTTCTCGTTCAAGTCGGCACTTTAAACTGAACAGTCTCCAGTATATATTTCGACATAACGCCCGCCAAAATCTGTCATTTCATATACGAACGGCACAACTACAAAAAGCGCACTGCGCAGTTTGAATTTACTGCAGTGATTTCCCAGCATGCAACGTACTGGTACTCGCTATCAACGCCGCGTAATTTCTGCTGCATACCAGGGAAAATCGATGGGATAACAGAAGGTCCTCTGTTACTAAACAGTAACATGGCTGTATTTTAACAAATGAAGATTAAAAGTTTCTTGTTCCTGAACAAACCTGTAATTTAACGGCAAACCGTCTGTAATCATACAGAACAATATTTTTAAAATGTACACAGACGGAAGAACCTTTGTGCAATAACAACAAATTCCAAAAACAGTAAAAGTTCTGTTCGATTTTGACTTTTTCAACAGAAAAACACCTGTGACTCAACACCATTTTTTACAGTGTAGACCTTTATCACGGTGGGTCCATCTTTGCCCTGTTCCCCATAGTACGTTTCAGGCACAATCAGTGTGTCAGCGCGATCGGACCGCGCAATAGCGCGTGTATCCCACGTTGTTGTTTTACCTTCTGCGCTGCACGTTTTCTGAATTGCGCTACGCGTGTGCCATTGTGATGCACGGGACCAAACTATTTTTTTTCTGCAAGTCTCGCTTTGGTTACATTGATTTCAATAGGGGAAGGGAAGATGGCCGCACCGTGATAAAGGTCTATATTCAAGCATTTGAACGGTTCCATTGTGTCCCCTGTTTATGTGTTCCAAGTTTCATCTTCAGATTGATGCTTAAAACGTGTACGTCACTGGCACATTTCCAATCGGCCATTTCTTTTCTATATAACCGATTTAGGGGACATGATGATCGAACCGCTGAAACGCATGAATAGGCTCTACAAAAGTTGCCATACAACTTTTAACTGCTAACCCATTTTTATTCAAAGCAAATAATGTTTGTATTAAACAAATGTTTCTGCTAAACAGCTGAAAAATTGGCCCCTGCTACATCTACAGTCAAACTTTTTCATTGAGAAATTTCAAAAGATTTAGGGTTTATTTGATACATCATCTCGATTAAAGTATACAATTATGAAACAATACAAGCTGCATTATACAAAATTAAAGGAGGTACACATCATTTGCACTGACCCCAATTTTTGTTCACGGGTTGATAAGACAAACCTTATTAAAAGGGTTAGAAACAATGGTACCAAACACCACATGATTTTATTTCAGTCTAAAATGGTATTTTGGGTGTTGCAAAATACTTTTTTACCATTCAACTCAACAAAAAAAACATGAATGGATTTTTCAGAGTATTACTGCACCTATGTGGCTGAAATTTCTACAGAACAATCAACATGTAGTAAGCCAGCACATCAGTCCATGGATAAGTTATATAGCGCCCTCTGTTGACTGTTGTTGTTATGCTAAATAAAGGTCATAGTTCATCGTTAGAATGTTCGCCTTTTTGTCTGCCTCGTGTGTTCTTTTTCCTTGCCAATATTACCGAATATGTGACATAATTTGGCGACGAGGACGGGATTTTGCTTCAGAGTAAACAGGAACAATCTAGAAGCAGAATCATGGCTGCAACGATCGGTAAAATTGGTGAATTTCGCGAGGGTGAATTTCGCGAGGGTGAGGAAGTGTTCGAGTGCTATTTGGAACGGCTGGAAGAGTTCTTCCTAGCGAATGGCATATCAAACGACCGGGCGGTGAGTGTGTTTTTAACTGATCGGGGCCAATGCCTATGGTCTTCTCAAGAACCTAGTCTCACCGTGTAAGCCTAGTGAGAAATCCTTTGAGGAACTGAACAAGATTCTCAAGAACCACTACAACCCGGAACCCCTCGTGATTGCTGAGCGATTTAAGTTTCACAAACGTGACCAAAAAGAAGGTGAATCTGTTGCCACCTACGTAGTGGAATTAAAGAGGCTAGCTCGTACATGCAAATTTGGGAATTTCCTGAATGAGTCCCTCAGAGATCGCCTGGTTTGTGGGTTAGTTAATACCCAGAGTCAAAAGAGCCTTCTGACAGAGAAAAACCTGACTTTCGACAAAGCTTGGGTGCCAGGCGTCGCAGGTTGCACTTCATATGTGCCCGAAGTCGCCAGTTGCACAGCTTGGGTGCCGGGCGTCGCAGGTTGCACTTCATAGGTGCCCCAATAAGTCGCCAGTTGCACAGCTTGGGTGCCAGGCGTCGCTGGTTGCACTTCATATGTGCTCGAAGTCGCCAGTTGCACAGCTTGGGTGCCAGGCGTCGCAGGTTGCACTTCATATGTGCCCGAAGTCGCCAGTTGCACAGCTTGGGTGCCAGGCGTCGCAGGTTGCACAGCTTGGGTGCCAGGCGTCGCAGGTTGCACAACTTGGGTGCCGGAAGTCGCCAGTTGCACAGCTTGGGTGCCGGAAGTCGCCAGTTGCACAACTTGGGTGCCAGGCGTCGCAGGTTGCACTTCATATGTGCCAGGCGTCGCAGGAGTAACATCTGATGCTGCCATTTGTTCTTCATTATTGTGTAAGCCGCCGTTTGTGCCTGTGGGTAAAGTGCTTCAGTACTTTTCGACGAAATCATGTTTATTTTCCGGCTCCGCTACATCGCTCAGACTTGAACAAGAATTCTCCTCTTGCTCTATCTTAAAGATGGCACGGAGTTTCGCTTCAGTCACTTGTAGGTCTCTTTGAGTTTGTATTTTCTCCAACTCTGCCTTCTTGGCTGCTTCTACATCTGCAAATCTTAATCGCGTCTCTAGGGCGGCTGCCTCAGCTGCGAGAGTAGCCTTGGTTGCCAATAGCAAGGGTTGAGATGCAGATGTTCGTAATGAATGTCTTGTTTTAACTGACTGTCTAGAGCCCTTTTCCACATCGTCGACACCATGCACTTGTTTCTTGATTATCTTTAGAAATTCCTCATTTCTAAGGAGGGCCTCTATAGCAGCTGAAGAAAGACTTATTTCCTCCTGAACAGCTGGGGACTCGGGAGTTGTTGCAGCAAAGGGCAGGGCGGTGCATGGTGGTTCATTGTCGCTTGATGACATTTTACCTGTAAATGCCTGCTGTTGTACATGTATACACACTGTATAACATTACATGTACCGGTAAATTATATGTCGTTTGGGCAAATTACACATGTACGATAAATACCATGTGTGGTGCACAATGTCACAATTAATTGAAAGTTATGTGCACACACTACATGTACCTTTAAAGATTACACTTACGTACCTACATTAGCAAAATGTGCATACACACACAGGTCTACATGCACTATAAACACTTAAATGCAATAATGCTTCAACAGCTTGTTGAGAAATGGGGATTTGCAACGCAAGTTACATGTAGACTATATACATGTATGTTTAGTATTTAGTACTAATATTACAATTGAGTCTTGAAGGAAGATAAACAAGGAACGCAGTTTGATGGGAACAAAGTTGGACTACATTTATTCTGCTTGTCGAGCGCAAAGGAAAATGGAAGGTTGTTGACTAGTCTGTGGTTGAGACGAGAGTGGTCAAAAATAGGGTACTGGCTGGACTATTAAAACAGGGAGATGAGCGAGGTAATAAAATCCAAGGTAATAAAACATGGAGACACATTGGGTACGTTCAGACGGAGGCACAAGTTGGTACTTTTTTAATTGCGCTTGGGTTGTTTAGATAAGAATTCCTTAATCCAAAATACGCTTGCGTTCATACACAAAAGTTACGCCGGCACTTCACGATAAAAGTGGCTCAAGTTATTCCTCCGAGGTTAAGCAACGCCAAATTTCTAAGGTGACCTTCCGGTCACGCAAGCGCGCGTGCGGGAAAACGGCGGCGCGCCATAATGCATCCACAACATAATATGGAGTTTTAGATGTACGTAAAACACGAACGCGAACGTGAAATGCTTTAAACACTTGGTCATTATTCTGAGGAGATCTTAGAACAGATGAAAACAAAAACCTACATTTTTTACTTTTGTGGCGAGATAAAACTTTTGATGTGACCAAGATTCGAGCCCGAGTTCTAAGACCTCCTCCTGAGGTGACCGATGCTGAAATAATTTCGCGTTCACGTTTGCGTTTTACGTGCATCTAAACCTCCCAAATAAACAAGGCCCAGTACTTGCACATGTACAAATACATGTATGTACACACAATCGTGTATGCTCACGTAGCATTGTGCATGTGGGATATGTCAAAATGGCTCCGTGCAATTTGATCAACGATATATTTCTCGCGTTTTTGCTTGCCTGTATTCGGGGTGAAAGAGAGAGGTCGTCGGATGATGAGGCCGAGTGTAACAATCGAGTGCTGGAGAAAATCATGAGAAGGGTTAGGGTTAGGGCTAGGGTTCTGCTTCAACCCCTTGATTTTGATTTTTATTTGGAGTGTCGTCCGTGGAGGGTAGCTGAAGCAGTGTTTTAGCCAGGAATTGAGAAAGTGGGAGTGCAAATTGAAAAAGTGGGAGTGCAACTTTGTAAAGTAAAAAAAAATGTGTCCGAAGCAGCGCGAAGTCACTGCCGGAGTCCAGCGCCCGCTTAAGGGTCCTGGAAGCTCTGGCTATTGTAGATGACAGGGTTCTCCCCAAGTTGATTGAAAATGTGTGGGGGCCCAATTCTGTAACGACTCGATAACCTGCGAAGCCACGGCGTGGTGTCCGGGGCCCACTTAAGGGCCCCGGGAAAATTTGTGACTTTACAACAAGTTTTCTAGTGCATTTAGTCTGGGGTCTTGAACTAAGCTACATGTAAACAATTTTGTTTTAAACAAAAACTTTAAAAGACTAGGACTAATACATGTAATAAAGCATTGGTGAGTGCAGATTTGATGGAAAAACTCGAAAATTTTGAGTGAAATTTTTTAATATTTTGTGTGGAAACACTTCCTAAAAAAATTTCAGTCTGCCTCATGTTTTGCACACAAGGTTTGAAGCCATGATCAACTACATGAACGTACATATACTAAATTCCTTTCCATACCGCACATTATCCATGGGAGTTGACGATATTTTCCATAAAAATGTAGATCAAGCTGGTTGCTGCGATGCACGAAAAAAACGATCACAAAAATTACGACCGACAACCCAGCTATGTCATGTATGTGCAGGGGATTTCTCATGCAGGGGATTTCTCATGCAGGGGATTTCCCTTTCAGAGTAAGAGGCCAACTCGTGTTGTAAAACGCATGCTGATTGGCTGATAAAAATAGTATGACCTGTTGGTAGTAAATTCTGGCCAATGATGTTCAAGTTAACAAAACAGTGATCAGCATGAGTTGGACTGGTTACCGCCCCACTAAAGCCAAGAATCTTATGGTCCGGAAACCAGACTAGGCACGTTCTGGCGCCAGGAGGACCAGCTGGGCCGTCTGTACCGTATCGAGAGCTGTTTTTGGTCGGCCGTACCGTACGTGCAAATCAGAATGAATTATTGTTTGCCATGAATTCTCTGTGGTTCTTTTTTCACTAGAGAAAATTTATGTATGGTAAATTTATTAACTACTAAAGATAGTTTCAATTAATCAGCTTTACGATGGTACCAATTTTACATGTACAACTTTTCCATCCTCGATATCGAAACACTTAATGCTTCTTGTGAGAGAATTATCCGCGCGTGGTTGACATCCCTCAGAGTTTACGCACGGCTTTGACCAAGTCGTGCTGAAAAATTTTGCCCGTGATTTCATCACAACCGGCCGTGCTAACACGGCTTGCACGGCTCGCTAGCTAACACGTTGAGCTGAAGTACAACTCCGCCATTCTGGACGCGATCCTTTCCAGTATGGTCTTCTTCTTCGTGAAATGATCATCACCGGCGCAGCATGACGGAATTCCTCGTCCCAAATATTTATTAGAGCGAGGATTTCCCGACTTTGCCAATTTGATCCACGAATTTGAGTAGATTTTTCAGCAGCCATGTTCCAGTTGTTCTCTCATCAGAATTACACGTGGATATTACGGTAATGGAGGGTATAGTACATGTAGGTCAGCGCGAATAAACTACTACAGGAAGTGGCAGGTCAGTTGTGTTCCACCGGAGATTTACGACTCGGCACAGCAGGGGGTGACAGTTGTCCTTGGCGCAACTTGCGCTATTCCTCCACTTTTCGCGAGAATAAGTTACGCCACCTTGGTGGCGTAACTTATTCCTTTGCGGGTGGATTAGAGCGTTCCAACGAGGAATAACTTAGTATTTTCGGATTAACGATTAACTTACGCCTCGTCTGAACGTACCCTAAGTCTGGGTCTGGAATAATTAGTGAAGTGATGAAATGTAGTCAGGAAGTGAAAAGCAATAAAAGTGGGTCTGATGGTGAAGAAGTGACAATCAATCAATTAAGATTGACAGTACAGGGTCGAAAGAATAAAACTACTGAAACTATTGCTTAGACAATGGACAAGGGATTGGAACATCTGGAAATGCGTGGAGGCTTGTCTTAAAGGGACTAACAATAAACAAAGTGTTTTCGTGTACGAAGACGCTACATATGTATACACACCTTCACATGAAAGTTTAAGCAAAATGCAATAAAACTTAAGAAGTTTCAAAAACGGTCAAATGCACACAAACTTTGTGATCAATACCATATAAACCGTTAAAGGGTATCACGCAGTTCAAAGTACATGTGCGTATGTGTAGTACGTCTCGCACTAGTCCATACGGGTAACATTGTGTTCAGTTTAAATTTGCACTCTCCAGTCCATAAGTGCAGATGGATCAACGAAGTAGACGTTAATAGCGTCGCTAGATCGTGCCATCAATCGGTTTGTCTCTGTAAGGCTATTCTCCATTCACGTGCCTGGTTGGTCAAAGCGAAGGGGACTAGGGGAGTAGACTGTCGTATTAGTGGCTTGTGATCAATGGTCTCACAGACATCTGGTTCATCATGCTCATGCGCAGTAGGACGGGCTACTATAACTGTCCGACTTTTGCCTGCGCACGGCCCCTTTAATCCTTGATGATGGTTAATTACACTCCGTAGCTCACACAAAGTATCTCGCACATGTATGCTTACATGTAGGCCTCAAATATAAACTCATGAGCAGTTTCACTCTCAAGGGGTTTTCACTGTAACGGTAGCACATCACAAGAATGTTGGCCGGAAGTATGCTACTGCTAGGGGTTTTCGTTAATTGGCCAACGGTTGGCTTATACTTGAGGTCATTCAAAGTACAAAGGTCCTACATACATGTGTTGAAGGGCAAGGGTCTCAACAGAAGCAGAAATGAATGTAGCAATAAACTGTAGCAAGTTCATTCTCAGAACACTTTCTTGAGTCGCTGTTTATTGTTATTGTGTTCTCCTCAACATGCTCAAAATGGCAACATGTCACATATTGTTCTGTTCCAATCTGCTACATACAATACCGGTGCTACAAAGCTCTGTTATCTATAGCTCCATTGTCTTGGTCATTCCATTGCTCCAATATTCCATTGCTCCGTGAAAACTGTAAATAGTCACACAAGAATATGCATTTCGTAAACATTCAGAAGTTTAGGTAAACAAAGTGCTAATATGGATAATCACAATGCAATACTCAATCACGGGAACATTACTTTACGATTGCGCCTCAAACCACAAAGTTATCTCAATAAAACAAGGTCAATGTTTATCAATCAACATCATATCATAGAAATAGCTATACCTCCTTGCTATCTCTCCTATGGGGCTTTGGATTTGGGGGGATTTAAGGCCAAAAGGCCACAAAAACAGCTTCAAACGTCTACATCGTGACCCAAAAACATGGCTCCTGCAAAATGATGAATCATGTGCTGTGTGTGTTGGTAAGTTATCACGAGAGGGCGCACTTCACAAAACCTGGTAGTACACTGCAACTACACCTGGAAAGATCGACCAACCTCAAGCACTGGGGCACCAAGGCCTGTTACGTTACCGCTGTACCGAGTCACATGACCCCGCTCAGTGTACATACAAATCGTACCAATGCCACTTATGCAAAAAAGTGGGTCACCTATCGAAGGCATGTCGAAAGCGACGTACTGGACAAAAACCAAAGAATGTGAAATTGGTTTTAGCCACGTCATCAGACGAAGATACCTTCGAAGTGTTAGATTTGTTCGCAAAGGATCAATCTGAGAAATCTAACATTCTGCTAGATATGTGGAGGTTGCAGGAATACCTCTCTAGATGGAGCTATAGACACTGGAGCGGCGGTATCCATAATGTCGGAAACAACCTTCAATGAAAAACTAAAGGGAATACAGTTACATCCCTGTTCTGTGAAGTTGCGCACATATGCAGGGAATGCTATCGAAGTGCTGGGGCAGGCTCATGTTCCTGTCAAATATCTGGACCAACAATATCAATTACCGCTGTACATTGTTTCTGGGAACAAACCTGCACTCTTTGGACGCCAGCGGCTTGAGAAAATTAAAATCAACTGGCAGGAAATTTTCAAGATCAAAAAGACTGTGCCGACTCTACCATTGCCTACCATTGAGGAGATAACGAGAAACAGCCCAGCGTTTTCTGGTGAAATAGCTTCCATCAAGGGGTTCAAAGCATCAGTCCAGATACCAGAGAACACTCGTCCGATCTACTTTAAGCCCAGACCAGTTCCATATGCACTAAAAGACAAGGTTGAAAAGAAACTAAAACGCCTCGAAAACATTGGGGTCATATCCAAGGTCGAACAAAGTGACCGCAGGTATCGCCCGTTGTAGTTGTACCAAAACCTGATGGCAATATTCGCCTCTGTGGTAGTCTTGGTGCAAGACGATACTGCGTGATATTTGTCACTGACCGCCGCGCTAACCAACATTCACCGACATTCGTCAAGAGAGGGCGCCATACACTGTACTATGAGGACAGGAAACCAGTCTACGTCCGTGCTCTGCAGTATCGTCTTGGGACATTTCCTGAATCCGCTCGGGAAATTCCGAGCGCATTCCAAGCATTGCTCATTATGCCATGCATACCTATGACGTAGGCTTATTAACATATTTCAAGCCGAGCGCTGTGAAGTCTGGTACCTGTACGTACGTAATTATCAAACAGGAAAAACACACGTTATCGCGTCAGACAAGTCCGTGCTTGGTAACATGGGGTATCTGGGACAGTGGGGTAAATGGGACAAGTCTATGTTTTTTCATTGTATTTCCTTAGCAAGCAATCATTACTTGAGATAAGAAGTCTGTGCCATGCGAACAAACACCTCCAACCAACGTGGCAATTTTGAGCTGTATTTTCGCGTGTTTCTGAGTCCAAAATCGAGTTTTTCTCCGTCGACCTCGAGTGCCCTCCACCCTGACTTCAAAAATACTAATAATTGTGTTTCACAGAACAATAGAGGCTAACTGATTGGCGTTATTTTGAAGGAAAAAAAGCAATTTGAGGCGATTTTCTTCACTCTATTGTGTAAAGACTACTTCCGTGAAGGTAAGCATTTTGTGCATGGATCAAATCAGTACAAAAATACGGTCAATATTGCAATTTTTAATCAAAGCCGTCAAGATGTTATTGATTTGTCTCAAGGATTAAGTATTGTTGTTGTCAAGGGTTTGTGTACAAAACCATGATGTTTTCTTTTCCATTTAGATATATTTAAAATCATCAATAGAACCATGAAAAAAATATAGGAACACAAGAAGTCTTCAAATTACATATATTACAAAGCATTTGTATCAATTTGAAATGTTTGTAGGAGGTAAAAAAAGATGAAATTGTTGGAATAATTTTGGCTTGCACATCGCAATGGTGGCCATTTTGATTTTATAAGGTGAGCACACATGTTGCATTTTTGGTCATGTTGTTTGGGTCATTGTGTAAACAGATGAGTAGAATAAAGTGTGTCAGGTTCTAGGATTGGTTATTATTTTTAAATTGCCATCCATAGAATGGGAATAATTAACCATTTATACAAATGATAAATTATACTGCAATGAAGTAATTTTACACAATCGGAGCGGGGTAAGTGGGACATGCGTAAATGGGGTAAGCGGGACACGCAATTTTTCACAGAGCATGATCATAAATCTGTTTTATTTTGAGATGCAACTAAGATATTCTCAAAACAATGTCCACATTGTACATGTGAAGTAAATTTTACAGTAATTTATTATTGACTTCATAACAATAACAGTGTTTGTATTGTTTATTTATATTTTTACAGATCACCTATGGCACGCAAAAAGAAAACGTGGACACCTCAGCAAGGCAAATGGAAGGCAGAAGCAATGGTTGATGCTTATAAGGCTGTAACTGACGGCAGACTTGGGGTTCGAGAGGCCGCCAAGCAGTATGGTGTTCCGAAATCGACGCTGTCAAGAAGGATAAGCAAGGGAATGGGGAGTCCTTCACCGGCAAGCCGGCCACCCGTCTTCACTATGGGCGACGAGGGCCAACTAGTGCGCCACATCAAAGAGTTGGAGAGCCAAGGTTTCGGCATTGGAGTTAAAGCTGTCTGCAAGCTTGCTTACGAGATGGCGGAGCATGCCGGAATGAAGCACCGCTTCAATCACATCAACAAGAGTGCGGGGTATGACTGGTATGAAGGGTTCATGAGACGCCACCCTGACCTGTCCCTGAGAAAACCGGAAGCCCTGTCTGCTGCACGAGCCTCGATGCTGAACCCAACTACTATCGGCGATCACTTCAAGAAGCTCGGAGATGTCATGGACAGTGCCGATCTCAAATCCTGCCCAGGTCAGATATACAACCTTGATGAAACAGGTTTGAGTTTGGTCCACAAACCATCAAGCATTGTCGCAACGAAAGGTAAAAAAACAGTGCAGTCGAGAACCAGTGGAGAACGCGGAGAGAATGTGACCGTCCTAATATGTGCCAATGCGCAAGGGAGTACACTGCCTCCCTTCATTATCTTCAAGGGTCAGCGCATCAATCCCGGTCTGACAGCTAATGCCCCACCAGGCACACTCTTCGGCACTAGCAAGTCTAGCTTCATTGACGCAGAGCTTTTTGAGACGTGGTTCAAGAAGCTGTTCCTGCCATCCATTCCACAGGTACGCCCTGTCCTACTACTTACTAGTACTTGATGGGCACGGTTCTCACATCAGCATCTCTACCCTGAAGTTGGCTCGTGAGAACTCAGTTCACATGTACTGTTTGCCACCCCACACAACGAACCACACACAGCCACTTGACAAGTCAGTTTTCAAGTCGGTGAAGTGTGCCTACAACCAGCGATGCGACAAGTTTATGCGCGACAATCCAAACCGCATAATCACACGCTACGACTTCAGTGGTCTTTTTGCTGATGTCTATCATAATGTTTTCACAATGGCCAACATCATCAGTGGTTTCAAGTCAACAGGGATTTACCCCTTTAATCCACTGGCTATCACCCCAGAGCACCTTCAGTTCTCTTCTGTGGAAACAGAGCTGACATATGAGGATGACGAGCCTGCACAAGACGATGAAGCAACCGTGTCTATGCCTGTCATCATCGAAGTCATTGCTGACGTCCATGCCAACCCAGAGGTACCGGATCCACCATCCGTTCAGGAAGAGGTAACCATTCCATCACAGCCCGAGACCGAGCCCGAGCCAGAGCCTGAGCCTATGGACATCGAACCAGGACCCAGCACATCAAACGCAGTCTCCCCTATATCTGCTACACTAATCGGCGATAACAACAAATTTGTAGCAGTCCTCAAGAAGCCAGTAGTTAGCAAAACCATCAAATCTGGCAAAAAATCTAGCCGTGTCACAGAAGCGCGATGCCTCACCTCCGATGAGGTTTTCAATATCGAACTGGCTAAACAAAACAAGAAAGACGCAGAAGCTGCAGCTAAAGAGGCTCGGAAGGTGGAGCGCGAGAAGAAGAGGGAACAGCGAGAACAGGAGAAACTAGAAATGCAGCAGCGACAACAGGAAAAGAAACGCAACAGAGAAGCGGCTCAGCAGGAGAAACAGAAAAAAAAGGACACAAAAAACACTCGCGCTACTCCTGAAAACGTAGATCGCGATATCGCCGAAAACTACTGCGGACATTGTGGTGGTTTTTATGGAGACGATGACAACTTGGACAAAGAAGACTGGTGGCAATGCATCAAGTGCGAGGAATGGTTTCATGAATCATGTACTGGACTGTTCGGCCGAACAAATGAACTGACCGAATTTGCATGTGCGAAATGCAAAGACGATGAACCTAATTAAGCGCGTTTGAAACAGTATCAAATAGAATTTAAGACCTGTTTTTCTTAAATATGAATAATGAATAGTGAAAGAAGATCAAGTTAATGATTCAGATTAAACAAATGCAATGCCATGCGTTTGTGGTGCTGACACCCATATGTTTACATGTGTTTTATGTGCGTCCCACTTACCCCATTTAGGTGTCCCATTTACCCCATTGTGTCGGGGTAAGTGGGACAAACACAGGTCGTCATGTTTTGCCGCCTCCTTCCCCACAACATGCTTGTTTGGAAACAAATATGATCAAAATATGTTCAAGAGGTGTTAGTAATTCAACAAAACCTTTCATTTGATAAATAAAGCTTATTGTCTACAAACTGCAACCAAATACATGCTTAAGTGTCCCAGCTACCCCATTCTACCCTATTTGTTTTTAAAAGAAAAACAATGAAAATGTGGCAATGGGGCCAGTTTTTTTCCCAATGGATTCAACGAACTTCGGCTTTGGTTTGTCAGCCCGGCAACCGAAGCCGTTATTTGGCTGAACCCGTACGCTGCAGAAACGTGTCTTTATTATGATTTCACAGACTGCGAAAACCGTACGGCACTCGCTGGCTAGCTAGCGCTACGCGGACGAGACTGCCATGGGTCCTGTGTTTTCGAAGAAAAAACATAATTTTTGTTACTACTAAAATCACGTTTCATCGCCAAATTTAAAGATAGTATACATGATTGGTAAACTGTTGCAAATAGTTTTATCCCCCTGTGTGATTAAAGATATGCATGATTAAAACTAACCTGAGCAAAAACCAGCTCCGAACTTCGTCTAACCATGGTCTAACCATGGAGGAAGGAAAGTCTTTCCTTGAGCTCCATGGTCTAACTTTTGAGAAAACAGTCAAAAAAGGTTTGCAGTCATTTCGCCCCAAAACCACTTCGCCCTGAACCATTTCGCCCTGAACCTTTTCGCCCTGAACCTCGGCCTGTGCACAAAGTGGTTTTGGGGCGAAGTAGCATGTGGGCGATGTAGTGTTTGGACGAAGTGATTTGGGGCGAAATGGCACTCAGGCAAAGTGGTTTGGCGGCGAAATGGCACTTGGGCGAAATGGTTTTGGGGCGAATTGAATTTTCGTCTCGTATCATGAGACGAAAACTAATTGTTTTACTAATTTCTCAAAGACTATAGCACTTCAGACAAAACCATTTCAGGGGAAGTTTTCTACGGTCATCGTGTTTATATTGTGTAAGTTAGGCGTAAATCTGTGAACATTTCTGAGTTTCGAGAATTAGTGTCTACAAAAATGTTCTGGTTTTTTTTTTTTAAACAAAAGGTCATGTCTATTTGTTTCCGCAAATGATCGACGTCTCGCAGCAACTTCGGGAAAATCAAAAGTACAATGATGAAGAAAAATGATTCTCTAGCTACACACAAGTTACAACAGATTTTAGAAATACTTTGGTTGCAAAAATTGACCAAGCGGTTGCTGTGTTATGCTTACAGTTCGTCCATCTCCGTGTGGAATATACAGTGAATTTACCACTAAAAATTATGACGCTGGCAAAGGGCAGGCTTTAATTTGTGGGCGACAAACAGCACCCGTAGCACACGTTTATTAGAATACAATTTTAAACAAATAGTATCCCCATGAACAGTAGACAGTTTCACAAATCTGTCTCGCAAACACGAACCTGGACACGATCGAACTTCTTTTATTTCAGTATATTTAGCAGGCATCGCATTTTTATTATTCCCGGTCCGGCACACGCAAAATTCTGCAAAATGTGTGAAATGCCGTGCGGCACGCACAGAAACGGTCTCGAAATCGGTCGGAAAATTGCACTTTCTTTAAAGGCCCTGTAGATGATCTGTTTTTGAGCGATTCTGCTAATAAAACCATTATAAATCAAAAGAAAGACATCAACAAACTCATCCTAAGAAATTTCAGCTTTGTCAAATGTACCACGTTTAAAAAAACCATGAAAATCCATATGCATTTTCCTGGTCTTGGCGGGGTGTTTCAAATATTCGTTCTCAGTTGATCGGGTATATATGTGGCTTGCGTCATGCACTCTGTGGCGCACATACTGCGTGTGCGCGCGATCCATAAAAATGCATCGCGTTGGAACACGCACACGGAGTACACAGCGCCCATGCATTTTGGACCGCGTAGATGCGAACCAAAAATAAGTAAATCGTTTGCAAACGATCTAAATAATTTCATCTTTACGGATTATTTTCTGGTAAAATTATATCATTTTGAGCGAAAACCTTTCATTGGATAGTTGCTATTAATACAATCTTTACTTTCAGAACTTTTCCCCTGTAAACTCGTCGATTACTTTTTGGGTCATTGCAAATGATCCACTGGGCCTTTAAGAATGTAAGTCAGTCATTGTACCCAGCTAAAACCTCGATAGGCTACTCGAGTCTTGTACCTCAGATGTATTTGTTGCCATTTTGAGGTTACAACAGTTGCTTTTTGGGGGCGTGTGTGGATCAGGAATTCCACCGCGGGGCGCGGGCCGCGCCAGGTATGTCTATAGCTCGGCAGCGGACAATCTGAGCCGTTCTTTTAAATTTTACGTTGATGATTCTCCCCAATTTGTAACACACTTGATTCGGGTATAACGTATATACAAGTGGCTTTTTTTTTGGAGGATATATGGGACCATGATTTAGTAGGAAGGAAATAACCATAGCTGTGCAGGCACAGAAAGTTGCCAGGCTGGCATGCTCATTATGTGGAACTCTGTTGACCTCTATAATGCATATGTATAAGCTTAGGTTAGAAGTCACACAGTGTCACATACCAACGTTCGACAAATGTCCCAAGACGATACTGGAGACTGGTGTGTATGGCGCCCTCTCTTGGCGATTGTCGGTGAGTGTTGGTTATCGCGCGGCGGTCAGTGACAAATATCACGCAGTATCGTCTTGCACCAAGACTACACAAATAGCCGTGTGTGCACCCAGGCTATTTGCCGTGCTGCGCGGGGCAAATATCCTACACTCCACGGTAGCCTGCCGTAGCACGCGCTCGCTCCCGTTCTCTGGACTCTCGAAACATTTGTGTTTGAATTTTCATACCTATGTTCAACTTTGTTTCATAAATGTATAAATAGTCTCTCTTTTGTCAATTACTTATAAATATTGGGGGGAAATCAGAGTTGAATTTGGTGCAGTTTTGCAATAAGAAACTTTCATGCGGCTGGACACAAAACTAACTCGCAAGACCATGTGACTTTTCGGAACCATAATCTGGTTTCGAAAAGTCACGTGACCTCGATTTTTTGAAAAATGCTAAAAAACGGCCAAATTTGACGGCGTTTTTTTTAGGATATATCTAATTTACTCTGGAAAGCGCTTCAGAATAATGTATGGTCTATAGACTACTAAAGTAAAAACGTCACCCTTTGTGTGTTGCCATGGTTTTTGGGTCTACACTAAAACCAGTAAACTGTTTCCCTGCGCTATACCAATGGACGTTTCAGATTACCAGCGAATGTTTAGATCCAATTACCATGGCAACTGACGTCACACTTTAGTAGTCTATTTCGAACCCAAAATAGCCAAACAAAGCCGGTGTGTCCCTTTAACGTAACCATCAGTGCCAGACGGCCGTAGAGGGCGTAGGCGGCGGCCAGCGCCAGTCGAGTCGATGCGGTGCCTAGTGTACGTGTACTACTATAGCTAGCTCTAGTGGCCGTGGAAGACAGTGGGAGAGCAGCCTCGATACCGGTACGGTACTATTGTTTGTTTGTTTTTATTTGTATTATTAAAGCTTTAGTATTGTTTTCAGATTGTGGAACAAGGAAACCAAAATGTCGACGGGCAAGGCAAGAGCGGGTTCGGTATTTTATTTTGGTATTTTTTTCGTATACTTATAGGCCTACATTGAACATACTTCCAAATACTGAAAGCCACCCAGACCAAACTGGGTGGCTTTCAAGAACAGCACTTTTTTTTCCCATCAAAATCGTTGCTCAAAATGGAATCTTTAGACAAGTCATTTTACAGGAAATTGCTATTTTTGGTAAAATCAAAATCTCTACACGTTCTACATACCTCCCTGGCCTTAATTTTCTCAAAACTTACGTACACACCTCCGTTTTTAACAATTTGACGATCGAATTCAACTTCATAAACTTCAACTCGTGCTGACTCGTGGCATCGTTATTTTCAGAGCAATGGCGCTCGCCTCTAACAATTTCAAGCACCAGACCAGTTCCAGCACGTACCATTTTTGGACGAGGGGGGATTTGTTTTAGTGTGCCACTGTGTGGTCGGTGAATGAAGGATTCACGTCAAATGACTTTTCACTCGTAAAGTTGCCACGCGGGTCGCTTTGACAAAAAGCCGTTTGGTGGTAATTTGACGTGAATCGCGCGTCATCGCGCGCGCACTGGGTACACTGCCGTATTTCTGCCGCATCATGAAAAATGTGCTGTAAAACATCACAACATTGTTCAATTCCAACCTTTTTAATAGATACTGAAAATAAAGTACTTTCTGACGATTGAAAAATTTTGAAAATATTTTTTTTCATACATTGAACACGGATTTGGGTGAATTTGTAATCGATAGCTTATTCAATTCTAAGATATACGCAAATGTTGCATTTCTGAGATAAATAAATGATAAAATTACTGCATAAAGTAATGCACAAATTGACGTGGCGAGCGGTCTGTGCGTGAGCGCGTCAACAGAGGGCGCTGTGCGCGCGTGAATGGTTATTTTGTGCACTAACTGAAGGCAATTTTTGAAGAAGAAAACATGATTTTTCTACAGAAAAGCAACATTTGCGACAAAAGTGCAAGTGGGAAGTATATCTTAAAATTATGTATTTTTTTAGTTTAAATGCCACAACTCAAATTTAAGGAAAATAATTATTGGAATCGATAGCTTAGATGATTTTGAAATACCTTTTCCATTGACATTTCCGTCGCAAATGTTGCATTTCCATGAAAATTCTGTGTTTTTGTCACGCCTGCCTCCATACAAAAGTGTGTGAAACTGCTGCCGGCCGAGGCAGTGTGTAAAGTGCGCGAAGAAAGAGGGCGTGCGCGTGATGATCCGTTTGGTTTCTGGCCGGCCGCTTTGCGTGCAATCATATGCAATATTCTTTCCGTGATTTTTCTCTAAAACTAAGCCTTTGCGACGGAAATTGCATGTAAGTATTCCTATTCTAAAATCGTCCAAGCTATCGATTCCAATAATTATTTTCCTTAAATTTGAGTTGTGGCATAAACTAAAAAAATACCTAAAATTACATTATGTGTTGATTCCAGGAGGTAATTTCCTTAAAATCTTTGTTCAATGTATACGAAAGAAATACCTTTTGAAATATTGGTATTTTTTTCATATATACATTGAACACGGATTTGGGTAAATTTATATTTTGGAATCGATAGCTTATTCAATTCTAAGATATACTTCCCACTGACACTTCCGTCGCAAATGTTGCATTTCTGAGATAAATAAGTGATAAAATTACTGCATAAAGTAATGCACAAAATGACGTGGCGAGCGGCCTGTGCGTAAGCGCGACAAGAGAGGGCGCTGCGCGCGCGCGTGCGTGAATGGTTATCTTGTGCACTAACTGAAGGCAATTTTTGAGGAAGAAAACGTGATTTTTCTACAGAAAAGCAACATTTGCGACAAAAGTGCAAGTGGGAAGTATATCTTAAAATTACATTACATGTATGTGTTGATTCCAGGAGGTAATTTCCTTAAAATCTTTGTTCAATGTACCGGTATACGAAAAAAATACCGAAATATTTAAATTGGAACACAGCAAGATGTTTGTTTGACGGTGGGATTTCTGGTCCAAAAAGGGTAGTTTGTGTTGCGAAACAGACTTGTGAAACCAGTTACAGTTTGGGGAGATTGTTTGTTTGTTTTAGCCCACAAAATTGATTATCAGTTACTCTTTGTGAGCGTCGTCGAGTGCGTGGTTTCATTCCAGGCGTAAATATGTGCTCTTACACATAGTGCGCGCCCTCACATGTGCTATGTACTGCTGTTGCATTGAGGCTTTCCTGACAAAGCTTTAATTAGTTGAGCAGAAAACGAGACAGCATGTTGAACTAAGACTAATCAGACTTGAAGTTGAAGATATCTTCGTTGGCTTGGCGCAATATGTCACTGTGGGGGCGCTTCATACTGCATCGCAATCTTCAAGCTCTCTCCTAATCAGTTTACACCCACGATTTCGCGGGAAAACGGCCGATTCCTAAGATGCATATCTCGGCTACTATTTGCTCAATTTATGCAGTAAATGCTGTTTTGGAATTTACAGAAAAAAGTCTGTAATGTGGCTGTTTGCTGTTCTGAATTAAGTTTTTAATAAAAGGGTCGTCGGCTACACGACTTCAAAAAGTCTCCGTGTCCGTTCTGCGTAGTGCAAGCGCGCGCGTTAAATGTGGCGCACAGATTACTGGACGCGTACCATTTCGTGCAGTCACAGAGCGCGTGAGCGCTATTTGTTTTGCGCGTTTTAAAGTCGCGTGTAGAACACAGTGGCATCATTCAAATTTGTATCCACACGTACGTACATGTACACGACTTTGTGGCCGACGTACGGTAGACAATGTAATGGATGGCCAACTGCATATGTTTCTTGTTTTTGCATGCATGCAGTGAAAACATCGGACACTGAACAGTTTTTAAGCGACTATTTGTCCCCAGCTAAAATCGTAGGTACCGTAATATACATTTTCTCTTGTTTATATCGCGTAGCATAGAGTCTAACAAGAGTGGCAATCAGTTTTTAGGGGAAAAAAAAAACGGCAAAAACAACGACCATCGTTGGTCAAAATGTACGCTACGATGACCCATTGCCTCATCATAGCTTACAGTGCGTTGCCATGGCAAATATGCATCGTTAAACCCATCGCAAGTTTCTTGAAATTGTTCTTAGGACGAAACACGAGATACGGAGCAGTAACCCATCTCATATCGAGTTACAAAGAATCGTAAACGTTAGTGAAATCGACCCCTGCATGGTAACACTATAATACACTGCTAAAGGGCACCTTCCCACCATTATATAGGGCGTGGCTAAATGGCGCCATACCAACATAGCGTGTGACTCATCACAACATGTTTGCCATAAGAATTTTAGGTCTAACAAATTACTACTTCCGCAATGCACCAAATGCATCCGTAGATGTCAAGTAAATCTATGCAGGAGCAGCATGTCATAGCCTACACATGTATTTTTTTATTATATGTTGAGCACGGGAAATGAAGAAGATTCGGTCACAGCGCGAGGAAGTGGTACGGAAAAAAGAAGATGCCAGAGTAGACTTTATGAACAGCAACAGGAAAAGGACAACGTAAACCGCAAAAACATTGAAGAATTGGTAAAAATGGACCTTGTCTTTCTCAATGAAATGAAAAATCATTGGCTTAATTTATTCTGTTTCAGATCTCTTAAACCAACACAGTGCTGAAGCCGGTCCATAGTAGATCCAATGCAATATGCCTCTACCAGCTGCACTTGCTGCTCGACTGAAGAAAAGAGGAATTTTACATGATGATACACACGAGCAAGGTACAGTAACTGATTGGGGTACCGTGAAACACGATGGCCTGATTTAAACATATGCCAAATTGAAACCAAATTTCGGGAGGGGGGGAAGAGGGCATCCAGCCCCACACACCTCCCCCCTCCCCTCCCCTCCCCACCCCTCCCCACCTCTCCCCTCCCCCTCCCCCCACCCCCTCCCCAGCCCCTCCCCCCTCCACAGGAGTCGAAATTAACAGTAGTCCCGTAGTCCGAGGCTAGTGGTTTTAGCCAGAGGACTAGTAGTTGCCATATGTTGGTAGTCCGACCGGCTAGTGGGCCTACATATATATATGTTGCATTACATTATACATGTTTTTATGCAATATAAGGAAAAATGTTTCCTGTTAACATTTCAACGTTGGGAAAACAATAAGAGGTCAAAACAATGTGGCACTAAAAAGTTCGACCCCTGCCTACGCCCATGTCGATGGTTAGGCGAAAGATACATGTAGCTTCATTAAACCCAATGTGCAGCGCACGTGAACATACATGTATCTATACGGAATATGCGCTTTATGCAATAATGGGGTAGTTATATGAAACTGCACCGATACTCTCTCATCATGATACATGACGTACTAATACCCAGTGTTTTCCACTGCCAAACATTTTGTCCGGGCGCGCTGAGCAGCGCCCCCATGCGGCGAATCAGTGTTCGCCCCGTGAGGGCGCTGTCCAAAATGAATGCATGCAAATGTCATGGCAGATATCGACCACAGATTGGTTCGCCGATGCGATAGATATGCCATGTATGCGTGGTAAGTGAACGATAATGACACCAGTGACTAGCGAATCATGTTTGGTGACTTTGCACCTAATTTTGGAATGACTTTGTAGTATTTTCGAAGCACTTTAGAGGGGGAAATGATCATTTTTGTCAGGGCGGCCGAGTTTTTTGTCGGGGCGCAAACAGTACCTTGCGCTACGCATTACGTGTAAAGCTAGTGTGTATGCACATGCACATGACCAGATACTTGTCACAGTGCACATTTTGCTTGCCAGCGTGCAGTTTCTGTGTGCGCGTGCATGTTCCATATCATTATGCGCTGACCAGGGCACGGGCACAGGCACGGCCGGAAAGCAGTAAACAAAATGTTGTGTTGCTAAGCCACCGCTGTTAGCGTAGCGACACGTAGTCCAAGCGCTGCGCGTCGTCTGCTTTCGATATGTAGCGCTCTCGTGTGGAATTATGTCCAGGCTAATGCAAAGCAGTCGCGCGCACGATTGGCGGAGTGTTCTCACGTATTGTTTATTATTAATTACCTCTGACTCATGAATATACAAATTGGACTGCTGTTCTCGAAGACCCGACCCCGCCACTACAATATGGATGTCTTCCGAGGACTCGTACGTTGTAAACTCGAGGTGAAAAATGACCCTGAAGATGCGTCACAAAATCGTAATTTTCCGCGCCAATTTATTTGCAAAGCAGTCGCGCGCACGATTGGCGGAGTGTTCTCAAGTATTGTTTATTATTAATTATCTCATGAATATACAAATTGGACTGCTGTTCTCGAAGACCCGACCCCGCCACTACAATATGGATGTCTTCCGAGGACTCGTACGTTGTAAACTCGAGGTGAAAAATGACCCTGAAGATGCGTCACAAAATCGTAATTTTCCGCGCCAATTTATTTGTGGTTGTTCAGGAAGTACATTGTATGTGGAAGTTTTCTTGACAAAAATTCAACTATGCTGTGAAAGACTAGTCTTTGTACACGTACGTTGCGTTTGTAGTAAAATCAGACTTGAAAACCTAAATGGAAAGTATATATGTACTGCACAGAACATGCATGAACATTTAGGCTTAGTACATGTACGTATACGGACACCCAGGAGTTGCCTTGCTATAACCTATAAACCAAGTACAAATGCTGGTTTGAGGATCAAAACGGAATTAAAGCAACACATTTTTTAGAGTTGTCCCATAAAACCCACTTAGTAAAGCCTGAACACTAATTTGTACAGTTTCATAATTCAGAATTAGCACGATACTCGGGAATAGCGAATCAAACTGCATAGACTAGCCCCTAGTCGACCATGATTTATACGACTGCACGTACGTACATGTATAAACATGCGTATTCTACCGTACACACACGTTGCGAAAATTGCCTTTTCATGGGAAGCTGAAGAGGTTTTTAATTTAGAAAATACAGTAATTACATAAATTAAACTGTCTTCTTTTGTTTAAAGTAATCACAAGCCTTGGCAAAACTTCTACTCGTGTCGAAATTCCTCCACAAAGTGGCCCTCCTTCGGATCGCGAGCCGTCCGCTCCAAGAAAGGATGGGAGCTCAAAATCATCCAAATTCTCGCTTGTCACGCGTTCACATATCACCAAGCGGGAAAAATATGCTAAATATTTTCTTTCTACACCCACTATTGGCTTGTTATTTTAGTTTTGACGTAAATTCATTTCATGGGAGGGCTTTTTCTCCGAGTCGAAGCGAAACAGTTCTGAGGTCACGCAGTAATGAATATGCATTTTATTTGACCTCATGGTAAAAGTGGCGCATGCGCATGAACTTAATGTCGCCGGCCGTGCAGCTGGAACAGCGGTGACGCAACTCCACTGCACATGTGTCTCGCATGTGTGCCATGTTGCTACGGTAGGCAATTGCTAAATGGGCGAAGCTTACTGGATCGGTCTATAGGGATGCGTATACTATCTAAGGTAATTATGATCGAATGACTAATAAAGCTACATTGTACATACAGTACAACTATCAGCCTCTTCGATCTTTGCATTTTTTATTATTTTTTCTGACCAAACTCATGACTATTTCAATTTATTATGTAGATTCTCATGAAGAAATCTTAGCCCAGGACTACTCGCCAGATGACGCGCCTTCCCAGCAAAAGGTTGTTTTGGCCGAGGATGCCATTGTTGCCCCAGCAGCAGGGGAAACACTACCACCAGGGTGGTTTAAGGTTAAAGATCATGTCAGGTCAGTATTTTGTCACTGGCAACGTTTAGGTGTTTGTGGTAACTGTCAAAAGAATTTGTTTAGATTTCAAATAACAATTGTATAAAATACCTCCTCAAAATACTATTCACGGGAAGAAAACAGGAAATTTGCAGACTGTAATTTGGATGTGGAATCAAAAATGTCGGTGTTATCATGCACTCCTTTATTGAACCAATAAATTAGTTTACAAAACATCGGTGGTTTATTGATGATATCCTTGAAAATATACGACTTCAGTGCGCGAAATTTCAGAATGGTAATGAAAAAGATATGACACATGATATGGTATCAATATCTCAACACCCATGGGGGGTGGGGGTGGGGAGGGGGGAGAGGTGGGTGGGTGGAGTGAGTGTCCAAACTGTTCTGTCACATCCTAATTTATACCCCAAATTTTGGAGAGCAAATCAAGTTTCAAGTCTGATACACATGTTCCGTTTTCAGTTTTTACTACATGCCATCTTCAAGCATTCTACAATTTTTGGTTGGTTTCAGAGTTTCTTTAACAGTGGATTGTGCTCTCTTCAAGTCTTGCACCCTCAAGATTGTAGACTGCCGAAGTGAATACGTCATCTTTTGTTGGTTGCCCAGGCAATTGGCTCTACACTAAAAATCACTGAACCGTGTCTCTTTGCTTTTGCAACGTTACTTTTCTCAGACGGCCATGATGTTTAGAGCCAATTGCCATGGCAACACACGTCACACTTTGGCAGTCTATTCCCTGTGCACTTGTTAGTCCCTTTTTGCCCCTTTTGGTACATTGGTATAGGTATATTGCCATTATTGTGTGTCAGAGCAAATCCCCATGCTCCACTGGAATTAACTGTGCATGCGGTTCACTTCATTACAAGAGGCAACTTTAATAAACAATCATTACCATATAGGCAACAACTTAGTCAACACATTCAACATGTGCATCGTGTATTGTGTAATCTCCATTCATTTGCATATTATGACCTGTACAAGGTGCACCAAGAATTTACTAGATTTTAGGAGAAAATAGCTTTTTAACAAATTTTGCTCGTCTCTTTTGACTCCTGCAGTCTTTCCAGCCAATTAAACACATCCTTTTTGCTTTCTTTTCACAGTGGTTACTGTTATTACTGGGATGTTGACAAAGACTTGGTGTCATGGCTATCTCCAATAGGTAATTTGCAGTACATGTATTGTACAGTTTCTGGCTACCTCCTGTTAACAGTTTATCGGCTGATTTGTTCTCTGTTGATGAAAGAACCTTAAAAGTGCATTCCAGAAATCCCTGGAATGTTTGAAATTGATGGCATGTTTGTATAACATGGTCATTATTAATGAAATTACTGTCAACTCTTTGCACGGCGGCCATCTTATGGGACCACTCACCGTGCATCATGCATGAGTGTAGCCATTGTAAATCTATTGTCACATCATTTAAATAAGAAAATCTGCCCATTCTAACATGGCCACTATGCAAAGGGAAATGGTTAAACTAATCCATGTCGTGTGATCTATTTTTAACCAATCACTGAACAAGAGACATTGTATAATATCAGAAAGAGCTTTTACATGTACATGTACATGTATGTCAAGGCTTTATAACAAAATTTACTAAAATTGTACATTGAAACCAGTTTATTTTAAACTATGGATTTTTTGCCCATAACGTCGCCCAAACAGAACAGAAGTTTTCAAGAATTCACATTTATAATTTGACTTTACTCTGTTAAAAATACTAATGTTATGGTATCGTGGCCCGCTTTACTGTGTATTGTATAATAAAACACATTTAGAGAATATATATTGTTGATTTATTTTCACAAAAAAAGGTACTTTTGTGTTTTGCGTGGTTTAGATCCCAAAGCCCAGATTACACTGCCAGCAGTCAAACTGCAGGAGATTAGCGAGCATAAAACCAAATCACAGTCCCAGACGCAGCCTTTGCCACCAGGAACAGATGAAATCAGAAGTGCAGATGAAATCAGACATGAGAGACCATCGGTAAGATCACGGGCGGGTTACAGTAAAATCGGTCTTAGGCCGAAAAACAATGTACCCTTTTTCGATCAACCAATGTTTGCGCATCACGCACAATGCATGACGGGTACATGGATTTTCGTCCTTAAGCTTGCTTATAACCTGCAGTGGTTATGTACTTATTGTTCAATTTCTCGGACAGCACCATTCTCATACCTGCCAACTAGTCCGAATCGGAACGGTCGACTTGACCTGACTCCCCGCGCGCGCTGCATGTGTTGTGTACATGAAAACGGGTGCAGTACTAGGTCAACTTGACCGTTGTACCAACTCGACTGTTGCAAGTTTCACTACAGTCCGATTTTTTTACTCGGCAATGTTGGCAGGTATGCATTCTGTCAAAATTTGTAAGGACTCCCTGCAAAGATACAACTTTTTTGCAGAAAATGCTTTCTCAATTGTCAATGGTTTATGCACGATGCACTTCGTTTATGTGTACATGTACATGTTGTCATAACAAGTAAAGAATAAGCTAAGCTGGCAAAAGTTGCTTTTTTGTTTTCTTCTTTGGATAAGCTATAAGTCAAAGACTTATAATAATAATCAGTCAAATAATAATATAAGTCAAAGACTTATAATAAGAATTGTCGGAAGTAATTTTATAGCCAAGTAAATGTTTTCACATCAAAAATGTGTGTAATCAAGGTAAAAAGGTGAAGCAACTGTGGCGTCCGTACAGGCCAGTATTGAAGGGGGCGAAATAAGTGGATTGTGAAACAATAGTTATTTGGCCAGTTCTGAACAGGGTTTTCATATCATCGTTGATTACCATTTAGAGGACGCGTTTATGAAATCAACTTAACCCAAACAAAGTGTAGCAACGTTAGCTTATTGTAACGATACCAACATTTTGTAAAAAGCCGCTCGTAAATTGTGAATTTGCCAACGGAACATCGGTGGTCATTTGGACAGTTTTGAACAGATTTTTCAGTTCCGAATAGTGTACTCTTTTTCGATATCACGTAGAGATAATTTTGCCTAAATAGTGTAAAAAGAACTGGAGGAATACTGAGGAATAGTGCTGAACAAAAAGAGGAAAAGACGATACCACAACTTGTTAATAATCATGACAATTACTGCACAAAAATATCAAAACTGCCACACTGCATCGGTGCAGCGTCCCGTACGTTTTGTAGGTACCGGGTAGTAGATTCCCAGACCAGAAGATTCTAACTATCAGCTACGGGCAGTATGCGTAGCGTAGCGCACCTAATGGCTATAAGCTGCAACCAATACCTGCGCTTCTAGAAATAGATGCATGACGTCATTTTAGATGTGACGGCTACCGGTTTTCATTTTCATTCGTTATATGGCTAGACTGGAGCGTCGTATGTCGTATGATGGTGATCGGTCAACGCAAACCTAGCAATCTAAACGACACGATCTCAGCATGGTGAACCTTCCCTAAATTTGAAACTCACACAATGACACCACATCATATTTTGGAAGTTTTATAGATATCCTCTACTCCATCAACTCATGTTTTTTTTATTGTGACTTTGTGATTAATAATATTTAATTTGTGTCTGCAGAACCCCTCTGTAACCTGCAACATTTCATTTTTCGAATTATTTCATGTGCAAGACTGAAACTTGAAACTTATTCAGAAGTTGCAACTATTCTGAACTGGCCAAACAACTGTAGCTTTGTGTGTCTTAACAATATAGTGGGATTGAAAAAAGTTTTAAATTGGACGTTAAATGTCATCTTTCACTTCAGGTTGGTCCTATTGGTCCTGCTCGACCAGGTGCTGAGCCCCGGAGGAAACAGGAGCGCTCCACTCCATACCAGCAATCACATAGAGAGGACAGAGGTAGGAACTCGCCAAGCAAAAACTTGCTGTCTCACAAACTTAATAATAATGGTGGATTCTTGCATAATCCACATGTCTACAGTGTTCTCCACTGCCGGTTTTTCCCGGACAAAATTCTCAGAGGTACCGTTAGCGCCTGGACAAAAATTTGCCGCCCGGACAAAAAAATTATAAATTTCTCCTCTAAAACACTATGAAAGTACAGCCGAGTCATTCCAAAATGAGGTGTAAATTCACCTAACGTGATTCGGTAGCCACTGGTGTCATTATCGTTCATTTTCTACGCATATCTATCGGATCGGCGAACCAAATCCGCATGGATAACGGCCATGACAGTAGCATGCATTTGTTGAACAGCGCTCTCAAGAGGCGAAGTTGTTGACCGGCCTCTTGAGGGCGGTTCATGCTAAGCACTGTGCCGCTATGTACGGCCGGGTGGGTGCGTGCGTGTGCACCCCCACCCCCCCAGCTGAGCGACGTCGGCGCGCCCGGACAAAATTTGGACCAGTGGAGAACACTGGTCTACCCTGCAGAATACTCTTGCCATAATCATAACACAACCATTTCGCTTCAACTGGTGCATGGATGCTCAGCCAAGGCACACAACCCTATCAGCACTTAGATTGTGGCTGCTCGGCCAGAGCAGCATCGTTTACGGCTGTAGAGACCGATGCGGGAGTGGCAACGTCTATCGCAAAGGTCACATCTGTGTTTGGACTCGTTTGTTGGAGTCTTTGTACTCACTTTTGTATTCCCGCTTGTCAGTTTTTCTTCCCCCGTCTTGAAGTGTTGGTACCTCAACGGTCGGCTGCAAGGACCTCCCAGGAATCGGTGTTGGTGTCTAGTGCCTCCATGTCTCTCTTACAAACGTCCTTTTATCGCCTCTGTGGGCAGCCAGTTGTTGTCCATGAAGGATGCGCATTGTACACTGCCATCTTTGTCATCACTGTCAACTTGAGATTTGTCCACACCGCAGAACTCCATTAAAAGCTAGAACAGAAACGGAGCCTGGACACGCATAACCGCACCTTCTCATTAGCATAGTTTTGGGAACCTTCATTTGCATACTTTTGGGCACTAATTGCATAACTTTGGGCACCTCATTTGCATGGTTTAGGGCACTTCGCCATTGAATTACATGTAAAACCTCCCTCATGCACACTTTCTCAATGTTGGTGACGTTCGTGCGTGTTATGTTCAAACACAAAATGCGCTACACGCATTCCAAACTGACCCAAACAGTTACGGTAATGTGACATTCAATAACACACAGGTTTTTTATCTAGATTTTAATGGATATCTGTGGTCCACACTCGGGTTGTGAAATATGCTGCCTTCCTGATCGTAGTGCAAAGAAAGAGCATTGGATCAAGAATGCGGCCTTGTTTGACACTGATACAGATGTCAAAGGGCTTCAAGGGCTGGCGACAAACTGCACTGTCCCCTTCATTTTGGTATGGAAGAAATTAATTATGCTCTGCAGTTTTAGCAACCGATCTTTCGGAGAATTTTGAACAGGCCGTCTCTGCTGACAAAGTCGAACGCCTTGGTTAGGTCTATGAAGGCAATCTATAGGGATATCTTCTGTTTTCTGCGCTTTCAAGGATTTTGGGAGAAAACCATGCTTGCTGTTGACCTCTCAGCTTGGTAGCTGCACTCTGACTCCGGGTAGACACATTCTGCCAACTTCTGTAGACAGATTAAGATAACCCGAGCAAAGACTTTGCTGACGACGCTGAGAAAAGTGGTGCCTCTGTAGTTGTTGCAGTCACCTTGTTCTCGGAGGGTGATGATCTTAGTGTCCCTTATGTCCTGCGATACAGCTCCTCCTTGCAAGCACTAACAAAGGGCTTCAAGCAAAGGTTGCTGTATGGTAGTCTAGCTCTGCTTGATCAGGGGCCAAGTTCACGTGTGCTAACTATAGCAGAGAAGTTGTGCTAATGTTGAGGCTATTTCATGGCAGTGGCGTGCTTAAGCAAGCACGTGCTTGCGGAATGGGCATTGTTGCGTCACTAGTGTTTAGCAAATGCTGCCTCTTAAGCTAGCAAACGTTTTGCAGTACTTACGGTTACGGTCTCCATGAAGTACATGTAGCTGGAGCCTCCGTTAGCACAAAACCAGCTGCTAAACAGGTCCATTCAAGGTGGGTAGGCACTCAATAGCTGGTCCTAATGCCTACATGTAGATATATTCCTCTGTTTCCTGTTGCAGCAGCCGCCTGGATATTGTTGGCGAGCTCTGTCAAATACTTAATGGCACAGTGCCTACAGTCTGCTTGACCCTACTTCTGGTAGCCCTGAGAATTTGCAGGTTCCTTCCGCAGGGTGACCGTTTGTACTCAGCAAGCGCAGTGTGCTTGGTTTTAATGATGTGAGTCATTACTGTCGACCTGTCATTGAGGTCTTTTTTTCCAAAGAAGCTATGCAGCGCATGGTGTCTCTGTGGTGGTGTCTCCAGGCTGTAGTGTGCAAAGTTCTTTCTCAAGGGCCTCTGCAACTGCTCCACGAGTTATGGCTTAGACACTTTACTGACAAGGATTGCACCATTTCTTGGAGCGATGGAACATCCTCAGTTACTTGCAGCCTGATCCTGCAACACAGTAAAGGGTGGATCTGTGTCACAGTCCAGGCTGTGGTAAGAAAGTGTGAAAAACTTCTTGATAGTGGCGCACCTGAACAGTATCAGATCCAGGTGGTGCCAGTGCTTTTGAGAGCGAGATCTCCATGAAACCTCTCAGTTATGGATCTTGGCCGTGTTAACTTGACCCGGATGCTAGTTTTCATTGGACTTATCAATTTTGTAATTTTTCACATGATAATGATAGTTTAACAAAAAAAGTCCAGTTGGAACACCACTGAAGATGAATACTACAATGAAACGTTACATTCTGGTACGGAAAATTACTCACCCTCGTTTAGTACTACAAATGCATTCAGCGCGCATGCGCGGCCAAATCATGCTGAAATAAATCCCAAAGTAGCGCCCACCGCGCCCAAAGCGTGCCATAAAACCCCTGTGCTAGAGAGAGGAGTCGTAGTTTTTTTCAGTGGGAACAACTATAGCCAGATCCTTTCATAATTTTAGTGTCTACTACATGTATGTCGTACACATCTAAGACCAAGAGACGTTTCGGTCGCAAATCGCCCTCTGTTCCTACTGCCCAGGAAGATACGATCATGGCGGCGACCAGTGCCGGTCCGCCTCACAAACAACCACCGGGACCTCACAGTCGCACATCAACTGCCTACATGTACTCATCGCCCGGAAAACTCCACGCACCCTCGCCAGTCTCAGCGAACACATGGAGTCGGTCGGTGCTTTATCAGAGTTTGATGTTTTACCAGCGGGTTTACTGGGATCCCGAGAAAATCAGCCGGTATAGCCCATCCACCCGCTGCCGGGGTCGCATGAAATTAAGGCGGCGCAACCCAGCCTGTCAAAGGGGCACCACCCACTCATCCTACAAGCCACTCGCTTCAATTTCAATTTTTTGCATGTGACCCAAGAGAGGGAACTTACGCAAGTCACGTTCCTACTACATATTTTCTCGCATCTTACCACGCACCTCCGTATTATTCGCCGAGGTCAGCTCACCATCGTTCCACACAGGACACATTCCATGGCCATTGTTATCGTCACACACACCGCTATGATAACACGCAGCACAGAGGCACACACCACTGCACGCAATGTGAAATGCCATGCGGCACACATCACCATTCGCGCTCCCGTTCTCTCCTCGCCCATCGCCACTCTACCGGGCACCATTTGAGGGACAGCTCTCCTCCGGTAACGCAACGTCCTCCCTCGCCCCGTTCTCCATCGGAATTTCCTTAAAGTTCTTCAACTTCTGAGGACGTTGATTGCCAATCCACTCAGTCTCAGATTAAGGCGGCCATCACCAAGGTAGGAAACGTTCTACATTTTCCACCACAAAAAACACCGCCAGACGAGTCTAGATGGTTCACATCTAGTCTATTTTTGCCATTCGTCTTAGCACATACAAACCTTCCCCATTGACAAAATGTGCGCGGACATCATGGACGAAGCCCTCGCTACAGTCCAGCAACTTCATCGACCCCCCCCCCCCCCCCCCCCCCCCCCCCCTCCTCCAACGTACAGTGGAACTGTGTCTTCAGGGCTAATGAGAGCGATACGGTCAGGTACTTTACCACCCCGAATCTCTCTTCTGAAGTTAAGGACACACGGAAAGACAATCCACACTCAACGTCCCACTACTTCAACCAGCCTACCAAGTCATTGGATTCAAAATTTTCCTCCCTTGACGCCAATCTCCGTCTTGGCGATAATATTTTTTCATTTGCCGACACGTAATCGGAGCTGCATCACGCCCTTGACGATTGCCTCAAGTTGTGTCTCTGTCAATTTTCCTTGGGATTCGCAACTGCTTCCTTTGCCAGACGCTCCCACACTATGGACGACATGTTCCTTCCTTCCACGGCGCCAAGGACAGGATGCTTAGCCTGCCTCTTGCAGGCAGTGACCTCTTTAACAACAAGTTCAACGACTCTCTTCTTCAAGAAGCTAAACAACTCAAAGCCCAGGAGAAGATTGACCTTCAGCAGCGTTCAACAAAACGCAAATCTTCTGGCTCATCTTCCCGCCGGAATTGGTCCACCCCGACCTCAACCCCATCTTATAAGCCCAGTTACAAGCCAAATACAAGTTGTCATCTGGTAACCAGCCCCTCAGGCGTTTCATCAAGGGCCGATGACTATCTTCCTCTCGTATCTGGTCCAATCGGAACATTAGACAAGTTACTTCAGACGATAGCAAGTGGCTATCGGTTGGAATTCACGAATACACCTCCTTGGCACTCACCGCAAAGGATAACTCCAATTCCAACAGACATTAGAAGACGAAATTACTTCTCTTCTTAAGAAAAGGGCTATCATCACAGTTCTCCCTCGAGCTGCTCCGAGCTTCACTTTCACATTCTTCCTTGCACCCAAAAAAATTGGGGGACTGGCGACCCATCATCAACCTCCTACCTCTCAATGCCTTCATTCGCCCCAAACATTTCCGTATGGAAACTCTCTCCTCTGTCCTCCAGTCCCTTCAGCGGAATTGGTGGGCAATCTCCATCGATTTGAAAGACGCCTACCTACATGTACATGTCCCCATTCACCAGATCATCAAAAGTTCCTCCAATTCATCTACAACGGGACCATGCACATACCAATTTTGATGCCTACCATTCGGGTTATCTACAGCTTTTACTACAGCTTTTACCAAGATCGTCAAGATGCTGGCAGCTGCTCTCACCTAAAGAATCAACTACCCACTTTCTGCTCACGCCATCCACACCCCAACGCTTGGAAAGTGGATGCTCTCATCCTCTACTGGACCGGGATCTTCGCATACGCATTACCTCCGATAACGCTCATCCCAGCAGTCTTGAGAAAACTGGAAAGGGAACTATGCAGGCTCATCCTCATCATCGCTCCATTTTGGCCAAGACGACCCTGGTTCCCTCAACTCTTGCCTCAACCCTTTCCTCTTCTGTCGCATCCACCTCTACTGCTCCCCAACCGACCAGATATTCTGTTCCAACCCCATTATCAGATCCTACATCTGGACCCATCCAACCTCTTGGATGCTGTCAAGCTCTCTCTCCGAACAGCAGGCCTTTCAGGCATTTGTAGTACTAAACGAGGGTGAGTAATCTTCCATACCAGAATTTCCCCAAATCCAAGAGGATTTATAATTCTGGTAGGAAGTTACTCAGGGGTTTTATGGCACGCTTTGGGCGTGGAGGGCACTACTTTGGACTTTCTTTCAGCGAGATTTTGCCGCGCATGCACGTTGAATGCATTTGTAGTACCGGTACTAAACGAGTGAGTTACTTTCTACCAGAATTAGAAATCCCCTTGGATTTTGGGGAAATTTTAAAGTTCAGCATAAAAACGTACACAGATATCGCTGAGTTTGGGAAATCTGAGGGGAAAAAACGGGATTCGACCTACATGTATGGACACTCTGCTTAACGTGTAGACGCCCTACCAATTGATCTGCATACCTAACTTGTAGTCTCAAAACACAGTAGTGCAGTTGTTCCTCACTGACTAACTAATCTTTATTTCTTCAGAATCTCACAGACAAAAAAGGAAAAAAGAGGATGAGTTAGACCCGATGGATCCAAGTGCTTATTCAGATGCACCGAGGTATGTTCTTGGTGGAACCACTCCTACTAGCCTTTCTTGATGTATGTTTGACACAAAAGAAGAGGGCACAACCTTATTCGAGAAATGTTTTTGTTAAGAGATCCTTCTGTCTTTGAAAACTTGAATTATATGTTGCAATAAAGTCGGAGAAATGGAATTTTAAATAAAATTATTTTTATAATGAGAAACGCAAAGTTGCAGTTCAATAAAAACTTGAAAATTTATTTTGTAACTATATGTACATGTAAGTTGACATCGAAATATTCATACAACAGCGAAATTATGCTTCTGTGTGATGATGAAAACTCTTAGATTGACTGCTTTTTGTTTAATAAAAAAGAACAGAAAATTAGTGCATTTCTTTTGTTGCTAGATAGGTACAAAGTAAAAGGGTATCTCTTTAGCATTTACCTCAAATTCATCCCCAAACTAAAGCGTGCCCTTCTATTGTGTCTCTCATATTTCAAAAAAGCTAATTTTTGTGAATTTATTCCTATATTTCAATTGTAAAGTTTTCCTCAAAATGACTATTACATCAGGGGATAATTCTATGCTTATACTTTAGTTGTGCTAATTAACTTTGTAGTCATTACCCCCAAGTGCCCCGGGAAGCGTGAACGTTCCCACTACTCTTTTTCTGCCCCGGGTTAAAGCAAAAAGCGTTACCCCGGGGTATGTTAACCTCGCCAGCAACCAGGGTTAAGGATGGCAATCTCGTGGTTAGCATTGTAGTGGGAAACCAAGCGGGGTTAAGTGTTCACAGGCAATCTTGGGATTAGTGCGCGCTGCACTGGCACACATCATCCACATACAACCGCGGACGTCCCTTTGTTTCCTTACTCTCGTTTGTTTTGTACACGAGCGATTCGCGGACATTCGCTTGACAATCGCGGACGATGTTGTTCCTTTGTTAAACCTTCCCAAAACGTCCGCGATTGTTTGGGAGAACCAACGCATACATGCTCCATATGGCTTCTCAAGCACCGTATATCTCAATTCATAATAAAAAGAAGAGGACAAAGGTGTGGAAAGAAGAAGAAATCGAGCTCCTCATCCAGGCCTGGTCGATAGACAAGTTAAGTAAAAACTCGATGGGACTACTCGAAAATAGGAATAAGATGTTTGCAGATTTTCGTTCCTTCAGTCGGTGTATACAGATCGATATGCCCGCTTCTAGTGGGAAACCGTATTGCGCTAACCCGGGGCAAGCTCGCCCTGGGTTTTGCAAAACTCCGAGTTAACGAAACAAATGGGAACATAACTCGGGGTTAACGAACCGCGTAGTAAAAAAAGCTTAACCCGGGGCGGCAAATCTTCAGGTTAAGCAGTTTGTAGTGTGACAATGGTACTAGATTGACCCCTGTGTATATGGCAAACTATGATACAAGGGGTGTACATGTACACCCCTTGTATCTTAGTCTGCCATATGTACACCCCTTGTATCTTAGTCTGCCATATACATACATGTTGATGCAGGTGGGCATATCCACTCTCTCCCAAAGTACATTGTACTTTAGAGAACATGCAAGCCAGTTTATTTAATAGCAAGGTTTCGGTCGCGCACGGTTAGGTAATAGGACTGTATTTTGCATCTTCAGCATGTGCGTACTTGTGGCGTTTACACAAATCTAAGGCCGGGGTCAAACCAGCTGTATAGCAAAAGGGAAGGATTTTGGTGTTTAGCGACATGAAATTGTATTCGTGACCGCTAACCATGCACCTGCAAACCTCCCTATTGTCTAGAGCAATAATTTGTTCCTCTTGGCACCAAGTACATGTTTAGCAAGGTTGTATTTCTCTTCTTAGGGGTAACTGGTCATCAGGACTCCCCAAAACAAATGAAGCAAAGACAGGAGTGGACACCACAGCCAGTGGTCCGTTATTCCAAATGCGGCCATACCCCAGCCCAGGAGCAGTCTTACGAGCAAATGCCAGTGCCAACCCTGGAAAATGAGCATGTGAAACAGTCACAGTGGTAGTTTTATTTCTTTTAATAAACTGATACACACTGTAGTCATGTAACCGTTTCATGCGTGATTGTGGAGAGTGAACCACATTTGGAACATGACATTCTAGCCCATATCATTCATGTAGTATGTGGAGCATTGTCAGGAAGCTGTCTTGTGTGAGAGTATGAATTGTGTGAAATGTCTGCATTCTCAGAGCTACTGAGAACTGAATAAAAATGCTCTTATTGTATTTTTATGCTGTTATATGTATGACGAAGTTTGGGGTTTGAAAAGTGTCACATTTGTGAAGAGGTCGCCTGTACGTTTTGTACAAGCCAATTGTTATCAGGAACCGATGTTATGCTTTAAATACTGTTCCTTACAGGTTGCATTAACTTCATACTTTTAATCATTGCTCTTTAGAGGTATATCTACATAATCATAAAAGCTCTTTGCAAATTGTTGCCTTTTGAAAACATGGACCCCTTTCTGCTGTACCTTTTCATCCACAACGCTATGTTTTTTAACCTTTAAATATAAATTCATTTGTTGTTTGTGCTCCAATACATCTAGGTTATTGTAATATTTACATACATTATGTATATTGCTCCATTGAGACCGGTTTCGAGTACATCTGGTCAGATTCGTCTTTCCACCTGGTAGTAACTGCATATTATACCATTTTGCTCCTCTGAATAAAAACTATACACATTGGTATGCCTTATTCTCTGCACCTTTTTTTCAAAAAAGGTTGTATAATGGCAGTAGTTAAAACCTTTATTTAGAAAAAGGCACGAATTTGTAAAACTTTTGGAAACCTGGGTCTCTGTGCATTGGTTTCCCCTTCCAAGGCTTTCAGTATTGTAGGTTTCATGGTCGATGATTCAGACTCCACATTTGGTAGTTTCGAAAGTCTTACGTCAGCATGATCTTGAGGATGCCTGTCGCAAACCTGGTGTGATAAGCAAGGTATTTGCTGGAAATAAAGTAGCAAACTATCAGCGAAAGACGTAACTTGCTTCATAAATTTGTTCTGGGGATCACTTATGGTCTGTTGGTTCTTGCAGTTATCGTGGTTAATGTTGGAATGTAGCAAGCCTGGAGGAGGGGCACTTGGACGAGAGGACCAAGTTTGGGCAGTGGACATGGCAGCAGTAAGTGTCCATAGTGATGAGAAATAAATGTCCGTGTTGTCACAAACGTGTCAACTAACCACTGAGACCTAATCAAACAGGGCTGCTTTCGAGCGCTCGTCCCTGGTGCACCTTGGCGTTGGGAACGTTACGTCACACACATGCGTACACACAATCGCGCTCGAAAGCGTTTTCGGGATCCCTGGTGCACCACGGTCATTAAAAATTACATCCCCGCTCAAAAAAATTTGGTTTTCCACAAAATTAATCACAGGTATATGATTAAAATAAATCATGAAAATATGTACAACATTTGCATTCGATGTGGAAGCTTGAACAATCAAAATATCAACCCAAATTTCCAGAATCATTCTACGACGCGCCAGTCATTTTTGCCGATTAATGCATGAGTACGCGCATCTGCGCATGTCTCCCAGTTGTCCCGACGACTCGGAGGTCGGGAGCAGTTGGTGTCACCATCTAGTGCACCAACACGCTTTCGGGCGAGCACCATGGAGCACCAGGGATCCCTGGTGCCGCGCTCGAAAGCAGCCCAGGTTTCGCGAGTTAGTCCAAAAGTGTCAACTAGCCACTGAGACCTAATCAAACGGGTTTCGCGAGTTGGTCCTGTTATTAATTTAAAAAACTGCGGAGTAAATTAAGATCGTCGTTTGAAAGTTTGGTAGGAATGGGACAGTCATAAGGAACGGAACCCAATAAAATTTCTGGAAAGTATAGAAATCGTTTCTTTTCGGCATAACATGACCGAATTGATTAAATTACATCAAAATGACTCGGGCGTGAGTTGGCTCAAGACAACAGCCGGCTCACTCCACCGATTTGCGTGGATTTCCTCTGGGTATTGTAACGTCGCTTTGCAGAGTGGAAATTCCCTGAGATCTCAGGATGCAGAGTACACGACCGACTGAGAACGAATAATTTAAAACACCCCGCCTAGACCGGCAAAACGTATATGGATTTTCATGTTTTTGGAAACCGTGGTACAGTTGACAGAGTTGAAATTTCTTCGGAGGAGTTTGTTGATGTCTTTCTTTTGATTTATAATGGTTTTATTCTCAGAATCGCCCCAAAACAGATCATCTATAGGGCCTTGAAGCACTAAAGGATCATAAAATAACGCTTAACTCGTCTGCTGCAGCTAATGTTTAAGCAGATGTATGAAATTGGCCTCTGGTCAAATGGTTTCAAGAGTTAAGTCCAAAAGTGTCAACTGACCACTGAGATGGTCAAACATGTTTGGCGAGTTAGTCCAAAAGTGTCAACTAGCCAGCGAGACAGGGTTGTAACGAGTCTCCCTCTAGATCTGCTCGAGTCCTAAGTCAAGTCAAGTCAAATTGCCTTCGAGTTCCAGGTCAAGTCAAGTCAAACTGTCTTCGAGTCTCAAGTCAAGTCAAGTCAGTGAAAATCGGGACTCGAGTCGACTCGAGCTCCGACACTGCAGCCTATTTCATATAGACATCGTTAACTATAAGCAACCGAAAACGTGCCTTAAAGGAGCGTACCAGATCACATTTTTGACGCCCTCATTTTCCCCATGGGTTTTGAGACTTTGGTACCATATCATGTGTCATGTTTTTCTCATGCCCATTCTCAAACTTCACGCTCCCAATCCGTACATCGTCATAAATCTACCAAAGTTTAGTAAACTAATTTATCCGGTTACATGAAGCAGTGTAGTGACTACACCAACATTTGTACTTCTACATACATATTGGAGATTGCAAATTTCCTGTTTTCTTCCCATCGATAGTGTTTTGGTTTGTTTGCCAAATTCTTTGCTCCATTATAAAGTCTACATTAAATATGCAATTAATTAATGATTACGGTTAATGAAACTGAAACCTTTATTGGGTATAGTCGTGTGTAATGAATAATTATGCCAGGGAGATTTACAGTAACTGGTATTGATGAAGAAGCTTCTTTTTTTGTACGTGCCATATGGTACAGTATTAAGGGCAAATCAAGTTTAGAGTTCATGTGAATTAGCCTTTTGCCTGTTTCACATGAATGGCGTCTAATGTACTGACGTACTTCCTTTCACGGGCACACTTGGTATCCAAATGACCAGACATATATTGCGTTGCTATGTGGTTCACGTGGGAGGTGTGAAGTACTGAATCAATACTAGGTTCATTGCAGGAGAAAACGACATAAAGCAACCAGAGTCTTGGTTGTTAGGCATTGGCGTGTACCACTTATAGTAACAACGGTGTAGTATGTGGACTTTCTAAACTACTACCATTCGGGATCAGCTTCACAAGGACTCACTTTGTTGGTTTTATGAACACAAATCTTGAGAATAATTCTTTAGCTCTGCCAGGTTTCTCGAAACTACGTATTGGCCGTTATTTCGACTGCTTGAATGCATCACTAAACTGTTCCTGTCAAGAAACATTAAAAATTGCCATTCTAAGCACAACCTTCTTCAATGTAGGCTATATAACCTGCAGGCACTTGGTCACGTTTCAGTGGTTTAAATTCGTCTGAAGCAAATATTCACGTTCTGGGGTTCGTTGTCAAGGAATATACGACTGATATTAGGCAACAAGGATGCATGGAGATTCTTCAATCATTGGCTGTCCGACTCAAATTACCAAGACACAATCTCTTTTCGCCATCCTACTCGGAAAAACTGACATGACATGGAAAGAAATCTTCAACATCGGTAGTTTTTCGTCTCCTTGACTGACGTCACTCATACAGTGGCTCATACTGTCAAGACTCGAGACCCATACTGTCAAGAAACATTGAAACTGGTCAATTATAGTACCTCAGGGAGTAACCTTTCCAGAATTACCAATCAGACAGCTGGTCAGTTAAAGTTGCATTGCCCGTGTTTCGGTGAAAGGATTAACAAAAATTATTTACACAAGCGAACGAATTTGGAAAGCTTACGTGTCTCTGTAACGAAAAATATCAAAAACTTAAATTTCCGACGTCGGGAATTGGAGATACAAGCCTTTTTCTTGAAACGTGCTTCACATGTTGTACATGTGCGCGTACGCTCATATGTACATAGTATGTGTACAATGTACACATGTACGCGCACATGTACATTTACGTCATAACCCTGTCGATTAAATGACCTGCCAGCCATTTAATCATTTCTTGTTTTTAATCGACTGGCATTAATCCTTGACGGATTTTTACGTTCTTGGTACCAAACGAAAGCTGATAACTTTTTCTATTCTCGAAAAATACCTATTTAACTTTAAAAAAAAAATTGTACGCCCAAATCGGCCCAAACACGGGCAGTGCAACTTTAAGGTGTAAATTCGTGCAAAACCTTTTGGCGTAATATGAATGGCTGTTGCTAGGGAAAGGGCAGTTGCTATGCACCAAGCAACTATAATTTAGCTCCATCTGTGGTCTTATAGCTCCAACATTACTCGGAGATTTCTGTGTTATGGTTTTCAACTTGAATAAATTCGTTTGAAAGGGAAATCCTTTTTTACCTTAGCTGATTTGGTCGCAGAGTCGTGCACTATCCCTATAAAGGGGCCATTTCACCAGGGATTGTTTTTTCCAATCGGCCCGATCTGGACCAGATTGTCCCCGATGAATCAATTTTTTTGATCGGCCCCATTGTCGTCATGAATCGCCTCCAATCGCCCCTTTTTTGACCCGATTGAGTCCCGACCAATGGACCATGGCTGGGGGACGAATCACGGACGTTCCTCGCGCGATCGACACGTTTCCGGGGCGCAAGTATGCGAAAGTACGCGCAAGTACGCGCAGGTACACGGCAAAGGCCCGGTAGAGACCCGCTTCTCGCGCGCAAGTGAGCGATCTTCGCGCGTTGTTCGGCCGAGAGAGGCCGAAAATGGGCGATCCCGGCTCGAGAAACGACGCTTTCGGCCGCTCTGCGGCCGATGTCCGCCGTTCTTCCGCCGTTCTTCGCGCGAGAGTGGCCGAATGTAGGCGTATGTTGACGCAGCATGCAGGAAGCCGAAAGTAAACGGTCTTCGGACGATCTAAACGATCTTCGGACGTTCTTCGGCCGACCAAATTTGCCTAGATCGGCCGGAGATCGGTGTTTTTGGGGCCCGACTATACAAATCGAGCCAGATCGAAGCCTTTCTTCACTTTCTGCAGACCAGCCATGCAGGTCGGTCGTCCGAGGATCTGGTGAGGGTCGGGTGCTTACACTCCGCCGACACTACGCACGGACCCTCGGTAGAGAGCGGCAGAGGCTATACGAAAGCTCCAGAGGGTGGGCGAGACAAGGGGACCTTCAGGGGACCCTCGGACGACCAAGACGACCACGGGCCGACGGTTTTTGATCGGCTACTGTTTTTAAACATCAAGTCGGCACTATAAACTGAACAGTCTCCAGTATATATTTTGACATAACGCCCGCCAAAATCTGTCATTTCATATACGAACGGCACAACTACAAAAAGCGCACTGCGCAGTTTGAATTTACTGCAGTGATTTCCCAGCATGCAACGTACCATGGTACTCGCTATCAACGCCGCGTAATTTCTCCCGCATACCAGGGAACATCGATGGGATAACAGAAGGTCCTCTGTTACTAAACAGTAACATGGCTGTATTTTAACAAACCTGTAATTTAACGGCAAACCGTCTGTAATCATACAGAACAATATTTTTAAAATGTACACAGACGGAAGAACGTTTGTGCAATAACAACAAATTCCAAAAACAGTAAAAGTTACTGTTCGATTTTGACTTTTTCAACAGAAAAACACCTGTGATCAACACAATTTTTTACAGTGCATGGCTGGTCAGAAAGTAATGAAATGCTTCGATCTGACTCGATTTGTATAGTCGGGCCCCAAAAACACCGATCTCCGGCCGATCTAGGCAAATTTGGTACGCCGAAGAACGTCCGAAGATCGTTAAAATCGTCCGAAGACCGTTTACTTTCGGCTTCCTGCGGCTCCCTGCGTCAACATACGCCTACATTCGGCCACTCTCGCGCGAAGAACGGCGGATTAACTGCAGATATCGGCCGCAGAGCGGCCGAAAGCGTCCTCTCTCGAGCCGGGATCGCCCATTTTCGGCCTCTCTCGGCCGAACAACGCGCGAAGATCGCTCACTTGCGCGCGAGAAGCGGGTCTCTACCGGGCCTTTGCCGTGTACCTGCGCGTACTTGCGCGTACTTTCGCGTACTTTCGCATACTTGCGCCCCGGAAACGTGTCGATCGCGCGAGGAACGTCCGTGATTCGTCCCCCAGCCATGGTCCATTGGTCGGGACTCAATCAGGTCAAAACAGGGGACGATTGGAGGCGATTCATGACGACAATCGGGCCGATCAAAAAAATTGATTCATCGGGGACAATCTGGTCCAGATCGGGCCGATTGGAAAAAACAATCCTTGCTGAGATGACCCCTTTAATGGTGCGTTTTGTGTGACGTCACATCTTTGCCCCTGGTAATCGCACCCACCACCAGACAACCGTAAGATGTTTCCAAAACCACCCACCAAACAAATGGTCATTTCCGGTGAATTCATGGTCCCTGGCTCTTGGACTAATGGTAGGTAATACCAGTACCACTTCTCTTGAAAATGACAGCTTGCCATGCACAATAATTAGGGTTTAGACAATGATTCACTAAAAGGTTTTTTTGTCATAATAATTTTGTGGCTTGCTTTTTATTTTGTAAATCCTATATAGGATACATGTAGTATCGGCTTTGAGGCCAATTTCCTCTGACCTTGCTCGCTATAAAATACCACTGTTTGCCAAGGAAAGAAAGCAGGGCAGTTTCTGTCAGCACAGAGCCGAGTGACGACATCACCCCGAGGCACCTCACTGTCGCCACTTAGTCCGAGGAGGCTTGTTTCTCATTAGTATTATGGCTGGATGAGAGATAGCAATTTAGTATTCCAAATTAGAGTAAAAATGTGTTATCACCCCGAAAATGTAATGCAAGCGAAAGCCTGCGCTACGCACCCAGAAAATATGATGCAAAGAGATACCATGTGGAATTACTAGAGAACACCACATCAGTGACCGTCACACAACAGGTTACGTGCTGTAGGTCCTATATTTGATGTTCGTACACATCTATTATATTGTGTATGCTTACAATCTACTTTTCAGAACGTGTGGGGGTGAGTCTAATAATCCTAAAGATACGGTCTCCACGCTATGTTTGCATGTGCGTGATTCTGCAGGAGTCAGATGGCTATGGCCACAGGAAAGCACAAATTTAAAGAGGAAGAATCCCCCTTGACGAAAATCCAGCATTTAGGCTTTTTTCGATAGTCCAAACATCCCTTTTGCCGACGTGGATTTTTATTATTTTTTAATTGTCGGTTTTAAGTGGATAAATTGCAATCAAAAGTGCGCTTTTCGAAAATGAGATTTTCGCGATTTCTGAAACGCTCATTAGGTATTCATGATATGCGCGTGACCCCGTGACGCATCCTGAGAAAGAGAAGTCAACACGATTGTTGGCTCCATACGTTTACACGCAAAAAACTTGGAAAACCGTCTCTGTTAGATGGTGTTTTTTGAAGAATTTTGTTGGTCCAAAAAGCCAGAGATATGCCCAGTAGCTGCGTGATTGTATGTTTTACCAGACACTATGAAAAACAAAGAGCAGAAAGATTTTCTTTTCTATTACCAAGCGAGAGAAAAACGAGTCGCTCATTCTATAACTTGTACGGCCGATGTTCAAACACGTGGGGTCTACGCCCGCACCATGCTGTATACAGACCCGCTGTGAATGCCGTTCGTTCCCGGCCGTGACAAAACCTCCTCGGCGTCGCAATGCACCAGTATTTACTTCAAAAGAGCTTCACTGAGAGCCACAATTTCATCGTTTTTTCACAAAACAGGTAATAGTAGATTGTTGTCAAAATACATGAAGTGTTTTTTCACGTTTGTATTTTGAATTACAAGGACAAAACAGGCATGATAAACATTCACTTCGTGTATTTTCCATTCAATACTGCACAGACCGTTTTGTATGTTTCTCAGGATGACGTCAAAACCCTGTTGATAAACAAGCCGAATGACCTCGAGCGTTTCAGAATTTGGGTGAAGAGGGCCGGAACTGCTTTACGTTTTAAGCAAAAGCCTGTCGATTTTTTTGTGAAAAACAAGTTGTGACGGTGTTGTGGACACATACACCTCCATGATAAACAGAAAAACTCAAAAAATGTGGAAGGGGGGGATTCTAGTTGTTTAAACAAACCTTGAAGTCATTCTGTGGTCTGTTGCGTGTTGTACTTTAAATTTGCACAGACAAATTGAGGGGGTGCAGTGTTCTATTATGCAACAAAGATACGCATTGGAGTTTCGCGGACCAACAAATTAATCCAAAACTCATGACTTAGTCTCACTTTGAAACATTTATGTGATGCTTGTAAACAACGTCTTCTGTCCAAATACGCTGCCAACATCACACCAATGGCCTTTTGTGTGTTTCACAAGAATAGCGTCTGGTTCACCTGCACACTTGGTATCCACTTAGTATCCACTAAATTGTTGTTGCTATGTGGTGCACTCGGCAGGTGTTAAGTACAGAATCAATACCGTGTTCATCGTAGGAGATGACATAATGCAACCAGACTGTCGGTTGTTAGGCAATATGTGCACCACGTAGCAACAACAGCGTAGTATGTGACCTTTCTAAACTGCTCTATGAAAGCGAATATTTCAGGGCACCATCCATAGTGCAAATATTACACGCAAAAGACAATAATTTCAGACCGTTACGGTTTGTCTTTGCAGCGCGAAATAGGTACAATGCAGTGAAGGTTTACGCCATATATCTCAGTCACACCATTTGTATTTACATTTATACCAATATTATTTAACGATGGCCATCTTGCATTGATTATCGTTTTTTCCGGTGATGTCAGGGCATAATGTACCTTTAAATCCGAATGCATTTTTACAGCGTAGCAGGAATTCGGACCTCACTACAAAATCGCGCGAAAATTCGATCAACGCGCCAATAAAAAATGACAGCACTGTGTTGCTAAAGTGATTATAGACCGTGTCAGTATGATAAATTTCCCCACCAATACGTTGAGGTAATGAAATTACGGCGCTGGTGGCGCGAATACCTCTTGTACTTAGCATAGACCGAGGCACGTGCCATGCAGATTGATAGTTCCCCGGTTTATTTAGTCTGGATACCGAAATACGTGTGCATTATACACATCTTCGTATAACGAGTGGTATTTCTGCTGGGCATGCGCCTGTTTTCCCGTATAAACGAGAGCAAGGAAAATTGTTTATTTGCAGGTCGTTAGCACATGCGTCCACAGATATGTAAATGGCTCCTTACACGCGATTGCGTCAAAAAGAACGCATTGTAAAATATGACGTTTGCAATTGAAGCCCATAACCGGGCGTCCATTGGAGACAAAACGAGGCGCCGCTAAAGATACCATTTTTTGGTCTACTGCTTGGTTGGCGTGACAGATATTCGAACAAGACGCCAATGTTAGGCCCATGGTTCTCGTTTTTAGACCGATGGCATCACAGTCCAACAGCTTACGAAAAGCATATTAGCTTCATTTTCTCGTGTCACCGAAGCACCGACGTCGGTTTCAATTACTATGAATGGACGACCTTGCTCAATAGCATCACTCTGCTTGTCATCAGCATCCCCGAGTACTTGAGTCTGTCTTGGTCGGATGTTACCATGCATAGTCCCATCTATGCCACAGCCGTGTGTGCCGATCGTGCGTATTCCGGAAGGTCGGTGACGTCACGTAACCCTCCAGCGACCTCAAGCGCCAACAGCCATCCAACCATAGCGCCAAGCCTTCGATTTTTGTAATGAACTCGATCGGCATTAATGCGACCGAAACACAAGACGCCTCGCCGTGCATCATCACTTCAATTATTATCACCACCATTGGCTGATGACTCGAGTACACGCAGCTCGTACAGCAGCGTGTCCATGATGCGATAAATGAACTGGAACCTTGTAAACACTTCGTAATGTGCATGTGCGGTATTTTACAGCACAATCTGGTTGTGTCTTAGCCAGTTGGGATTTTTGTCTATGCCAGCACAACATACATTTTATCGCTTAGATTGAATAAAGACTGGATAATATATTCATAATTGGATAATATATTCATCGTGTCGGCTTCGAGGTAATTACTCCTAGTCATGCTACTATGAAGTGAAATCACCCACCTGAATAGTACAACACAAACAAAGCGACTTATTACGGAGCGAACCACAATGACCGCCACCGGTGGAGTTATGGCATGCACGAACATTGCAATCGGTAAGTGATATTAAAATACACCAATTGCACCAAACGACATGCACGTGAGGATTGTCACCGTTCAAAGTGCGCACAGATCCCCACTTTAGGGGGCAACATCGTGCTTGTTGATCAATATATATATATTTTTATTCTTTAACTAAGATTGACACCGAAATCACCACATTGGGGCATGATAAATCTACGTCCTGAAGGTGAGAGAAGTGAGGATGGGGGTAAACCTAGCCTATAATCGTTTGGTAACACTAACAGCTATAGTGAGGTTTCAGAGTGCACGGCTAGTGGTTACCATGATTAGCCAAACCTTAAGCTTTGCCGTTCGCTGCCCGTTTATTACTAAGGTGTAGAGGCGTTTGCTTTTAGTGTACACAACAACTGAACATTACACTTGGGATAATCGTGTAAACGCATACGCCTACCGATGATGCAAACTTTTAAAAAAATCGTCATTTTGCTTAACCGTGTGCGACCGAAACCTCACTAATTTTGTACCTCGGACGCTGTTTTCTACATTATTTTTATTATTATTATTATTATTTATTCGGCATTCTTCAGACAATAACAAGTACAAGTACACTGAGATCACTAACAAAACAACACAAGCCTGTAGCAAATGCCAGGAAATGAAAAAAGTAACTTAATAACTGTGACGTATATAGGCTATGTACAGCATGTAATAAATATATTTAAATTAAAAATATAATAACTAAATGGCAAGTAAATTATAAACAGGGAAGTAAATACATGTAGTTTGAAATAATTTGAAATAAAAGCAATAAATGAAAATAGGAAAATAAGTAATACAAAATGGATAAATAATAATACAACTAATAAGAGAATAAATAAACATTGCAAACGTACGTATGTAGCATTTTAGATTGAAATAGATTGCAAAGAATGTCTGTAAACCCACCAGGCCTAGAAGTTTTGAAAGTGTTTTACAGGCCTATATAAAATGTTCGTCTACTAAAGTTATCAATTGATCATTTGACAAATTACACTACATTTACACAGCTACAGTTACACTTTTGAATCCCAAAATCGTTAGAGATCTTGGAATTCATTGCAATATTACAAGGAAACTTTCCTCAAACTTTTGTGTCAATTTTCAGAGTTTATTTGATGGATCCAAACGCGGAGGCCTATGTTTTGGTGTTTCCATGAAGTTGACTAAGTTACATTTGAAACAATTTTAACGGCATTTATGTCTTGGGTCATAGTACTGAAAAAAATCTGAACTCTTTGACAAGTTAAAACGAATAGACATAAATTATTGTAGCAACAGTCTTTTAACAGATTTTCAACTACGAAGTATGCTAAATTTTATTAGCGCAATTACGAAACGAAAACGAAGATGATGTGATGTACTGCTTGTATCTTCAAACCGCTTCGTTGCATATTCACATTAAATTAGGGATATTGTGGGGTGTACACATATATTTTATTGAGGGTATGAATTCCGCTTGAATTATTTTATATATGATTCTCATTATAGACAATTGTATCTGCATGACAGACACCTTGTCACAGAAATAGGTGAAAACAGTCATTTGAAGAAAATAAATTCAAAAACTAACAACATACCAGTTTCCCTAACTTATTGTGGATATAGGCCTTATACTGCCAGGCAATATTCCATCAAGACTCGATCTCGAGAATCCAAAATTAACCTCAAAACACTGAAAGCAACCAGTCGTCGTGCACCTTCGTGGATTAATTATATAAATAATTTTTTTTTTGCGCACGTGTATACGGACTATGGAAATTACAACAATGTCACATTTTAATGTCTCAACTTGGTGGAAAATCCCATTTCTGTAGGCGTGAAAAACACAAATGTGCCATGGTCTAATGGCAATTCCAATGAAATCAGATAACGTCATTACATCTTTCGGATAAATACAGCTTAAATCGTACCGAGTACACAATATACTGTACGTCCGAATCTTGAACTTCGGCACATGAGTGGTTGGGGCGGCTTCATCTTGTCTGGAACCTATTTCAATGACCCTTTCAGCCGTTCAGTTAAACATTAATTTCCCCTGCATCGCTTTCTTATTGCTTGTCAAGGTCACCGTCTATAATTTAAGCAGTTGCAGCGTACGTCTTTGATGTGTATATTTGAAGCGGAAAGAAGTATCTTTCGTTTTAGATTGTATTGAAATGAACCATTACAGTTTCGCACAATGGATGGCAGAGCTTCATACTCGAGTAACGTTTCTCACTGTGTATTATATGATAGAAGAGTCATGCGATTTTGATTTTACCTTTAAAGCATTATTTCGTCCAGGCCATGCGTGCACTCGTTGGGTACATACATGTGCGTTTTTATCTTGTAATATCATCAGCTCTTTACATAGATGGGCTAATACCAAATTAACGTTGCTTAATAATCCATAACTTTGCACGTAAACCACAATATTTGAAAGTGCAGTTCGGATTATCTGATGAATTTTTAAATTATAATATATGCACAATCGAGTAACTACAAAACTACCCGTTAAATAATCCAAACATTAAACGCAAATCGTCATAAGAAAAGTATGGACGGTTATATAAAAATTCCTATGAGAGTATACCATCACAAAATTTGTTTGATGTTGAATGTGGAAATTGCATTAGCATTTAAATGAAGTTTCGAAATAGCTCCCAAGTGATACGAAAACGAAAAAACAAATGTACATGTATAATGTAAATAATTTGGACGAGTGGAATACCATCCCTGCAAACGACAACCGTGGGTCAATAGGGGATTTTCATAACGTATGCAAATACTTTAAAGTCCGTATACGAGATTTGCAATGTCCCAAATTTGACCGGCAATAACCTTACCCAAAAGGAAAATACAGAGTAGTTAAAAAAAACGAAACCGAGAAATTATTGCTAATTATAACTGAAATAGGGCACATACGACAAAATGAATCAAAGGGAGATATCCTCTGTTACGGCAGAATCTCCTCTTAAAAATGACACCCTGATTACAATATGTTTTTGGTGGACTGAGCAGTGACATTGACCAATTTTATGCAAGGATCTGGTTAGGGAATTGCGCCATTTTATTTAATGGCGTAGTGGCGTAAACATGCCAGTTTGGACGATGATAAGTATCCGTTTGGCAAAACCTACGACGCCTCAGAAATCAACATGCTAATAAAATGTTCGTGGGGTAATAACCTGAATTTTCTTAAACAGAACACATACAGACCTAAATGAGAATGCAGCCATTTTTGTTTGTCGAAGAACATTAATACAATTCATCAGGCCCTGCAGCTAGCAGGGAGAACGCCACAGCCACAGACGAATGATTTAGGACTGGCCCCAACCATGTTTAACCAAATTGTCTGGTGTTACCCTTACAGAATTATGAGACGACATTAACTGTTTCCTGGTGATCTTCTGAGGCGTCTTAAGTTTTGCCAATGGATAATTGATGGTCAAAAACATGTTATGTCATGGTCACTGGACTTATGCACGGGCTGGTTTTTTTTTATCATGCACATCCTCAATCACACATAATGGAGATAACGACGTCGCGTCGGCCGTTTGTAAAAGTTCTTCAATCAAAATCGGGTCGCTCTTAACGACCATATAGAGCTTGTTCAGCAGGGCTTGTCCTACCATAGCAACAACTATAATGTATATGGGTCTGTCCACAGTAATGGGGTACATTTGAAAAATAAGTCAATCATTTCTTTTAGATGTCTTTAGTTTATCTCAGAATTAAAGAAATTATGTCCTTGTTTTGTTCTCAGGAGATAACTTTTGCCCAAAAAGGTACAAAATTGCTGCCACAACATACATTTTTGAAAAGCTTGTGTACAAATTTTCCTATTACGTATGTAACGTGGACAGACCATCTTGTGACATTTTTTCCGTCTTTGTTACATACGTAATAGGAAAATTTGTGCACGGGGTTTTTACAAATGTATGTTGGAGGACTATTTTTCGTACTCCTTGGTGAAAAAGTTATTTCCTCAGTTTAGCTTGATAATTTAAAGATAAAATTAAGACATTTGAAGTGAACTGGAACCTAAGATCTTGAATGTTACAGAAATGTACCCCATTACTGTGGAAACCCCATATGTAAACTGAATTCCAAGCATATAGTAACAGGTGAACAGGCGGTGTCATAAAAAGAAACGCCATGAATATGGATACCTTATAGGATATGGTGGATTTGGTCTTAGCTTCGTCAGATACATGAAAAGTATATGTAGTAGAATCTGGCGGAGTCCAAAAGCAGTGATAATTTGACCAGTTCAAGGTTAGACATATTGCAAACTCCAAGACATGACTTTCATCTTCTTTCCATTTCCAATCAATGAGGTAACCGTTGATTTTCAAGAAAGAATGCCTTTAACGAGTAAGATGACTAAGATCACTCATGAAATAAACAATTTCCGCACAACCCAAAGACAGCCGTGTCTGAAAATCCCACCACTACACGATCAAATTGAGCATATTCCAGCCTTCATTTCATCAACAGTTTTTAAAGTTGCACACAGACCAGGCTTTGTTGTTGTTGTTGTTGTAGGTTTATGGCACGTATGGCAAACGTAGTGCCCTGTGTGCCAGACCAGGCTTAGCCTTTTGGCAAGGCTTTATGGCTTTGGGGTTATAATTGTTTGGTAAAATGTGGGATAATTGAGCGTCTTGATGAGCGGAGTATATAAAGGCTGGGGGAACGTTATGCCTTCTGTCTTTCCATGAAGCCTTTTACGAACTGGCTACGTGCAACGTCACAACATCATTACCCGCGCCCCACTCTACACGTAAACATGTTGAAAATACTATCGAAAACAAACTGCCAACTGAGCCAATGATGCAAGCCTGCGGCGTTGTTAGACTCGTTCATTATCAAGGTATAGGTACGGCACTTACATTTACTTCGAAAATACCCCATTGAGCTCCATTGTAAATGCGTTTAAATTTGACAAAGTGTTTATTACATCCAAGTTTTATACGGAACGAATATAATTTCCATTCGATTTGATTTATTTGCTGTTTAATTTGCCCAGCGAATTCGAAAGCGTAAGCCTACCTCCCTTGTTTGTAGGAGCTCATGACGTAATTTGCATAGGCTGACGTGCAAGTGACTGGCTGATTTCGCTACCAACTTTGGTAGCGATTATAAAGAAAAACATAAGAATCGCCTCGCAGTTCGAAAAAGGCCAAGTGAGACACTCTGCGTGTGTAGACTCTACTCAAGTCACCAAAACGCCAAATTTTACGAGGCCTTGCCAAAAGGCTAGACCAGGCTTTGTGTCAACACATATTTCTTAACACGCATTAGATTTTGAGATCCAAACGCTCCGTCTTCAAAATGTTGAGGGTGCGCAAAATAAATCGGCCAACTAGTACTGTGTGTGCACCCAAATTACCACGTGATGAGAGCTGTAGGCCTATACCCGAGATTGAAAACCTGTGGAGAGATTATTTCTACAATACATGTAAATTAAAACGAATGCCTTCGAAGGATACTTCAGTTAAAGCCCGATACAAGAAAAAAACCGACAAGAAAAAAAACGACTAAAAGTGTTGATTGCAATGGTAACAAATACAACATTATTTTTTCCGTGTAAAATGGTATACCTTTACGGGAGAAATTACCAACTGAAGGTTCTTTTTTTAAATCGTTTCTTTTAAAAAGAAACGATTTTTTTACCATTCATTCAACACAAAGATTTTCTGAAGAGTTACTGCATCTATGTGGCTAAAATGTCTACAGGTATTTATTGACATTCGTCTTTAGATATATATAGGGCCTATAATGCTATAGTTCCTGGAATTCGTTAAAAAAAAGTAGATTTTATCTGCAAGTGATATGGCCTTTAAAGCACAATGCATCATTTGCAGTTACCCAAAATTGTACTTCACGAGTTGACAAGAAAAAGAAAAAAAATTTAAAGATGTTGATTACAATGGTAAACAATACCACAAAATAACATTGGTGTTTTTTGTTTACCATCCATTCACACACCAAAAAACATGCATGGGTTTTCAGGTTTTTTGAAGACAGTATTACTGCATATAATTATGTAGCTAAAATTTCAACGACTTTTTCCTCGACATAGGCTTTTAATTACGAGGTTCTTAACAGTTTACCAATCATGAGACACTTTGAACAGTATCGATTTCTGTGTATTAATTGCATTGTGTCAATCTTAATTAAAAAATGGACGAAAATGCAATATCACAATCATTCTCACAGTCGCATTCATGTATTGTCCCAAGAAATATAAACTAAATAGAATAATATTATGTACTTGATGTCTATAATAGGCATACATAAAGCAGTTCTAACATGACACGAATTCACTGGCCTCTTTGCCATGTTTTGTGTCAAACAGGCTCCTACTCATTAGAGGACTTTGGCCGTCGCATGGACGATCGGATACCATCTCGACCGGGAGAGTTGACTGAGGTGAAATTTGCGTGCGTGGCCTTTCGATTGGATTACTATTTCCTTTTCATGTTTGCGTTGGAGCGTGATTAAAAAAATGTAAAGACTTGACGAGATAGTATTAATGTAGTCTTCTATTTGCTAGAGATCACTGATATTTTCATGATTGTGTACTTTTATTAAAAATTAGATAGGATGCTCTCCCGTGTGCCATAAAAACGTGAGTCCAGACTCGCGGACACGGCTGCTGCAGACTGAATGTATACCTCCGGCTAGAGAGGAAAACATGAGGAAAGTTCCTGCAATTGGAACTCTCCCAGTTGGGCGAGCTAAAGACAAAACCGCCGGGTTCCGGCATGCAAGCACTTCTGCCCTATAGCGGCAATAGAGAGCGAACTGGCCGTGCCAAATTAAGGAAGCTACGACCGGCGGGCCCGGTCCTTCGAACCCCGCCGAACCGCGTATAATCCCTTCGATTTGTTTCTGTTTCTTCACTCAAGTACCCGCTGTAAAAAGTACCCTAGCTCCCGTTGGCAGTAAGTCTTTAGGAGTTTGGACTAATTGAAATTGATCAGGGTACTCGGACCTCAGACAGAATGCAATTGTCCTGGGGGCACGGATTACCTGCTTGGAATGTTGACCGTCATATTGGGGCTCTGTTTGGTGGATTGCTGCCCAGCAAAGAATCATGCGTCATATTTTAGGCACCCGTTTGTTGAACTTTTTGATTGTTTTTCTTAAAAGATTTCATTAATTATTGGTTAAACACGGCTGCCATTATTTGTACGATTATTCCCTTTTGAGGAGATCTTAACGAATGACCAATATTTCTGACGCAGGCCACGGATCACGGATGGCATTTCTTAATGATGTAATTCTTCACATTCCTTGAATTTCTCGGCGTCGAAATCGATTTAGGGGATTGAAGAAAAGACAGAGGAATAGTTATCACGCTAAATCCAGTGCACTTGCTTTATATAAGAAAAAACACCCAGATGTTTACGCTGGTATATAATTAGGATATTTGTGGTTGCTCAATTTATATGTAATTGAGAACAACGTGACTGCCGTACCAAGTGTTCATTTTCAATTTTAGATAAATCAGATTTGTCAGGTATAAACTCAATTACCTTTTTATATTTATATACAGGTATACCTTCCGCAGTGTTTACCTAAACTATGATCTTCCAAGACTATTCATGGATAACCAAGACTAAAATTTCGTTGGACAATTATTGAGCAAGGCACTTGCACAACTAGATTCGAATATAATATAATGCTTTGAGCATAATCTAGTAAAATTGTGTGTGCTCTTTTTCACAGCGACCAACAGGAGAACACAAAAGCATTACTGGGGTAATTATGCATTGCATTCTCTACCGAAGCACTTTAATTTTGTAAGTGTGCAAAACTTACATGTATTAAAAGTCTCAGTGAAAAGTCTCAGAACATTCAGTGTGACGGCTCTGCAAGTTTTCTATAGGCCCTACAGTGCTTTTGTACGAATCTGTGTGCGATGGGGAAAAAAGAGGTAAAAACAACACAACAAAACAAAAAAAACCCGCGTCGCCGCATCAATTCCGGAACTTCGGTCTGACCAGAACCAGAATACATTTTTGTTGGGCCTAATGTACAGCTCGGTGCACTTGTTGAGACGAAAATTCACTTCGCCCCAAAACCATTTCGCCCTGCACCACTTCGCCCCAAAAGCTACCTTGCCCCCGAACCACTTCGCCCTCACACCACTTCGTCTGAATGGTTTTGGGGCGAAGTGACCGTAAAGCCTTTTTTGTTTACTGTTTTCTTCAAAGTTGGATGAAGTACGGAGCTGGTTTTTGCTCAGGTTGGTTTTAATCATGCATATCTTTAATCACACAGGAAGATAAAACCATTTGCAACGGTTTGCCAATCATGTGTTCTGCCTTTAAGCATGGTCTTTTACCTTGACTTCCTAAATGTTGGATGAAAATGTTCTCGTCTAACAGTCACGTGAGATATATCAGACGGCAATCACGGCATGAACGAGGAAGACATCAAAATTATATGCACACGCGTGACGATGTCGTTTTGGTTTTTCGACATAAGTGCATATACAATATCGACTAAGCAGTTGGCACATTTTGAGGTTTTATAAAATGATTCCCAATGACATATTAAACGCGCATGAGTTATAATACTTTCGGGGGGCGTTTGTGGAGGCGACATGTACATTTGATTATTGCAATTTTTCAGACTTTATAATGCTGCTGCTCTTCAAATTGATCAAAAACATCACTTGTAAATTAGTTAAAATGTGTGTAACGTCGTCAGCAATACTGTGCTAGAAATAGGAGAAGACCATGTAGTCTCTGTTCGTGGCAAATAATTGGCGTGGTGTGCAGTCACGAGAACGCGTTAATCCTCGTGTGTATGTGCATGGAGGAAGGAAGGTAGGTTTGTGCTTGCAACGAAACGATAATCCCCGTGTCTCCCGTTAATTGGGAGGAATAAATCTTACATCGTAAATTACAAAGGTGCAATTTTAATCACCTTCATGACGTCAAAAGCCGGCGGTATTTAATACATGGACGCATCACACCAATACCTGCCACCATAAATAATTTTGCACCGGAAAAAATGCTTGAACAAGATTGTTCATCTCCCTGGCGATTATGATTTGCCTTGCAACATACCTTGTTTGCGTGCCATAAATGATTACGGACGTCGGACACGTAAACCTCTTGAGATTTATACCGACCACTCGGACAGTGCGTCCTTAACGAGCCGCTTTGGTATTCGTTACGTATCAAGAGCAATGCAAGTGCTGAGTAGAATTCCAGATGGATTGTTTTACTTGCGAGGATATTCAATTAATTTATCATCTTCTCGACGTCCACACGTGCATGGATCGTGAATTACTCATATCTCTTATAAAGGCGCGCTGTGACCATAAGTTTGGGCCTTTTGGCAGATGGAAATCACCCCAAAATTCAATTTATTGAAACGTCTTCCAAAGTTTAGCAAGTTTGTCTGGAAATACCACATTAAAATCGGTGAAAATCTGACTGCGGACTGAATTCTGAAATCGGAGGCTGCTCCTGTCAAGTCGTCGAGTTGGCATATCTTCCTATATACATGTAGAAGGGATTTGCAAATAACGTTTTTGCGAAAAACCTTTTTCTCTGCTGCGAGAAAAAGACGCGGGAGCGTTTTTCTTATCTCATGTTCCCATTAAGGGCATAGGCTCGTCAATGCACGCGTGAGGCCAAATTCGTGCCACGAAATACGCAGCTCCATGCCTTTGCTGTGGAGCTGCGTATTTTGTGGCACGAATTTGGCCTCACGCGCGCATTGACGAGCCCTGCCTTTAATGAATCGGTTTGCTGAGATTAGCAGACTTACGTTATTGCCCGTAGCTACTTAGGATTAGGTTCTTTAACACAACTACGGAGTTAGTTCGAAAGAACAGGAAGAAATTATGAGTTTTTAGAGGCAGGAGGAAACCCCCACACACGATCGTGTGAATCCATTAATGACGTCTTGCAGGGATGCGCGTGCTCTGTCTTAAGGGTCAAGCCAGTTGATTTTCAGAAGGTGAACGACTGCGGTGAAGTGACCGAACGAATTCTGTAAACGGGATTGGGTGATAATCACATTATGGTGGGGTAATTGCGTCATTGCCACAAACTGCGCCACAAAATCCGGTCGATGAAGTGCAGAGGCACGAACACCGCGGTTATTTGGGAATCAGAGTCCATTCACGGTTCAATGGTCCCCAGGTAACTTCCAAAGGACGGATGATGATCGAGCGTGTACAAAACTGAGCGTGTTTTTCAAGGCAAATGCCTCCAGGGCCTCGTCGGCCCTTGGGTCTGCTCGGCAGAGGAGCAATTTCCGGGCATGCAGTAAAAAAAACCATGGCGATATACTCGGGAGTCATAATGTTTGTCGATGCCACTATTATTGCGGATGTTTTCGCTTCGCCAAATTTTCCACGAACTTGGCAATGTTGCTTTGGCTCAGCTGAGTATCTTCAACAGTGATTATTTTGTTTAAGAAATCGACTATGTCCAAGAAAAAAGTACTCAACAGCGTAAAGCCTACAATTGGCCGTAGAAGTGTGACGTCAAGTAGGGTATTCTGTAATGGCTCTATACACAATGTCCGAACAAAGGTTCCACCGTTATTTTCACTGTTCTAATTATAATGAGCCGGTTTGGGTTAGACTTAGTTATACACGTGTTCTGAGAAATAAAGCCCAATACACCATTTACAGTTACCCAAGCGTTTACTTCACGAGTTGACAAGAAAAAACCGAAGAAAATTGTGGATATAAATGGTAACAAACACAATTTTATTTTCGTGTAAAATGGTTCCTTTGTGGGAGGTAATTGCCAACTACGGTCTAGTTTTTTTAAAAGTAGTCTGCCGACAACTTTTTTAACATTCATACACACACAAAAATATGCATGAATTTTTAGGTTTTCTGAAGTATTTTTATGTGGCTGAAATTTACAGAGCAGTTTATCAACATTAGGCCTATTCTTTATAGTTATGTAACGCTGTTGTTCCTGTTTTTAAAATTTTTACAATCATGTAATCTGTCATTAAATTTGAACAGCGTCTAATAGGTGTTGAAAACCACTGGTTTCGGCTAAGGCCTATAGGCCTAGGTGCATGTTTGCGATTTTTGTATTCCTCTGTGTGGTTTACTTGCTTGAATTGTTGTCTTTGCCCTGGCTTTAAAGACAGATTGCATGATTGGAAAACATTTAAAAACAGAAACAACAGCATTACATAATTAAAGAATAGTGTTGATAAACTGCCTTGTAGAAATTTCAGCCACATAGATGCAGTATTACTCCGGAAAACCTGAATAATCCTTGCATGGTTTTCTGATGTATATAAATGAATGGAAAAAAATTGTCTGCCAACTTTAAGAAAAAAAAACACCTTCAGTTGGCAACTTCTCCCATAGGTACTATTTTACACGGAAAAAAAATCATGTGGTGAATGGGACATTTTGGTACTACAAAATCGGAAAATAGAATTAAGTAACAACAGAGACATGAGAAATTGATTTAGCTTGTGTCGGGGAGACTGAATTTTCAAACCCTAATTATCAACATAGACATGCTAAAGCACTTTTCGACTTGTACTCAGCAGAGCAAAACGCAAGAACGGCGTCATGACGCTAATCGACAACAGTATAAGGCTAAAGGCGGAATGACGTGTTCAGATTACTGAGCGTTAATTGGTCTACAGCAGGGAGCACGCTACGGTGCACGCGCAGTTAGATTACATTAAGCGTGCACAAATTCTTTCTGACCACACAGAACTGGCTTACTGAAGTGATAGTCTCGTACCCAGACCTGCTGTGGATGCTCGAACGTGCACGCGTGAGTTTTGGGCCTACAATACTGGTCGTGGACCATAAGCCCAATTTTCTCATTTTTTAAAAACACAGTTAACACTCTGAACACAGACTACCGTTTAATTTCCAGTCAAAGAAATTGACAAGTCAGGTTCTGGGGCACAGTCTATAGCACTGGAAATCCTGGGCCGTCACAGAAGTCTTCATCGCCAAGTGAAACCAAGGAGGACCGAAAGAAGACAATTTTCCTCCATGTGAATATTGTCACAAGAAGGGCCACTCGAAGGCGAGATGCTTCAAGTTCATGGCTGATGAACGTGAGCGTTCTGAAAAGCCTGTTGCTTTTTTCTGTAAGGACATTCTACTTCGTGAGAAGTCCGATGAGACCGATGGCGACCGTGTTTCTTCTTCGAAGATGGTTGATGAAATCGACCGAGTTGATGGAATCTACAAAGATTTTCCTGCGGGATACAGGCGCGTCACAGTCACTGATGCTTCATGGAGGACGTAACGTCATTGTCTTCAGAAAGTTCGCTGAATGCGAAGATGTTGATTCAAGGTATTGGGGGTAATTTTATGCCTGCCCCGTTGCATAGGGTAAATTTGAGATGTGACTTGTTCACTGGCCCTGCGGTTGTTGGAGTTGTTCCTAGTTTACCGATGAAAGGTGTTAGGTTTTTGCTAGGCAACGACGTCGCGGGAGGCAAAGTGTCGGCATCTCCTATTGTCTCTAGTGAACCTGTGGAGGAGCCAGAAATTCAGTCTTTGGGGGAGGAGTTTCCAGAAATCTTCCCCGAGTGTGCAGTAACGAGATCTCAGACGAAGCAGATGCAAAAGGAGGCTGCAGAGTCAGTGCCGATAGAGGACGACTCTGGTATTTGGCTGGCTGAAACTTTCTTCAATAACTTAGAAGATGAGGGAGTGTCTCAAGATGCTAAGTTTAGCCGTTCCTCGCTGATAGAGCATCAGAAAGCGGACCCAGATTTGAGGAAGTTCGCCCAGACAGCGTGTTCCGAGGAAAAAGCTCAAGGGGTTCCTGAATGCTACTACGTCAAATCAGGCGTGTTGATGAGGAAATGGAGACCTATATACCCAGAAACCAGCTGATGAAGAATGGAGCATTGTTCATCAAATTGTTGTTCCTCATTGTTACCGTGACGAGATCTTGGGAATCGAACACGAGATCAAGTTGCAGGTCATCTTGGCATTAGAAATACTCAAGCTAGAGTCATGGCACATTTTTATTGGCCGAAGCTACACCAAGACGTGGTGAATTTCTGCAAGACGTGCCATAGATGTCAGATGGTGGGAAAGCCTCAACCATCAATTAAGCCTGCACCGATGATTCCAATTCCTGCATTTGATGAGCCATTTTCGAGAGTCCTGGTGGATTGTGTTGGTCCTCTGTCACGGACGAAGTCTGGGCATCAGTTTTTGTTGACCATAGTGGATTTGTCAACTAGATTTCCTGAGATTTCCACTAAGAAAGATCACAGCCAAAGTTGTTGTTGAGGCTCTTATGCAGTTATGGCCTACCGAAGGAAGTACAGTCTGACCATGGGTCTAACTTCATGTGTTTCATGAAGTCCTGCGTGAGCTGGGGATAAAGCAGATAAAATCATCCACACATCACCCGCAGTCCCAAGGAGCTCTGGAGAGGTACCACCAAACCCTCAAGAATATGATGAGAGCTTACTGCGAGGATTTTCCAGAAGATTGGGACAAAGGAATTCCCTTTCTGTTATTTGCCACGAGGGACTCCCCGAACGAGTCGACTGGTTTTACTCCGTTCGAGTTGGTCTACGGTCATGAGGTGAGGGGGCCTTTCTTGCAGAGGATGACGAGACCAATCTCCTCGAATATGTGTCGAACTTCAAAGAGAGGTTATCAAGAGCCTGTTCTTTCGCTCAAGAACACCTCAAAGAATCTCAACGGGTCATGGAGACAAGAGCAGACAAGAAATATGAAGTCCGCATCTTTAAGCCCGGCGAGAAAGTTCCAGTGCTGTTGCCTCTGCCTGGCGAGCCCCTTAAAGCCACGTTTAGTGGGCCTTACTGTGTCAAAAAGAAACTCAATGATGTTAATTACGTCATCAGTACCCCAGACTGAAGAATCAGCCAAAGAGTTTGTCATGTTAACATGCTCAAGAAGTACTATGAGCGTGACAATTCTGGCTAACCTGTGGGGATAACTGTTATTGAGCCCAATAGTGACCAGCTACTAAACGATAATTTTATTTTATTTTATTTATTTACCACATCCAACAGCGGAGAGACCGCCAATTACAGGAATGGGAGCAAGTGTGGTTGAGTGCCTTGCTCAAGGGCACAGGTGCCACAACCCGTCGCGGCCCGGAATCGAACCTACATTCTAGTACTAGCACAGGAACTTAAGTTTGACGCACTAGACCGCTCGGCCATAACACCCCACGAGACAAAAACATCCGAACTTGAGTTTCTAACTGTTCAATTTTCAAATTCTGAAATTCTAGCTGACTTAGACAATATCCTTGGCCATTTGAGCATTGACCAACGGCAAGACCTACCAAACCTGCTCCAAAAGTGAAAGCAAGTTTGTTCTGACAAACCATGGGGCCAATTTCATAGAGCTGCTTAAGCATGAAAAACTTTGCCTGACAATATTAGGTTGTTACCATCAACAATTTCATGAGATTGTCATGGTAATAAACAGGCTTCTAACACTGGTCATACACTGTTTCTATCACATGAGGATTTCACTGGTAAAGTTCCCTACTAAGCAAGAGTTTTTGTGTGCTTAAGCAAATTGTTGTGCTTAAACACCTCTATGAAATTGGCCCCTGGTCGTACTTCAGAGCAGTTCACGATGTCGATGTAGGAGATACAAGGCCTATAAAACAGGCACCCTACCGGCTCAACCCGGACAAGTTGTCAAAAGTTCGGGAAGAGATTAAATTTATGTTGGAGAATGACATTATAGAACCGAGTCAGAGTTCTTGGAGTTCTCCCATTAGCCTTTTTGAAGTATGGCGGACACAATAGGAGGGCGCACTTTGCAGTGGGTATAAAATCGACTAAAATGCAAAATAACTCAGTTTTTCACTTTACACTTATTAATTTTATATATGTGTCTATGTATTACAATTACAACATGTAAATCAAGTTTTTGGAAAGAAATACAATTGATACAAAAATTCATACCCAAATGAAATTGCGCCCTCTCTTTTGTTCCGCCATACTTCTAAAAGGTTAATTGTCATGGTACCAAAACCTGACGGGACACTTAGATTCTGCATTGATTATCGAAACGTCAATACAGGAACTAAGACTAACTCTTTTCCGATACCTCGATTAGCAAAGGCATGGAGCTGCGTATTTCGTAGCACGAATTTAGCCTCGCGCGCATTGACGAGCCTCCCTTCAACGCCCATGGGGAAAATGGGGAGGAGGGTCAAAAATGTGATTAGGACACGCTCCTTTAAGTTACATTGTTTTATATCAAAAACATTTGAACATTAAATTGTACCAAACCGTGATGACGTAATCACAATGTTAACAACAAATTTGCATAATAACGAACGCGCGCGCCGTGTGAGGCGCGCAAGCAGTTTATGCGAAACCAACCACGAACGTTCAACGTGTTGTAGCAAGTGCGCCCTCACAATTACAAGCGCGTTGTGTGCGTACTGTACGCGTTGCTTAGGAAATCCGTTTTTCATACTACTGCATGCAGCTGATATACAATGTACATAGAACCCAACATGTACACGCTACACACATAATGTGTGTGCAACGTACATGTACTATCATGTCTACGTGTATAGTACGGCCGTACGTACGTACGTACGTACACATAGTATACGCTTCATGGTGTATACGGTAGAGCCGTAAAGAAACTAAAAAATGATCAACATGTTAAACATCTAATTTCCTGTGCTTTCTGTCAAAAAAAGTGATATATGCTTAATCTAACACTCAAGAAGTAAATGTGATAAAATCCAAAAGTTTAATACGTTTCGCAAGACAAATAATTGAACGTGTTTTAACGCAAACGCAAGGCTTGGCCTTCCACATCGTGTGACCACCATATGCGGCCAGCATGAGCATCGAGATACCGTCGGGGTTGACGGACCTTCTGCAGGATTTTACCGTTGCGGTCCTGCGAGAACGGCCTGAAGACCTGGTGGAATTTGCAGCATCACATTTTATGAAACTGCAAGAAGTAGAGAGCAGCAACAAGAGCAGGAGGGAGGTGAAGTTTTCACAGTCTGCTGAAGCAGATTCTGATGTAGACGACGAACCGCCAGGTTTGTTATTATCGCCTCGGCCTCGGAGTTTATTTTGAAAATTAGCCTACGTTTAAAAAAAGGCAAAACACATGATTGGTAAACCGTTGCAAATGGTTTTATCTCTCTGTGTGATTGAAGGTATGAGTGATTAAAACCGGTGTGAAGTTGGTTACTTATTCGACGTTCGACATTCAATATTCAAGGAGCCGTTACTTATTCGACATTCAATAAGGAGCGGTTACTTATGCACCTATCACGCGCTATCGCCCCCCTCCCCCCGCGCTGCCCTATAGGTGGGGGTTTGGTCACGTTTTTCATGCCCCAGGGTGGGGCATTTGACCCTTTTAAATAAAATTGTCTGTGCATTTGTATGTCAAATAAGTAACAGTTCCTTATTGAATATTGAACGTCGAATAAGTAACCAACTTCACACCGGTGTGATTAAAACCAATCTGAACAAAAACCAGCTCCGTACTTCATCTAACTTTTGAGAAAACAGTAAAACAAAAACACTGAAAAAAGGCTTTATGGTCATGCACTTCGCCCCAAAACTATTTCGCCCCGAACCACTTCGCCCTGAACCACGCCCTGTGCACAAAGTATTTTCGGGCGAAATGGTATAAGTACGAAGTGGTGTAAGGGCAAAGTGGTTTGCGGCATGGAGGAAGAAACATGTTTGGGGCAAGGTGGCTTTTGGGACGAAGTGGTGGGTGCCGGTGGCGAAATGGTTTTGGGGCGAAGTGAATTTTCGTCTCATGAGACAAAAAATAATTGTTTTTACTCATTTCACAAACATAGGGACTTGGGAAAAAAAAAGTTTGATCTTTATGGAAAACGTCATTCCACATTAGGCCAAGGGAATGAAATTTCATGTTTTGCGTCGGAGAAATTTTTTTTTCTTTTCATTATTCATTATTTTTCATAAAATCTTTCAAATAGAAAAATGAATAACACGGGAGATACCCAGAAGAAAACAAACGATATGTTTCATCAATACAGCTAAAGAAAAGGTAGGGTGACCCAGGAAAATTCAGAAAAGATTGTCACATTCTCGCCAGAAATATTTTTGCGATGTGCGGGGAACGCTAAAATACAATCGGTAAAAATCACATTCCCATCAAGCCATCAGTATCAAATATTATCACTGAAGCATCTATTAGAAAAATATTAAAATACATCTTTCATTCATTTTCGGGGAAATTCGGGGGCGGGAAACAAAACCAAGAAATTCTTTTTTATATTTTTTATTTTTATTTTTTAAAATAATGAATTTTGGACAAGAAATCTCACCGTCAAACAAACATCTTGCCGTGTTCCAATTTAAATATAAAAAAAAATAAATAAATATCGTCAGAAAGTATTCTATATTTTCAGTATCTATTTAAAAAGGTGGAATTGAACAATGCTGTGATGTTTTACAGCGAATTTCTCACGATGTGCCACTTTGCATACGGCAGAAATCCACTGTGAAACTGACCAGTATTTGTGTACCCAGTGCGCGCGCGATGACGTCACAGATTGAAGTCCCTATCAACACGCTTTATGGTTTTGCGTTAAACTAAATTATAAGCTATGCAACCTCACGTGGCAATTGCGCGCCAAAATTACACTCTTCCACAATCCACAATGTACTGACTGTTTTTGAAGCGTAGAAGGGACAGGAAAAAAGTCACACATGTAATTACATGTATATGACTTAAAGGCAGAGCCTCTTCAATGCGTGCGCGAGGCCAAATTCGTGCCACGAAATACGCAGCTCCGCATAGCAAAGGTATGGAGCTGCGTATTTCGTGGCACGAATTTGGCCTCGCGCACGCATTGACAAGGCTCTGCCTTTAACACAAGTCATAAATAATGATGGCTTTAATACCATAACAGGCCTCGAAATTCGTGTTCAAAAGGGCACGGCAACAATTGCCTTGCCTTTTCCCACATTTCAAGGGCATCACGGCAATTCTGTCAATTTAAAAAGGGCATCACGGCAGTTTGCTCGAACTTGGAGGGCACCACAACAATCATTAATACTACTTAGCTGGGGTTGCAGTCTGAGGATTGTCTCTTTTATTTATCCGCGTTGAACATGGTATTGCTTCCACCGCATTGATAAATCGTCTAGACCTTTCGTTGACATTCGCAACGCGTGCGCAACGAAACGCGGTTCCTGCGGCCGCCATTTTGTGTGCTACGCATGTGCAATGATCACGAACGTCATGCTAATGTTCGCACATATTCGTCTTTAGCCGTATTCTGCAATCGACACGTAAGTACATGTGTACTTCATCATAGTCGTCGACGAGTGCACGCACGTGCTGTACACCGAACCCATGACCGAACCGCTAACGGATACCAATGAAGCCCGCTCAACATACATGTACAATTTCGCACGGAAACCAGGGCGAAGTTTGATTGAGCGACTACAATAAACTATCGACTACAGAGTCACTCGAGCGACGGATATTTTCCGTGCTGTACACCGGACCGCTAACGGATACCAATGAGGCCCGCTCAACATACATTCGCACGGAAACCAGGGCGAAGTTCCGTTGTTCGAGGGACTTTCGTCGAACTGTACCCTTAGTACCTGTACACGTAGGCTACCGTGCGTGCTATGTGCTATAAAGCTCGGCGTGGTTTTGCAACAATTGCGTACGGTTTCGTTGCATTTTTAAACAGCGGTGGAAGAGCTAGTTTTGTCTCCGAAATGTGTCACTAAAAGTGGGAAATTTTACATTTTCATATGTGTGTTTTAATGAAGGGCACCGACGGCAGTTAAATAAAAAAGCACGGCAATTTATTGCCGTGAAATATTCATTATTTTGAGGGCATTGCGGCAATAGCACAGGGCACCGACGGCAATTGCGTCGGTGCCGTCGGTTATTTCGAGGCCTGCCATAAGTATTACTCATGCGAACTCTCGTCGGAAAAATTTCATTGGACAGACACCCAATTTTCCGAAATTAAAAAATAATCAAAAAAACGAAAATTCTCCCTCTATTTTTTTCCTTTTATCCATCTCCTCTCCTTTTTTCTATCACTCCTCTCCAATGAGGTCCCGCAGGATTCGAACTGGCGTCGCCTTGACTGAGCGTTCAAAATTAATATTAATAAACCAAGTAATGCCATTTGTGCGTGGAAAGAACCCTGCCGTTATCCGTCGCGGTACTCAGTTTTCCATTTTCGTTTTTTCATTTCTGACTAACATTTACAAAACTAATCTGGAAGTGCGGGAATAAGGACAAGATGTTGAAAAAAAGGTGTCGCAAATTGCATCGCTAAATCAAGTCAAAAACTGTGATGCACTTTGAAAAGTGGCATCGCAGATATGCGATACAGGGGAAATCGTTCACTGTTTTTTCCATCAGTTCTCTACATGGTTCTTTTTTCACGAAAGGAAATTTACGTATAATTTTATTCTTCAGCAGCACCATGTGTGATATTTTTGATCATTGTGCGTTTATCAGGAGCTACATGTAGCCTTGTCCAAGGCTATGAAATTGTGTGAATCCGTGAAGAATTTGCCTGTATGCTATGCAGCGAAAGTGCACCACCACGCGGTGAATTGTAGCCAACTGCCAAATAGTCTGGTTACCGTAATATCTTGGTCTGAATCCTGACTTCACGGACGAGGCTGGATCATAGCCTTGTTCTTTATGTACTCGATGTGTTTTATGGGCGGGGACTCTTTATGCTAATTTTTTAAAGAGAGCACCGAGACGTAAAAGCTCATTGGTTAACGGTTGTTTTGACAGAACAATACGGTGCCGTTTGAAAAATAGCAGATTTTCTGTACGTAGTAATTGCGTCGGATTTCCAACGCAGTTATAAAGAAACACATAACAAATCGAGTACATAAAGAACAAGGCTATGATCCAGCCTCGTCCGTGAAGTCAGGATTCAGACCAAGATATTACGGTAACCAGACTATTTGGCAGTTGGCTACAATTCACCGCGTGGTGGTGCACTTTCGCTGCATAGCATACAGGCAAATTCTTCACGGATTCACACAATTTCATAGCCTTGGACAAGGCTAATCAGGAGCTGAATTTGCTGGAGCTGAAACTAAAGATAGTTTCAATTCATCAGTTTTACGATGGTACAAATTTTACATGTACAACTTTTCCATCCCCAATATCGAGACACTTTATGCTTCCTTGTGATTTTTCGTGTCAGCAAGAAAATTATCCGCGTGTGGTTGACACCCCTCACAGAGTTTACACATGGCTTTGACCATCACCAAGCCGTGCTTAAAAATTTAGCCTGTGATTTCATCGCAACCGGCCGTGCTAACACAGCTTGCACGGCTCGCTACCGGTAGCTAACACGGCTCGCTACCGGTACATGTAGCTAACACGTTGACTGCGTCATCGTTCCCGATCTGGTCATGCACACATGACAACAGACCATACTTTGATTTTGCAACTCCAGTTTTTGTCATGATGTGCTCAGAATCTTGGCTCAAAGTACAACTTCTCGTTTTCAGATTTTCCTGGTTAGGGGCTCATTTTCTTCATCTCCTTTTGATATACAAGGTACATGTACATGTAAAGGACCATCAATTTACTGTAAATTCTAACTGAGGGTGTCCGTGCATGGAAATGAACCCCTCTCGTCACATCCTTGTAAGGGCGGGTTCACACTGCACTATTTTTGTGAGTCAGATGTAGGCTACGTAAAATTTATGTGACGTGTCTGACAAACGGGAAAAACTGTGATTGTCACCAGGCCAAAATAAAACCTAACGTAAATCTGGGAACTCTTATCCTGTTCCAAACTTCATCATTTTCATTCACAGACATGACCTGATGACAGAGAAGTAATGTACAGTACAATGTACTGTAGGTCACAAGTCCGGCGCACAGTCTCAGTATGCCAATGAAAAGTCATCAGTTGAGTTGTACCGGTACATGTACATGTACCGTACATGTATACGTACCGGTACGCGCGGTGAAGAACAATGGATTTTTTATGCGGCCGGCATCATCCCGCCCCAACCCTTAATGCTAACTGTTACTATCGCATTTGACTGACTTTGTGGGAGGAAATTATTTCTGTTTAAAGGCACAGGCTCGTCAGCGATGCACGCGCGCCAAATTCGTGCCACGAAATATGCAGCTCCATAGCAAAGGCATAGAGCTTCCTACTGAGTGGCACGAATTTGGCGCGCGCATTGCTGACGAGCCTGTGCATTTAAGTATATGTCATAAAAATGTGCCAGTTATTAAATGTGATAAAAATTAATGTTTTGCTTCTTTTGGAAACCATTTGATGTCTGTTATGGTATTGGTTTGTGTACATGTAGAGGTGTTCACGCTTTGTCTGCTGTGCTTACATGTACCATGGAGCTACAGTATATGCATGTACAGTGTACATGTATGATGAAAAAGCTAAAACCTTCATGGGCGTTGCACACCAAACTTTTTTGTCTGGTATAGCCTTCATTGTTACATGTAGGCGCGCATCCCTTTTAAGTCTGAGCACGAGATTATTATGACATTTCCATGATTATAAGTGGTGAAACATTAGCACCCTCTTTAGTTTTTTTTAATATGCTTTTGGATACAATAAAAAAAGATGGGTTAAAACTGCCTTGTGGGTCTCCACATGTACATACATGTGAAACTGTCAATCTGTTTTGAATCTTGGTAGACATATATGGTGGCAAAAAAAAATCTTGTAGGTGGTAGAATACCCGCCAGGGTTTGCCTACCGTAATCGTAATAGTAAAAAATACGAATTTCTCAGTTAGTACGTACATGTACCGAAGAATTGACTAAGGCCGGGGTCACACGGGAAATCTCGTAATAACTCTACCATGATACGATCATGATAGAATGAACGACGAGAGCGGTCACACGCCAATCTATTATGATAGTATCACAATAGAAAACATCTCGATAATGAGAATTCTCGTCGTTCACCTATCATGATACTATCATGATGGATTTGGGGTCACACGGACAAAATCTCGTACATACATGTCGTAATGCTACTATAGTAATACTACTGGTTTGATAGAGTGAAATCTCGTAATTCGTGTGACCACGACCTTAGTCTCTTACGTTTTATCCTTTGACATTATATGCAGTAAAAATACCATCAAAAAGAGAAACTGTCAGTTGGATGTTTGGTCAGTATCCAGCTTGTCCTGCTCTGTAGTGAAATGTCAACACTCCATTCTTCAAATGCTGTGTGGGTGTTTTGAATGAATGGCAACTTGGTACAACAGCTGGCGTATTGTGTATCCATAGCAGCAAATACACCCTTGTTCTTTCTATGATTACTATCATCATCAAACTCCCAACAGTTTCCTTCAAATTTGTACAAAGTGCAGTGAAGACCTTGTGTTCACTGTTTCTGTTCATCATGTCATTCATTGTACATGTTTTTATGTACGGGGGTACATGTATGTCCATGAAGTTGGGTCACATTTTGTGACATACCATATCTCAAAAACTATGTCTCATTTCCAGCCTAAAAATGTCAGTCAATGTTCATTTCAGAAAAAAAAACCACTGTAGTAAAAGTACCTACATTACGGTGTAACAAACTACAGTACAGACCCATGAAAATGTCTGTACAGTGTTAAACTTATGTGGTGTCCATGTAGCATCGGTACTACAAGAATCTCATAATTGGCGAGTGACTGCCAAATGAAAACATGAATGAATGTAGCAGAGCACTACCAAATATCCAATCCCACAACATTTTGAATGAACAAGTACATCTTCAGTATGTAATTGATAAAACTTATACCGATGCTACATGGACACCACTGTATTTTGTGCCCCAACTTCATGGACAAACCCACATACATTGTACCTTGTACCATACCGTGCCTGTGAGATTACCTGGCAGAAGCAGCAGGCAGTGTAATTTTGTGTTTTTTACTTTTTACACAGATTTAATAGTCTATGGTACATACATGTACATACACGCAATTGAAATTAATGAGCCATTTCATTGCTGTTCGTGCATGATCTTTGCCAAATATTAACCCGTTATACCGGTACATTTATTTATGGAAATTGTCGTCTCTGTGCAGTTGTGCCAATTTTTTAAAAAAATTTCAAAATTGTCTCGGGGGGGTTTTTACTGAAAATGTAAATTTTGTCAGTAAAACAAATTCCCATTATACATGTTATAACTGGGTATATCTGGGTAAAATTCCTATATTGGTAGACCTTTATCATGCTACAGCCATCGTCACCTTGTTCCTTATGTACCGTATGTCAGCCACGTACATTGTAGTTCTACAGGGCGGCGCTGTTCCCATTGGACTTTTCGAGCGCCCTGTAAAACTCCCGCGGTTGAGCGGAAAGTTTCCGCGGCCTCTCTCGCCCTGTACGTTTTACATCGTGGTCGCAGTAACTTTACAGGGACGCTAATTCTCCGTGCGTCCCCATTTTGGACTAAATTTTTTTACTCTCCCGCACAACCACGGGAGTTTAACTAAAAATAGTCCAATGGGAACACCACTAAAGCAGCACTGAAGCAACACCACTAAGCAATGCTGATTGCAATGCGCGAGTCTAATAATAAAACACATGTGACCTTTGATTACCAGCGCACTGTGCAGAAAGTATTCAATGACCCGTATAGGGAACCAGGATAGTGTGGCTACATGTATATATTCGGGTTTACTCGGACAACACCGGATTTTCGTGTACAGGTGTAGTGCGTGTGCATACGTACGACACTGGAAACCGAGTCATCCGCAAGTAAAACCGACCGGCTACAGTGGTTGATGTTTAGTGTCAAGAACTTGGGTTGTCGATCGTACGTTAGCATGTGTGCGTGTGTTATCCTTGGCAAGCTACATGTAGGCAAGTCGGTTCCAAATTATTTTGACAAATAGCTGAATAGCGCAGCGTGTTTTTTGCATGTGACATACATGTACATGTACGGTATAGGTACGGTAAGACTCAGAGGGCACTGCGGCCAAGTTGATAAAGGCATTGGAGCCACACTGGCTTCAAAAAACGGCATATTAGAGGTGCTTTGAGGCCAGTTTGTTCGGGCACGGCAGCCACTGGTCGCCTTGGCCGCCGACAATTTCGAGGCCTGCTGTTATAAATGCACTAACATTAAAACAACTAACAAAACTAGAGCTTGGCGTTTGTTTTTTACAAACGCAAGGTGATCGGGTGACATGAACATTGATCTTATGATGACGTCACACTTTTAACATTGGTTGAAAACTTGAGTTGGTCGATATTGCAAAAGAAACATTCACATATCGATTGCCAGTATTGGAATTCTTAAGATATGACTCTTTGATTATTCAACGCTAAAATTTTAGTTTGTGTCTGATGACGTCATTATTGGCAGTCAATCTCACCATGACGTCACTATATTGTGTGCACAATTGACAAATTGTTCAAGGATCTACTGAAGAACAAGTTCTTACATGTGGTGAAATAATATTTCGAATATATATTACAGTTCTCAAGATTTTGTCATTTTAGATCATATTACGTAACCACCGTGCACGTGATGACTTCATTATTGGTATAGTCATAAAGTCCACATGTGTGGGAACAATTCGTTCTGTAGAACTATGGTCAAATTCCCTACCACTTTAATTGGCTCTATTTGCATTCAAAATGCTAAAAATGGCACATTCTCGATTAACTTCCGCTTTAGACCGGAAGTTGGGGTCACCTAGGGGTCATGTCAGTGTATGATTTCTTGAGTTAATTTAGACCTATAATGCTGTGAAAGAATTGTTCAAGTATCTATTACGGTTCTTGAGATATGAATTTTGGAAATAATAACCTTTGAATGTTGGTAATTTGACACCTGTGACGACATCATGACGTCACAATTTTGTGCACAAATTGTTCAACAATTTGATTAACATCAAGTTCTTAAATGTGGCGAAGGAATCAATACCAATATCTGTTGTAGTTCTCAAGATACAGCATTTAAAAAAAATTCAGCTCCAAATTTGCATAATTTGACACCACATTACGTAACCACCGTCCATGTGATGACGTCACCAATGGTATAGTCAAAAGGTCCACATGTGTGGAAACATTTCGTTCCGTAGAAATATGGTCAAATTCACTACCACTTTTAATCTATTTGCATTCAAAAGGCTAAAAAATTTCCCATTTTCGAACAACTTCCGGTTTGGACCGGAAGTAGGCGTCACACAGGGGTCATGGCATCGTATGATTTGTTCAGTTTATTTAGACTTATCATGTTGTGAAAGAATTGTTCAAGTATCTATTACGGTTCTTGAGATATGAATTTTGGAAATAATAACCTTTGAATTTTTGTAATTTGACACCTGATGACGTCATGATTACGTCACACTTGATGCCATCATGATACTATACATGCTGGTAAAAGTCTGTCATAGGGCCTATGTCTGTATCTAATTTACTAACGATTCAGCTTGGTTTGATGGGCATTGTTGCTGGTAAGTGTAAAAACTGAGATTTTCGTTTTCGTTGAACTTTGACCTCCAATTGACCCCAGAAGGAAAGGTCAGATGAAAATGCCCACACAAAGAAAATTGTAGCACAGAATGTCGTCTATAAACCTGCCAAATACGAAGATCCTGGGTCACGTGGTTTTCGAGACGAAAGCATTTTAAAATATGCATATTTTGGTTTTTTGGGGGGTGTAATTTGATACTTGATGATGTCACGATGACATCACGCTTGATGCCATCATAATATTATACACGCTGGTGAAAGTCTGCCATAAGACCTATGCCTGTACTTAGTTTCTTAAAGATTCAGCATGGTTTGATGGGCATTGTTGCTCAATAAGTGCAAAAATTGAGATTCTCGTTTTCGTTGAACTTTGACCTCAAATTGACCCCAGAAGGAAGGGTCAGATGAAAATGCCCACACGAAGAAAATTGTAGGCCATGATCTGATCTATAAGCCTGCCAAATACGAAAATCATGGGTCACGTGGTTTTCCAGATGGAAGCATTTTAAAACATGCATATTTTAGTCATTTTTGGGTTGTAATTTGATACCCGATGACGTCACAATGACGTCACACTTGTATGCACACCTTCACATTGGGGTTGATGTTCGAACAAAGTTTCAAGTTGATAGCTTGAACCGTTTTGAAAAAAAGCTCTGGAAACGTTTGAGAGGAAAAAGAAAAAGAAAAAAAAAAAAGACAAAGAAATCGTACGAGAGTAATAGGTGATCGGGCTGTTGGCCCGATCACCTAATAACAAGGTACCCTGAAACTTCAGTTTTCATCAAATGCATAGACGGAACTACTGAGTGTGTCCACCGTTTAACTGCCAAAACTGCAGTTGTCCTACGCTTCATGGATCGGCACAGGCATGACAGGTTACGAATGACATTTTGCTCAAGAGCTGTCCACTCTTCCACCAAAGCCTGTCTGGGCTGCTGCTGGTTTTCGGGTGGTGGTTAACGTCATCGAATCCGGCGGTTGAGCTCATCCCACAAATGCTCAATGGGGTTCAGATCCGGACTCATCGCAGGCTATGGGAGAACATCAACTTTTCCAAGAAGTCCCTGCAGATGCGTGCCACATGGGGACGTGCATTGTCTTGTTGGAATACTGAATTATCACCCATGCACTCTCTGCAGAAATGGAATAACTATGGGTTCCAAGATCTCATCACGGTATCTCTGGCCGTTCAGGTTTCCGTCAATGAAATGGAACTCTGTGCGATCATTGGCACATATGGCAGCCCATACCATCGTGACGATCACTACATTATTTTTGCCATGGAACTTAATTGAGGCGTAGGATAACTGCAGTTTTGGTAGCTAAATGGTGGACACACTCAGTATTAACTGTCCATGCATTTGATGAAAACTGAAGTTTCAGGGTACCTTGTTATTTTGTTACATGTAGTTGTTTCAATGTTAGTGCATTTATAACATGGGTTTTTAAATTTTTTTTATACCGACAACACCTTTACATTTATTTATTGTTGGCCAAAAATAGAACATGGGATCAATATTAATAAAATATTGAAACTGTAGTACTGTAAGTGGTGCGTTTCTTTTTTTTTCATGAGTGTACATGTATACATGTAGGGGGTGCAATCTGGAATCACATGCGACAAATGACAAGTAGACGCTCTACGTCCGTGTGACTGTCGCAGGTGATCGCACAATTGCATGTACCGGTACCTGCCATAATAGTCATTTAGGAAAGTACATGTACCTAATTGATTGCTTTCCGGTGACGTCACCTCTTCCATCCACCATTTTGGTGGGCATTTTTCATGACCCACGTGGCTCGAGTAATAACCGGCAAAAAGAGCAAGAAAAGCGCATTGGTTGCACTTACCTCTGTTGCTTGAACCTGCTTTATGTTGTTGCGCCATGGCTGTTGTATCGAGAAAGATAAAAACGTATTTCTTCAGGCAAAAAATCGCGATCAAGTAAGCACTTTCGTTTTTACAAGCCGAGTGCATGCTCAATAATTTGAACAAATCACAACGCCCGCGTGCGGCATCTTCAAATGAAAATACGCTGGTGAGTATTTTTTACGCGTGTTCATGTGCATCTATTGGCGCGCGCGTACGCGCGTGATTGTTGACCCCCACACATTCCCGGATGTTCTACGTCATCGAAAGCAATCAATAGATCAAAATCCAGAAAAATCTGGATACAATGTGTATTGTTTTACATATTGAGCTAAAATAGCACTTTTTATGGAAAGACCTGTGTGCATGTATTGTACATACCACTTAGTATTATACAAGTTTACCGGTACATAGAAGTGACCAATCAAAAAAGCTTCATCTGCTACATGTACATATTTGCATAGAGTCCACAGTTCGACACACTGACCTGATGCTACTGGAATTCACTTGAGAGCCAACCTGTATGAGTGCTTTCTGAGAGGTTTAGTGAATTCGAGATTGGAAAGCAGATAGCGGTAATATACCGAAAGAAATGTTCCTCAAGTGTTCCTGTGAAATGCAAAACATCACTTTGCAAGAGTAACCTCATTTTTAGTGAAGAAGATTTAAGCCTTCAGCTCCAAATGCTATCACACTTGGCCTGCATGAGGTCTCCACAGCACAGTTCAAACAAACGGTGCGATAAGGTCTGAGATAATTATGCCCTATTTTAAAGCATTGGAATGGCCGGATTAATCACTATCTGATATACCATACAGAGTCTATCTGTATGCACTTGTCGCTCACAGCATACATAATACTAGTACTCTGTCGGTGTGCATCGTCCCATGCGAGGGAGAGATTTTAATTCAAGTGTGTGGGATTGAAGATGCTTCACATTGCGCTGCTTGGTCTGTGTTAAGCCACTGATTATACACAAGTTTCAGCTTGTCACACTTGTAATGTGTCGCTAGTTGGTGTGGAAATAATTTGCAAGAATGAGCTTTTCCCATGAAGGAAGTGGTGGCTCGGCTGAATCCTCACCTGGTGAGATTATAATAATTATGTTAAAGTCGGACTCTTTACTGGGCTCTTGTATAATCTGTGTCATTTTATTCAAAGTCCAGTTTATACAAAGTACAATCCTGTTGAGTACATGTAGGCCTACTGGTAAATGCTGATGTATCGTACCACAGTGGCCACCTCAGGAAACAGAATAAACTGGCCATAAACAAGTGGTGTTTTTTTAGAAGTTGTGGTACGAATATCAGCAAAGTACATGTAGTTTGGGACTAAAAAGCAAGTTTATATTTTCCAGCTTATGGTTTCTTAGTCAAGTACTTCACTCAAAGGCCATTTCGCCCCAAAACCACTTCGTCCAAACACTACTTTGTCCTAATGCCACTTCGCCCCAAAACAACTTCTTGCACAGGCCGTGGTTTAGGGCGAAGTGTTTCAGGGTGAAGTGGTTTTGGGGCGAAGTGACTGTAAACCATTTCTTAACCGTTTTCTCAAAAGGTAGACGAAGTACGGAGCTGATTTTTGCTCAGGTTGGTTTTAACGAGGCATACATGTACCTTCAATCACACAGGGGGACTATTTGTAACAGTTTACTAATCATGTATACTACCTTTAACAACTAAAGAATTTTAACAACTGAAAGTGGTTTTTACAAAAATGTATGTGCACACACATTTTTTATAACATTCACTTTTTTAACACAAATCCATGCAAGGATTTTAAAAGGTTTTCTGAAGCATTGTGTACACGTACATGTTATGTACATGTAGCTGAAGTTTCTGCAGGTTACAGTGTAGTTTTATCTTGCAAATATACATTGGGCCTTTAAAGAGAAAGGGTAAAGGGATCAAGTAAAACATGCAAGGAATTCGAACCCTGAAATAGAATCGCTAGACTGCTGCAGCCGATTTCACAAAACTTTACGCAATTGCGCAAGTCAACTTACGCCATAAATTATAGCGCAAGTAATGGCGTAAGTGGAGTTAAGCAATTGGGTGGTGGTTAACGTCATCGAATCCGGCGGTTGAGCTCATCCCACAAATGCTCAATGGGGTTCAGATCCGGACTCATCGCAGGCTATGGGAGAACATCAACTTTTCCAAGAAGTCCCTGCAGATGCGTGCCACATGGGGACGTGCATTGTCTTGTTGGAATACTGAATTATCACCCATGCACTCTCTGCAGAAATGGAATAACTATGGGTTCCAAGATCTCATCACGGTATCTCTGGCCGTTCAGGTTTCCGTCAATGAAATGGAACTCTGTGCGATCATTGGCACATATGGCAGCCCATACCATCGTGACGATCACTACATTATTTTTGCCATGGAACTGAATTGAGGCGTAGGATAACTGCAGTTTTGGTAGCTAAATGGTGGACACACTCAGTATTAACTGTCCATGCATTTGATGAAAACTGAAGTTTCAGGGTACCTTGTTATTTTGTTACATGTAGTTGTTTCAATGTTAGTGCATTTATAACATGGGTTTTTAAATTTTTTTTATACCGACAACACCTTTACATTTATTTATTGTTGGCCAAAAATAGAACATGGGATCAATATTAATAAAATATTGAAACTGTAGTACTGTAAGTGGTGCGTTTCTTTTTTTTTCATGAGTGTACATGTATACATGTAGGGGGTGCAATCTGGAATCACATGCGACAAATGACAAGTAGACGCTCTACGTCCGTGTGACTGTCGCAGGTGATCGCACAATTGCATGTACCGGTACCTGCCATGAATAGTCATTTAGGAAAGTACATGTACCTAATTGATTGCTTTCCGGTGACGTCACCTCTTCCATCCACCATTTTGGTGGGCATTTTTCATGACCCACGTGGCTCGAGTAATAACCGGCAAAAAGAGCAAGAAAAGCGCATTGGTTGCACTTACCTCTGTTGCTTGAACCTGCTTTATGTTGTTGCGCCATGGCTGTTGTATCGAGAAAGATAAAAACGTATTTCTTCAGGCTAAAAATCGCGATCAAGTAAGCACTTTCGTTTTTACAAGCCGAGTGCATGCTCAATAATTTGAACAAATCACAACGCCCGCGTGCGGCATCTTCAACTTACGCCATAAATTATAGCGCAAGTAATGGCGTAAGTGGAGTTAAGCAATTGCGTAAAGTTTTGTGAAATTGGCTACTGGACTTGTACTAGTCTTGGCCCAAGACTACTCTAGTCGATATTGGTTTGTGTACGCGTTGGCCATTCCCAGTAGTGGGCCCTCTTGCAGCACTAACTGGCCAGCCCTTTGCTCACTAGAGTAGTCTTGGGAATTTCTCCCGGAAGTTCAGCATTGGGGGCGGTACCGTTTTATGTAAATAGCTGCAGAGGGTTTTATGATGGCACACAAGGGACATGGCATACATGTACCACAGATATCTTTGCAAATATTTGCAATGTAGCAATTATCTTCATAAACAAATGTATTTTGCGATGTCATACGCCTTTGCAAACATGTTTGTAAATATATTCGCAAACATTTGCCAAGAAACTTATGCCACCGAAAATATTAGCAACGATAAAACGGTCATGTTCGATGATTCTTGTAAGCCGCCTTATATTTTTCAAACCATTCGAAGCGCGTGCACGCGGTGTATTTGGGTCACGCTCTGCGGTCGACGCGCTGTATTTGGGTCGCTCGCTGCATTCCCACGCTCTGCTGTATTTGGGTCACTCGCTGATTGGTTCCCTAGGAAAGCCTAGGCAAAAACAAAGAAAAAGTTAAACCTTCCGGGAGAAATTCCCAAGACTACTCTAGTGAGCAAAGACTGGTCCGTTAGTGCTGCAAGAGGGCGCACTATATGGCCAACGCGTACACAAACCAATATCGACTAGAGTAGTCTTGGGCCAAGACTAGACTTGTACATGTATGGCCATATTTACTGGACTTGTTCCACTGCTCCAGTGCAAAATCAAACCGTACTGTTGTAGGGAAGATGATAGAGCCTGTGTTAATCTTCTGTTAATTTCCTGCGCATGCAAGCTTTCTGCAGTGTTCATCAGTGCTGTCAATGTTCTTTTCACTTTACCACACAGGATACATCATGCCATATTTGTAGACATACATGTGTATAACTGCAATTATTCTCATCAATCACTTGTTTTTCACTCAACTGTAAACAAGAACATATTGGTTTCATCAATCATAACCTGTCTACACATTCCAAATAATTTGTAATCTAAAGTTTAAAGGGCCCATGACATGCTAAACAACTTTGTGCCTACAATGTACATGTAATCTTTGCGTCATATGACAGATTACTTGTTCAGCAATACATACTATTGTTCATTTGGATTTAAAATAAATAAAAGATAGCCTTTTTTAACTTTGAAGATTTCATTGCAATAATTCACAGACAGAGGGCGCTGATCGGAGTCCATCACTTAAGGAAGACAGAAGGGGAAAATTTAAGAAAAAACATAAGACTTCAAGTTGGAGTTGTGGCAGATTGCTGCAGTTCCCCCCCCCCCCTAGTTTTGTCATGGCTTACCGTACAACAGGCAACATGGAAAACAAACTCAAACGGCCATGGATTACAAAAGTAATCCATCTTTTGTGCACAGTTGAATGTGATTTTCCCGTGTTTGCCTCTTGTGACATCGTGACCTTGGTCATAAATATGCATACATCATTAGCATAAAAACTAAAAATCTTTTTTTCAACCCCCAAAACAAGCTCCAAATAGGATTTTTATGACTGTAACTGAGTAGAGTGGTTTTATAGCATAGATTTCAAATCAGGGCCCCTTTAAGGAAATTGATCTTGTCATCGGTTGTCAACCCATTTTTGTCCCCAACAGTAAAAAGACCGGTTATAATTTTAGACGAGTATTTGTGGTATTGTAGACGCGTACATTTCCACATTAAATCAATTGGTGTTTTTGTTTTGTTTTCTTCTGCAGAGCTTCCAAGAAATAGATTCTCAAGACGGAAATCAGGTGAGTTTCTTAAGAACTTTTGCCATTTGCCAAAAACCAAGTTGATTCTGTGGTTTTCAGTATGTCACTTATCATTCAATTTCCTCCGCACTGCATTTTCTCGAGGCGACAAGGTTCAAATTAACATGCGTTATAAAATTGACGTGCGTTAACGCAGAGCGTGATCCAAAACTGGTAAACACTAGATGAAAATATCAAAATTTCCTAAATTATTCAAATTACACATGTACAGTGTACATGTAATACCTCGAACAGTAAAGAAATGTCCATATTTTACAATCATATTACAAAAATTAACAGAATAATTTTGGCTGAGCACACTGTGCCATCACATTTTCAAGAAATAGTTGAAAAAGCATGTAAAACAATGTAGGTTTTGTAAATGATATTGATTGTCCGTCCCTAACGCATAAAAACAACCTCTGCATACAACTGTAAAGTCAATTTCAGCATGTGATAAACTGGGTGTGTGTATTAACATCAGTAGCAGGTAAATATACAGGTTCAATTTAGTTTTCATTTGTTGTATTCATTAAGGAAAGGCATTTGTCTCCTGATTTCTGTCCCTCACGTGAGAGACGGAATTGGATCACGCTCCGCACTCTTACCGGTTATCTATTCACCACTTACATGTACATGTACAGTACGCGGTACATGTACATGTGTCCCAACGCACAGAATGTTTCTTTGCTCGATGGTCCAAGAAACATGTGACAACTGATGCCAAGAGTGTGAGGCTAAAAGTACACTGACTTTAGAAGAAGACCAGTCTCATACTAAGGACACTGGCCTGCGAGCATCCTGATAATTATTCCTTTTTGGTTTTAAAGTTACATGCACAGGAGATTAATTGCTAAAATGTTTTGACTTCTTCCTGCACACACAGTACCAGCTTTGGCATCAAGAATAACTTTAAACCCAAAAGAAGAAGTCATTTCAACAATACAAACAATCATTAGCTAATCATTAAATTGCAATACATGCTGACATTTCTGGAAAACGTATTTGCTGAACTTATTTGCTGAACAATGTAATTTTTTGTTGATTTTGTTGACCATTTTGACGATTTTGTTGCGATCTCTATTGCTAAAATGATTCGAACCGGCCATTCAACACCGGCTACATGTTCGAGTCCCACCCGAGCACGCTGTGAAGTTTCCTTAGTGTCTTGGGAATGCACTGAGTACCGGTACATGTACTGGTATACAGTGTTAATAATTACACAATGTATGTCGGGGAAAGGGCAAAACAAACCCTAATTCAGATTTTGAGTATTGCCAATATTGTAATAGGAAAAATATTGACTACCAAAATGTAGGCCTGTTGTGCGAAATGGGTTTCACTGTACACCATAGAGTGTATAGAGCTGATACTAGACCTACATGTACAATGTACATGACTGCATACATGTACATGAAGATATTGACTTTCCTGCCTTCATGCCATAGATCCCAACCGCCTCCCCCAGGCATTATAACACCCCAGAATGTCGGCCCACAGGTGATTAATAGGAAGTATTGATCAGCACAGTGCTTCTCAATGCTGATTATCATCAATAAGTCTTGCCTCATGCCGCCACTCAATGATTTAGTGTTGCCTTGCGAAGTTGACTGATATCCTCATACTAGTGTACATGTATTTAAATGTTTTGTGTACAGTGATATTATGGAATGCATTCATGGATCACTAACTTTGTAAATAAATGACAATTTATTATATGCTAAATTGTGAATAAACACTCCATTGTACACTTAGCAAATGTAATTGTAATGGAGCACATTACACAGTGTCTAAATTGTATTTAATTTTGTATAGTAAAAAGACTTGATGTGAGAAAAATACACATTGAGACCATTTAAGCCAACCCTAATTGCTTTTTAGCTAATGTTTGATTTTTAGCCGGCTGTGTCACGGTTTGCGTATGCGTAGCAAAACTTGGAAAAAGGTGGACTAACTTTTTCAAGTTAACTCTTTCGAAAGAGTATTTCCATCCCATCAAGAAAAAGACATGGCAGAAACGTCATCAAATGATTTGACTGGATACGACAGTTTATTTAACCTTTAATTCCACCAAACTGGCATGCGGATTTGGTTTTGGCATGTTGGCAGTGATCTTGCAGCATATGGTACCTTCTGTTGATACTGGGTTTTTCCAGACATCCAAAGACTGATAATGAAATCTGACGAAACAGCACCACATTATGTACGTATGTACCGTAGTTGAATTTTGCGTATTGTAAACACTCATGAACACTGCCCAGTGTTGTGCATTGTTGTGTAACGAAATTACACTATACCGGTACATGTACACACTTCTGAGCGTGCACATAAGGATTTGGCACATGCGCAAACCGTAACACAGCCAATTTAAAGCCCTGGAGGATGTTATGATGGCACAATATTGGGTCTTTTCACATACAAACATACCTGTATATTGTTAAAAAAAATTACAATGCAACATTGCCTGCCTGCTTCTAATGCTGTAACCGAACATACGAACCGAACGGGATTTTACCGAACTTGGCACTTCCGAACCGAACCGGACCAAACCGAACATTTCACTCAGTTCGGCCGTTCGGGAGTGTTTCACTTTGAATTTCACATCTTACGTACATGTAGGCAGCTGGCTTCCTGAATGTCAAAAACCCACTCGAAATGACTTCTTATGCTAAGCATAAGAAGTCGGACCTCGAAATAACCGACGTAGGGCCAATGATTTTCCGCGATCGCGGAAAACGGACGGAATTCGCGGAATCTGCCCTTTGAAACGGAAAACGGGATTTGAGTTTGAAGTAAAAAAAAATTGTAAATATAGTGACAAAAACGTAGGTTTTTTTCATGTTATTAAGGCCAAACCTATTGAAATTGATCAAGCTAACTTAACACTGCATTCTTTATTAAGCTTCTTTTTGTTAAACTAAAAAAGCATCAGAAATCAGTTACGAGATTCACCGTTGACTCGACCAGATGTACATGTACATGTACATTGCAAATGAATACACGTTAGACGCGAGGGCAAAATCATCACATTCACGGCACGATCTTTACATTTTTTTTCACCCAAATTGCATTTTCTCCCTCCCTGTTATCAACAATTATACTCAAACTAGCTTACCTACGCTCTATATGAACACACACATTGATTTTTCATCTCGGAAAGGTCTAAAATCAACCATAAACTTTCAACATTTTGTCGCCAAAGCGAAAACAAAATGGCTGACAATTTGTTTCTGTGTGGAGGAGAAGAACACGGTGACGTCATGCAATGATACTGCAGTGCAACGGCTGTTACATGTTTCTTGTTTTTGTTGCAGCGATCAGTCAGTGAGTCAGTGCATTACGTTTTAGAAATTGCCAACTCCGGAACTGAATCGGCCGTTGATTTAAAAAAAAAAAAATTTTTTAAATTAACATTTTAAGAAGTCAGCAGTGCATCGTATACAAAAGTTATGTTTATAATCGACTCCCTGGGCATTAACAACCTTTTATCTATTAAAGAACATGAAACGGAATTCATGTTTTTCAAAAACGGAATTTGCCCTTTTCTGAAACGGAAAATCATTGGCACTACCGACGGCACCGACGGCAATTGCCGTCGGTGCCCTGTGCTATTGCCGCGATGCCCTCAAAATAATGAATATTTCACGGCAATAAATTGCCGTGCCTTTTTATTTAACTGCCGTCGGTGCCCTTCATTAAAACACACATACATGTATGAAAATGTCAAATTTCCCACTTTTAGTGACACATTTCGGAGACAAAACTAGCTCTTCCACCGCTGTTTAAAAATGCAACGAAACCGTACGCAATTTTTGCAAAACTACGCCGAGCTTTATAGCACATAGCACGCACGGTAGCCTACGTGTACAGGTACAAAGGGTACAGTTCGACGAAAGTCCCTCGAACAACGAAACTTCGCCCTGGTTTCCGTGCGAAATTGTACATGTATGTTGAGCGGGCCTCATTGGTATCCGTTAGCGGTTCGGTGTACAGCACGGAAAATATCCGTCGCTCGAGTGACTCTGTAGTCGATAGTTTACTGTAGTCGCTCAATCAAACTTCGCCCTGGTTTCCGTGCGAAATTGTACATGTATGTTGAGCGGGCTTCATTGGTATCCGTTAGCGGTTCGGTCATGGGTTCGGTGTACAGCACGTGCGTGCACTCGTCGACGACTATGATGAAGTACACATGCACTTACGTGTCGATTGCAGAATACGGCCAAAGACAAATATGTACGAACATTAGCATGACATTCGTGATATAACCGTGGTCATTGCACATGCGTAGCACACAAAATGGCGGCTGCAGGAACCGCGTTTCGTTGCGCGCGCGTTGCAAATGTCAACGAAAGGTCTAGACGATTTATCGATGAGGTGGAAGCAATACCATGTTCAACGCGGATAAATAAAAGAGACAATCCTCAGACTGCAACCCCAGCTAAGTACTATTAATGATTGTTGTGGTGCCCTCCAAGTTCGAGCAAACTGCCGTGATGCCCTTTTTAAATTGACAGAATTGCCGTGATGCCCTTGAAATGTGGGAAAAGGCAAGGCAATTGTTGCCGTGCACTTTTGAACACGAATTTCGAGGCCTGAGAAGTGCAAATCAGATCCGACATTTTGAGCCCGGCTCCGGCGCCCACCGTACCGACATGCATATTTATGACTCCGTACCGACATGACTTCACAATCGATATCTACACGGACGTCGCTCGATTGGTGCTGATCAAATAATGTATTGGCTCCATCGCCGCAACGTGGCAAAGCCATAGAGTTACCGCGCAGTGTGCATCTGCACGATGTGCTGATAATAACTGTCGATTGATCGGAACGGTTTGATTGAAAACGCCCTCTAGCGGCGTAGCATACATTTGCTTTGTGAAAATGGCGTATCGGGACAGAATTTTCTTGGACATAATTTTTCGCACAACATTGGGAAAAGCATTTTGAGAGAAATCAATAAGCCCTTTTACAGAAGCACAGCGATACTAGCGGGTACTACAAACAATCGTCAGAAAATAAACACCAAAGGCTAGAAAAAAATACCATCTCTCGCAGTCTCACGATGGTTTGCACGTGGTACAAAATGCATGCACACCGCAAGTTCCGACAGTAGCGCCGTGCTCAAGCCCCGGCTTCCATTCAGTTTCCCGGGTCAATTTCATCCAACCAAAGTCGTTATCTTAAAAGAGCGGGCTTGAAGATAAAAAAAAATACATAGGCCCTAATTTATAAAGAAAGCTAGCTGCACGTGCGTGATCACTTTCAACCGGAACCCACACCGCCGACAATACTTGCCAAAGCCGAACCGAACAAATGTTTGGAAAGAAATTACCGAACTTTTGCCGAGCCGAACCGAACCCGAACCTGCGGACTTCATTACAGCATTACAGGAATAACCGACGGCACCGACGGCAATTGCCGTCGGTGCCCTGTGCTATTGCCGCGATGCCCTCAAAATAATGAATATTTCACGGCAATAAATTGCCGTGCCTTTTTATTTAACTGCTGTCGGTGCCCTTCATTAAAACACACATATGAAAATGTCAAATTTCCCACTTTTAGTGACACATTTCGGAGACAAAACTAGCTCTTCCACCGCTGTTTAAAAATGCAACGAAACCGTACGCAATTTTTGCAAAACCACGCCGAGCTTTATAGCACATAGCACGCACGGTAGCCTACGTGTACAGGTACAAAGGGTACAGTTCGACGAAAGTCCCTCGAACAACGGAACTTCGCCCTGGTTTCCGTGCGAAATTGTACATGTATGTTGAGCGGGCCTCATTGGTATCCGTTAGCGGTTCGGTGTACAGCACGGAAAATATCCGTCGCTCGAGTGACTCTGTAGTCGATAGTTTACTGTAGTCGCTCAATCAAACTTCGCCCTGGTTTCCGTGCGAAATTGTACATGTATGTAATGTTGAGCGGGCTTCATTGGTATCCGTTAGCGGTTCGGTCATGGGTTCGGTGTACAGCACGTGCGTGCACTCGTCGACGACTATGATGAAATACACATGCACTTACGTGTCGATTGCAGAATACGGCCAAAGACAAATATGTACGAACATTAGCATGACATTCGTGATATAACCGTGGTCATTGCACATGCGTAGCACACAAAATGGCAGCCGCAGGAACCGCGTTTCGTTGCGCGCGCGTTGCGAATGTCAACGAAAGGTCTAGACGATTTATCGATGAGGTGGAAGCAATACCATGTTCAACGCGGATAAATAAAAGAGACAATCCTCAGACTGCAACCCCAGCTAAGTACTATTAATGATTGTTGAGGTGCCCTCCAAGTTCGAGCAAACTGCCGTGATGCCCTTTTTAAATTGACAGAATTGCCGTGATGCCCTTGAAATGTGGGAAAAGGCAAGGCAATTGTTGCCGTGCACTTTTGAACACGAATTTCGAGGCCTGAGAAGTGCAAATCAGATCCGACATTTTGAGCCCGGCTCCGGCGCCCACCGTACCGACATGCATGACTCCGTACCGACATGACTTCACAATCGATATCTACACGGACGTCGCTCGATTGGTGCTGATCAAATAATGTATTGGCTCCATCGCCGCAACGTGGCAAAGCCATAGAGTTACCGCGCAGTGTGCATCTGCACGATGTGCTGATAATAACTGTCGATTGATCGGAACGGTTTGATTGAAAACGCCCTCTAGCGGCGTAGCATACATTTGCTTTGTGAAAATGGCGTATCGGGACAGAATTTTCTTGGACATAATTTTTCGCACAACATTGGGAAAAGCATTTTGAGAGAAATCAATAAGCCCTTTTACAGAAGCACAGCGATACTAGCGGGTACTACAAACAATCGTCAGAAAATAAACACCAAAGGCTAGAAAAAAATACCATCTCTCGCAGTCTCACGATGGTTTGCACGTGGTACAAAATGCATGCACACCGCAAGTTCCGACAGTAGCGCCGTGCTCAAGCCGCGGCTTCCATTCAGTTTCCCGGGTCAATTTCATCCAACCAAAGTCGTTATCTTAAAAGAGCGGGCTTGAAGATAAAAAAAAATACATAGGCCCTAATTTATAAAGAAAGCTAGCTGCACGTGCGTGATCACTTTCAACCGGAACCCACACCGCCGACAATACTTGCCAAAGCCGAACCGAACAAATGTTTGGAAAGAAATTACCGAACTTTTGCCGAGCCGAACCGAACCCGAACCTGCGGACTTCGTTACAGCATTACAGGAATAACCGACGGCACCGACGGCAATTGCCGTCGGTGCCCTGTGCTATTGCCGCGATGCCCTCAAAATAATGAATATTTCACGGCAATAAATTGCCGTGCCTTTTTATTTAACTGCTGTCGGTGCCCTTCATTAAAACACACATATGAAAATGTCAAATTTCCCACTTTTAGTGACACATTTCGGAGACAAAACTAGCTCTTCCACCGCTGTTTAAAAATGCAACGAAACCGTACGCAATTTTTGCAAAACCACGCCGAGCTTTATAGCACATAGCACGCACGGTAGCCTACACATGTACGTGTACAGGTACAAAGGGTACAGTTCGACGAAAGTCCCTCGAACAACGGAACTTCGCCCTGGTTTCCGTGCGAAATTGTACATGTATGTTGAGCGGGCCTCATTGGTATCCGTTAGCGGTTCGGTGTACAGCACGGAAAATATCCGTCGCTCGAGTGACTCTGTAGTCGATAGTTTACTGTAGTCGCTCAATCAAACTTCGCCCTGGTTTCCGTGCGAAATTGTACATGTATGTAATGTTGAGCGGGCTTCATTGGTATCCGTTAGCGGTTCGGTCATGGGTTCGGTGTACAGCACGTGCGTGCACTCGTCGACGACTATGATGAAATACACATGCACTTACGTGTCGATTGCAGAATACGGCCAAAGACGAATATGTACGAACATTAGCATGACGTTCGTGATATAACCGTGGTCATTGCACATGCGTAGCACACAAAATGGCAGCCGCAGGAACCGCGTTTCGTTGCGCGCGCGTTGCGAATGTCAACGAAAGGTCTAGACGATTTATCGATGAGGTGGAAGCAATACCATGTTCAACGCGGATAAATAAAAGAGACAATCCTCAGACTGCAACCCCAGCTAAGTACTATTAATGATTGTTGAGGTGCCCTCCAAGTTCGAGCAAACTGCCGTGATGCCCCTTTTAAATTGACAGAATTGCCGTGATGCCCTTGAAATGTGGGAAAAGGCAAGGCAATTGTTGCCGTGCCCTTTTGAACACGAATTTCGAGGCATGGCATTACCTGCTTCATACTACCTTTGTGTGTTTTGTTTTTTGTACCTGTAGTATGCGCTGAGAGATATGATCCTGAAGCAGATGTTGAATCAGAGAATGAGCCAAAGGTAAGAATACTATTACAGCTGCTCTGTAGGCCTGAGCATTTTCGAATAGTTTAAGGTTTCACACGGATACCGATACGTCATGACTTTGTGTACTTCGTGTTATGTGGTTATCGGCTTCCAAATGTGTAGTACATTAAAACGGATGCCGGTTTCGTGGATTTTTTGCTTTATCCGTGACAGACTAACATTTTGTACATTTTGTTTCTTTTTGATATTGAATTTTAATAATGAGTCATGCCCGAATAAAAACATAAAACAATAACTGAAAAAATAGACCCAATTTTGAACAATGGATACAGATAAATGTACATGTAATGTAATAATGGTGGACACTTGTATAGCACACATGTCTACCCTAGGGTACTCCTGGCGCTGTTGCCATTAACATTATCGCTGCCATCAGGGGCCAATTTCATGGCGCTGCTAAGCGCAAAAAGATTTGTTTGCTTTGTTTTGCAAAAATGGATTGGCAACCAAAATCGTAAGTGATGTGTATTGAAAGGTATTCTCCTAGCGAAGAACACAAGTTGGCGAATATATTTGGCTTGTAATCCATTTTGTAAGGCAAATAAATCCTGTGCTAAGCAAATTTTTGTGCTTAGCAGCGCCATGAAATTGGCCCCAGGAAATCACCAGAAACATTTCGCTTCAACTACATGGACGGTAGGTGGCTGCCTGGCCAAGGCGCACAACCCTATAAGCAGTTAGATTGTAGCATTCCCCCTAACAGCTCTCCAAATATTGCTTGGGTTGACGAGGCAATTGAGATTAAGTGTCTTGCCTACAGACACACACACACGTTGGCACAAGTGGGGCTCGAACCCATAATCAATCGATCATGAGCTTGGCTGGATACCCATGACTAGACCACACATGCAAGTCATGTAGTGCGAAACCCAATTCAGTGTGCGCATCAATGTGGACGATCACACTTATAATATTCCTATTTGTAACTGTATTCGTACGCATGCCAAATCTCTCCAATGTTTATTTTGTTCTCACAAAGAAAAATATCTTTGGTCTTGTAACAGTTTTGAGTCACCCTGTTTTTGTCTACAATACCAAAGCTCAAATTGAATTTAGTTCAACTTTAGCTTGAACTCCAAGGTTTTTTTTCTTCTTCATTTTCTCACCACACAGGTAGTATTTCCCAAGACAGACGAGCAGAGAGCACGGCTTGCAGCATCTGTAAAAAACATTCTGCTGTTCAGAGCCTTAGAAAAGGTAAAACATTTTTAGTTTTAAACCTTGCAAGCCAAAAAGTGCCTCCATTATTTTCAGTTGTAGCATGGAGATAAATTCTCCATGGGTAATGCCTAGGGTTGGAAGAAACCAAAGATCTTGAAAACCAAATATCTGAATGTTCGGTCTAATTTATGCCTGCTGCGATGATGCATGCAGTTTTCAAAAATCGGTTTGAAACCAAGATCCGAAACTCTATGCAACGAAGATAAACTCTATGGGGGGAAAAAGAAAAAGAAAAAGAAAAAGAAAAGAAAAAGAAAAGAAAAATTACAGGGTGTCCCAAAAAAAGTCCAGATCAAACCCATCCTCTTGCAACAGTGCCCCTTTAACTCCCCTACTCGTACGTACCGAGGCCCTGTTGAAACCGGCCCCATTTCGCTGGAGAACAAGCGACAGAAATCTTGTCGCCACTCTGGACCAATCAGGACGCTTGGCAGTGAATTGCAGGCATTCAAATGTAACATGCGCAGATTGTAAGTACCGTGCATGCACATACATGTACTAGGTAATGCTGGCTGTGTCCGCGTCGGCGATTGGCTGCTATTTAAAGCATACAGGGGAATCTGTTCCATTCAGTTGGTCAGCATGCATACTGTTATTATTTTGAAAAACTGCGGAGTAAATAAGATCGTTGCTGGAAATTTTGGTAGAAATGGGACAGTCATAGGGAACATAACCCAAAACAATTTCAGGAAAGTATAGAAATCGTTTCTTTTCTGCATAACATGACCAAATGGATTAAATTACATCAAAATGACTCTGGCGTGTGTTTGCTGAATGCAACAGCCGCCTTGCTTCGCAGATTTGCATGGATTTCCTCAGGGCATTGTAACGTCGCTTAGCAGAGTGGAAATTCCCTGAGATCGCAGGATGGATCAAACAAGGCAACCTCGGAATCTATGTTTCCCCGGATCCTGATAGGGAAACTTCTTATATAAAAAATAGTCTTTGTTGCATCATTTTTGGTTCAGCAAAGTCGCATAGTTCATACTGGCCTCCCAGTTTATAATCAATAGGCAGTCACTCTTAGTTCATGGCTGACCTTGCTGCACTAAAAATGACTTTTGATTTGCTTCACTGATTTTGATGCAAGAAGATTCCCTATAATTATTATCTGTATGCAAACATAGATTCTAAGGTTGCCTGGTTTGACCTGGATATTTTTTGGGGGACACCCTGTATAGGCGTGTTTCTATTGAGATCCATTTACCGGATAATGCTCGAAAAGACGGAAAATGTGCTCAGTAGAAACAGGTCTTATCCGCTATTTTCCGGCAATTTTCCTTCTCGAGAATGGAATATGCCGGTGAATTTTTCCAGCATGCGCCAATAGAAACACGCACCATTCCGTCCAAGTGCACATACAGGGGAGAAAATGTAAACACACGACCTTAATCCGGCAAACTCACGTGCGCGTGGCGAAAGCCAGCAAGGTCCACTATTTTCTGAATAGAGCAGCTCAGTAGAAACTTCCTGTTACCTGCTACACTCATCAGGTTCGCCTCCAATTGAAATTCGCTTAGAATATCCAATTTCCAAAACTGTGAAATCGGAATGTAAAATCAAAACCAAATAATCAGAATTTGAGTGCCAACCTTAGTACATGTATTGAAGTGCATGCTGTCAGCCACCTTATGGTCAAATGGACAGGTCAAATTGGGCAGTTGCAGTATAATTAGATTTGGCTATGATTTATTCAGCGGTGTCAGACCACTGGTCCTCGGTGTTTGGCTATCACGTGTTTGTTACACTCGTTAACAGGCTGTAGGCCTAATAGCTTTTCTGACAAGCTACGTACATGTATACCACTATGCTTCTAAGTGTCTGTCACCATTTGTAAGAATGGTTGGCTTTTTACTAATGAACAATTTCTGAAACGGGGAACTTTTTTCATAAATATTTGTTGTCAAATGCACGCAAAATTTACATTTAATGCCCAGTGAGCGTTCTAAGTTTGGAGCGCTACAACGCGTGGTACATGTACATACATATGAGTCTGTTTTCAATACTGGAGAGACCTTTTCTTCCAGGATTATATCTCTGTACAATGTCATTCATCTTCTCTCAAAACAAAAGAAATATCTTAAGATGGATCTAAGGAGATAACTTCAGCTAAAGAACTGCACCGAATAGTGTCACAACATACATGTACCTTCCTGAAAGCCCTGTGTGCAAATTTCCAATATACCGTATGTAACAAGGACACCAAAAAATGTCCCAAAGTACATGTACATGTATGTGTCCTACATGTACATTACATACGTGTACGTTAAATAGGAAATTTGTACACAGGGTGTTTAGAAAGGTATGTTGTTGCACTATTTGTTGCTGATGTTATCTCCTTAGATCCGTCTTAAGATATTTCTTTTATTTTGAGAGAAGATAAATGGCATTGCACAAAGAGATGATCCTGGTGAAAAAGTCTCTCCAGGATTGAAAACAGACTTATATGTTACTCGTCACCGTTAATATGGCCTGTTTTCATAGATCTACCAAAGTTTGCTTGAAAATACAATGTGTATTGTACGTAATATTTACAGTACTGTTCACAGCGATTTAAAGGCACAGGCTCGTCAGCAATGCGCGCCCGCCAAATGTGTGCCACGCAATACGCAGCTCCATAGCAAAGGCATGGAGCTGCGTGTTTCGAGCACGAATTTGGCGGGCGCGCATTGCTGACGAGCCTGTGCCTTTAATGGTGTATCAGATACATGTGCAAAAATCTTTTCAAAATTTGTAGAAAAACAATATTAATGCATGTGGCGTGCACTCTTTAAATGTAATTTGTTCAAAACGGTGTGCACGTGTAAAGCATGAGAATACAGCAGGTGTCATACATAATATGTATGCTGTTATGTTGCTATAGTATCATGTTGCTATGGTACAGGTAATTCACAACACACCACTGTTAATGAGTGTGTAATCATTTTGGTCAACTAAGTTTGATTCGTTTTGATTTCTTTTGAGAATAAATCAATGTGTTTTATTAGTTTTAAACATTTGAAAGGATTACTTTTCACACAATAAATGGATTTTCACTGAAAATATACTTGAAATATCAGTACCTGTAGTCCCTATCTGTACAGTACATGTACATGTACCTACATAGACATGTACATGTATCTGTACAATACTTGTACAGTACCCCAAATTTAAGATGGTGTGATTCCCCACATCCATGACAGCTTGTCCAAAAGAAGGTTGTTAATCGATATGGCAATTTCCTCTCTAATTAAAATTCATATTGGTTTCTTGTGTGGCATAAGAAAAATAGCCAGTGAGTGTGCATGTACATGTACATGTACATGTACACTGTACATGTACATTAACCCGAAGAACCTATCATGTTTGATCAGCCTGCAATGCTGGAGATTGTTTGTGTACGTTCGGTTACTCCGGCAATACTGGATGCTCATTTGCTATTCAGAGAGAAAATTGTTTTATTAATTATTCATTCAGTTCTTTTTCGTTATTGACACATTAATATAAAAAAAGAATTGGTTGCTGAAAAATATGGTATGTATTTGTGTCCCATATACAGTATCATATTTTGTTGGCCTTTGAATACATGTAAGTCATGGAAGCCTTTTTTTAATTAGCAGAAAATGCAGATTAAAAAGACCAAATTGTTAATGAATCTGTTATCCTAAGTTTGTATAATCTTCAAACTGCATGCTTGGAATTTCCATACTACCGGTAGCATGTTCATTTTTGTAACAAACAAAGCAATACAAGTACCGGTAGGTCCCAGTTCTATTCAAATATCTTTATTTTATCTGAGAATTAAAGAAATATATCTTGTTGTTTTGCCCCATTTTCTCAGCCCATGTGCAAATTTCCAATTAACGTTTGTAACAAAGACAGAAAAAAATCCCACGTTGGTCTTTCTGAGTTATACACATGAAACTAATATGTATTACATGTACAGTGTAGTAAAAAATAATTTCTGAAACCGAATACAATTTGCAAACTTGTAATCATTGCACAAAAAGTAATATTTCTCGTCGGTGAAAGGTCACATGTCTGTAGTTTGGGAATAATGGATCTTTATTTTCAAATCTGTGCTCTTATTAAAATTTTTTTGTTTTCATTTATTTCTTTTTGGCAATTACAGGAACAAATGCAAGAAGTTCTAGATGCGATGTTCGAGAAACGGGTAAGAAAAGTCACTTCACAAGAATTCAGTTTTAAGTCCTGAACATTGTATAATTTGCACATAAGACTTTTTAATGAATTACTAGTAAACTACATGTACATGTAGCATGCAGACTATGCATGCAACTACAGGTACATGTACATGTACATGTACATGTATGCATGCAAAGTGGGCACGGTCACATTGGTAGCGCTTAATTACAAATTACCCGAGTTAACTGGCCAAAAATGCCACTTAACCCGGGTAATGCATAGTTCCGAGATTGCCCAGTTAACCCCGCCCCTTAGATATTGTTGCTATGTGCTCACAAGCCATCGCAAAAAAATGGCGACATTAACGTACAAAGCAACGGGACTCGGCATGGAAAGCACAGATTCATTGGAGAAAACTCAAAAGTATTTATGTTTTGGGGTCGACAGGTACCGTAGCACACACTGAGCGAAGGGCTAGTAATGCAGGGATGACATATATTTCATAAAAATGCGCTTTCCTATACCTTTGAACAGCGAATCGCCCGACATTGAAACCAAAATTCACCCGGTCACTGGCGCATACAACATACAAACTGTATGGTCAGAAATACGCGTGATTATGTGATGATTGCATCACTTTGACCTTTGTGGGCGCCGTCTGCTAGCTCTGTTCTGATTGGTCGGCGGGTTCGGCTTGATTGACAGGTCGGAACTATGCATTTCTAGCCCTGGTCGAGAGGTGGGTTAACGGCGGCCTTGAGACGATTCTCTGGGTTAGTGTTTGCTGTGGGAAACGGGTTAGCGTGCTGAAGCTGACAGTTGAATCATGTCAGAAATATGTTTCTTGCTATGATCGCAAACCAAGCCTCTGGTTGGTGTGCCTGGGTATTTGCGCGTGCAGAACTGCAGTTGAAGAAGTGTCGCTAATGACCCGGTTAAGAAACAACCCGGGTACATGTAAGTGTTTCTCCGTGTTAAAATTTGTCGTGTGAAATAAAAATCCGGGTTAAATTTTCTGCTACCCGGGTAGAAAGTTACCCGGGTAGAAGGTACACGGGTCGTAAGTGGGTAGTGTGAAACTGAAAAGGCCTTTAGCTTCACCCTGTGTAATAGAATCTGTCACATGAAATTACCGTACGTACATTGTACTTGTACATGTACTACATTGTACTTATAAGCATCTGTACATGTACCGGTACTGTACCTTGTCAGCCATGCCTGTGAAAAATGCAACATGTTTTAAGTGGAAAGTTTGTTACAAACTGTGTTTGCTTTTAACTATCGTACCTGACTCAGAACCTTTTTCTACAAGGCTTTTACATTGCAGATCTTAATGTATTAAAGACTTTATGTATTAAAGACTTTATGTAAGAAAATAAAGGTGGGTTTGCCCAGTCTTAAACATCAACGCAAATGTTACTAACCACAAGATTGTTTGATCTTCATGACTTACATGTACCTTCTCCCATGCATTTTGCTAGACGCAACCAGGAGACCACATCATTGTCCAAGATGATGATGGAGACAACTTCTACGTCATTGACAGGTAAAGAATATTATAAAATCTTAAATTTCTTAATCTAAATTTAAGTTCTCACAAGCATTAAACTCGGCTCTAAACTCGGTTCTGAAAGGGTTTATAATGTATGTACAGAGCAAGTGTATGAAGCGAACAAGGAATTTTGGGGTGTTTCAGAATTCTGTAACATGAAATTTTAAATCTATGCCCTCACATGTTTCATGAAGTGTCTTTTGTGTTGGGCATTACCAAGCTTACAGTGCATGTGCACCCACAAATTTCATTCTGGAATGGTTGTTTAATAGAAATATGTACTGGTACATGGGTGTCCTTTATTTTGTACTGTATCTTGAAAGGTACCGGTATTGACAAGTTTCAAATTGGCACTGGCCGCCTTATTTCAGATGCTGAGCCATTGTGTATTATATACCTCATACATTGATTCTCGTTCACTGATTGGTTAAACGCAGATCACGCGACATAGATTAGTTCAACCAGTTCAGTGGGCAACTGAAAAAAGTACTATTGTTTGACCTATTGCGCAATATGTCAAAGGATAGCACTTTCTAAAAGTACTATTTCATAGCGCGTACGCAATCGCGCGAGCGTGTGCCAGCGCGCGGGACACTTGTTCGCGTGAAGCAACTGGCAGTGGTATTCGCGTTCTTGCGAACAATGTGCACTTTGCTTGGCTCTCTGAAAACTGAATTTTGTCCTGAAAATACCAATCATTTGACACAAAAAATCAATGTATGAGGTATATAAAACAAATATTGACTGCTTTTATTCGGGTGATGATGCAAACTACCGCCCCTCGGTGATCTTGAAACGGCAGTCCTGCTATTTTCCCTCGGCCTGCGGCCTGGCCTCGGGAAAATAGCAGGACTGCCGTTTCAAGATCACCTCGGGACGATAGTTTGCACCATCACCCTCATGAGCAGTCAATATTTGTATATTATATACCTCATACATTGAGTCTCGTTAACTGATTGGTTAAAAGCAGATCACCTGACATGGAATAGTTTAACCATTTCCGACGGCAACTAAAAAAAGTACTATTGTTTGACCTTTGCGTCATAGGTCAAAGGATAGTACAATTTTGGGCAACTGAAAAAGTACTATTGTTTGACCTCTGCGTCATAGGTCAAAAATACCAATAATTTTGACACATAAAATCAATGTATGAGGTATATAAAACAAATATTGACTGCTCTTTATTCGGGTTATGGAGCAAACTATCGTCCCTCGGTTATTTTGAGACGGCAGGCCTGCTATTTTCCCTCGGCCTACGGCCTCGGGAAAATAGCAGGCCTGCCGTCTCAAAATAACCTCGGGACGATAGTTTGCACCATCACCCTCATGAGCAGTCAATATTTGTATAATATGTCACAGGTCTTTTAATACTGCAAATTGTATCACAAAAGGAAGCACTCAGACCCTCGTTTTTGATGACAATTTTAAATTCCTCTATAGTTTACACGGGTTCAGAATCTGTTGAGATGTAGTCATTTCTGGTCACTTTAAATTTTAACCCTCTGGTTAACAATGGTTAAAGGAACATACCCGGGCTATTTTGGGCTCGAAATAGACCCATACCGGTACATGATTCTGAAAGTCTTTCCGAAATAGACTAAATCAAATTTGGCCGTTTTTGAGCATTTTAAAAAAAATCAAGGTCACATGATTTATCCGAACCAGATTTCTGATAAATCACATGGCCTTGTGAGTTAGTTTTATTTCCAGCCGTAGAAACCAGCGCAAAGTGCGAGTTGCTTTTCACTTCTTGTTGGAAAATAATGTCCTATGAACACTACATGTATGTACATACTATATTTTCCAATTTGTAGACAAACCTGCCAACAGGTTTCATAAGAAGGGTTTCTGGGTGTTGATATGGACGACAGAATCTGTCAGATATTCGAGTCTTTGCGGCGATAACAAAATAATATCCGAAGAAAAAAACAGCACTAATGCGGACGTTGAAGAAACTAACTACCGGTAGTTGCATTCGAGTTGCGTTCGAGGTGTGATGAGTCAGGGAAAACAAGGAATCAAGGTTAAACACATGTCGACCCAAATCAAACGCCACCTTTATTTACAAACGCATAATACAGCGCCGAGTGGCTGGTAAAGCGTATAGTCCAACATTTGGCCTCTTTTGTTAATTTTAAACATTGATGATTTCTTTTTTCACAATGACCATCAAAACATTTTCAATGATGTTAGATCGCTACATTATGTAAACAGTATTAAGCCGGTGTGTTCCTTTAACACTATGACAGATATTTCATGCTACATATATGTATTTTGAAACATCCCTTTTTGCTAATGTACACGTTTAAAGCAGCGCGTCCCTCTCTGCATTTTTCATTTACAAAATTCCCACGATTAGATAATATTTGTTGAGGTTACCTCTGTAATACTAATCTTGGGTAAGATTTGTTGAGAATACCTCGGGTATTCTGCAAGGCCTATTTTATTTTAAATGCACATGGTTTTGGTCTTAATATTTGTTCGGGGTTGCATTGAATTGGGTCTTAAAAAGTCTTAAATTTGACTTAAATACCGATATCTCCTCACCAGCAACCCTCCCCTTTCCACAAAAAGGTTTCTTTCTCCTGTACAATACCAACACCTGAAAAAGTCTTTCAGTGTCTCATGCCAACACAGCTGGACAGATTTTGCTTGCGGTTGTCAGTCTTAGAGGAGCCTGCAGTATCGATGTAGACAGTGTGGCTGACAAATCAGGCGTGAATTTTGCCGTTCGCGACAAATCTTACATGCAAGGTGTAGAAGCTGTCAGCACAGACCTGTGAATACATAAGATTAGCTGTCATTTTCCAGGGATGGTGAAAAAAAAAAAATCATAGCCGGGAGTCTATTCTATCATGCACAGTTCGTTTTTCACCTGAATGCATTGGCTTTTTCTTTTTTTTGTGGGGGTGGGGGTTATTTTGTTTTAAAGGTACATTGTAGCGTGTTCAGATTACATTTTTTACCCCTCCCCCAATTTCCCAATGGGTGTTGAGATTTTGAAACCATATCATTTGTCATATTTTTCTTATTACCATTCTGAAATTTCTCGCTTTCAATTTCAAGGATATCGTCAAAAAACTACCAATGTTTTTTTAATTTATCTGGTTCCATAAAGCAGTGCAGTGATTACACCAACCTTTTTGTTTCCACATCCAAATTGGAGATTGCAAATTTCCTGCTTACTTCCCATGGATAGTATTTTGGGGAGGTATTTTATATGATTGTTAGGTTAGAACAAAATCCATTCTCTGTAAAAATCTGGACAAAAACGAAAGTTCGTCTGTGGCTTGCACTTGGTTATGGCCCGGTCACACATAGACGACGCACAGGGGACGCACGGCCCGCGCATTAAAAATTTGCAATTTTGGCCAGTGCGTTGTCGTTCGCTAGGTGTGCATCATTATGCGTTACTCGTTCGTCGCGCGTTGGACCAACGTTATGCATTCGACGTCATTCGCTGTGTGCGCCGGGATTTTTTGTGCATGCACAAAAATGTGCGCGGAGCTCGACGCATGAATGTACACGTCAAAAGGACGCCAGACACGCGCAGAGCGCGCTAGACCAACGCCAGACATACGCGGAGCGCACGCTGTGTATTCGTTGTAAGTTCGGCGGCTGAGGTCTAGCGAACGCCTAGTGCTCACCTAGCACACAGCTAGCGTGCTTCAAACGCATGCCCAGCGAATATGAGCGTGCTGAACGGGTCTCTAACGCACCCAACGTTCTTCTTGCGTGTTCCTAGCGTATACCTGGCGTGTACGTAGCGTGTAGTCATAGGGTAAATAAACAGGTCCCGCACCACCTCCACATTACTTCTCCTCCGACCCTCATGGGTGATGACCGAGGTTCCTACTGATCGTGTCTAGAAGAACCACCCCAGAAGATGAAATACGATCTACGAGCCGACGCTTTTTATAGGCACAGTCACGTGACCACTGCCGTTCGCAGGTTGTGCATAAGCGCGCGGTGCATGCACTGGCCATTCGTCCCACACGCTAGCAACACGTGATGCATTCGTTGAGGTTTTTGACACGTGCGCTCTGTATACGGTCTGTATGCGCTTTGTATGTGCCCAGTATACGCGCAGCGCGTCAGCAACACGCTATGCATTCGGTGTCAGCTCGCTAGCCTCTCCCAAATCCTGACAAAAGTGGGGCGCACAACGACGCACTGATCCTTTTTGCTGAATTTTCAGTGCGCGGGCCGTGCGTCGTCTATGTGTGACCGGGCCTTAAGAAACTAACAAAAAAAATTAGGAAAAAATTGAGAAAAATTAAAGCTGGCACAGGAAGAAAAATAACGTGAACACTTTTTAAATATTCATACCAGTTACTTGCAGGGTTTTGCTAATTTCAGTATTTTAAAAATGTTCTTTTCCTTTTTAAATTAAAGAAAGCAAAGATTGTATGTTTCCTCTTTCAACTTTCCATGCAGTGGCACCTATGACATTTTCGTCAACAGCAAGAAGGTGGGCGCTTACAACAACACGGGTAGCTTCGGTGAACTGGCCCTCATGTACAACACGCCGCGGGCTGCCACAATCTCTGCCACATCCATAGGGTCACTATGGGCTTTGGTAAGAAACTGAAAAAAAAAAAAATGCAGCTGCCACAGGAAGACAAAAATTGTCAGCACTCATTAAATATTCATGCCGGTTACTTGCAGTCTTTTGCTAGTTTAAAATCTTTTTTAATTTAAGATAAAGAAAACAAGAATTTTTGTAATCATAAATTGTCATGAAAAATTAAATGTAATTTAAAAAAAAAAGGAAATATATTAAAGTTGCACTGCCCGTGTTTGGGCCGATTTGGGCGTACAATTTTTTTTAAAAAGTTAAATAGGTATTTTTCTAGAATAGAAAAAGTTATCAGCTTTCATTTGGTACCAAGATAGTAAAAATCCGTCAAGGATTAATGCCAGTCGATTAAAAACAAGAAATGATTAAATGGCTGGCAGGTCATTTAATCGACAGGGTTATGACGTAAATGTACATGTGCGCGTACATTGTACACATACTATGTACATATGAGCGTACGCGCACATGTACAACATGTAAAGCACGTTTCAAGAAAAAGGCTTGTATCTCCAATTCCCGACGTCGGAAATTTAAGTTTTTGATATTTTTCGTAAGCTTTCTAAATTCGTTCGCTTGTGTAAATTAATTTGTTTAATCCTTTCACTGAAACACGGGCAATGCAACTTTAATTCATCAATGGATCCAAATTTATTAACACATTGAAAAATTAGCATTTTTTTTAATGTACAGGGATGCATGATCTATTCCTGTGTACAAATAGACGGAAAATGTTTGCTGAGAGATTCATTTTCAGTAAAAAAAAATCAAATTGTTACTAAATTTAGGAAGACACTACATGTGGATCTGTCCACACTATAGCGCACATTTGTTGTGACATTTTTGGAAAAAAAGTTGATAAAAATGATATAATTGATTTTGATTTTTTTTTTTTAATTCCGAGTACATCCCAAGCCTAACAAGGATTATGTTCACTCTCCTGTCTTCACTTTACAACTTTGGAAATTGTGACAATATCATGAATAAAAAGTAGTCTACTTAACTGAAATACTGTATTATGTTTGTAACAGGGACGGAAAACTGTCACAAAATGTTACGTACATGACATATTTTTCATCATATTTAAAAAAGAAAATACCAAGAAATTGGCTGATGTTGAGATGGGGAAATGATTTAGTGTTGCTAGATTTGAAGTGGGTATTATTTTGAAATATAACGAATTCCGTTATTACAAGTGTCTGTCCATGTTTTGAACATTATGTCTTAAAGAAACCCCCGTAATTTCTTGAAATTTCAGAATAAATGGTCAATTTGTGGTCAATTTTTGGTCACTGAACAAAATATGTGATGCAGAATGTAAAAGAACAAAATGGGGCAAAATGCTTCAAATACTTTACGTTAAATTTACTTGTCTGTTCTTCATCTACACTGATCAAATGTATCCATTAGTGTGGACGGACCCATGTACAAATGTATATGTACATTGATTGTGTTTTATTCCCGCACTATTGAGTGTTGAATTTAATTTTTGCTTTTACCAAGATGAACAATTTACATTTGACAGTGGTGAAATATTTTCTTTAGGAAAAACTCCAATATAAACGTCATGCCTCCTTGCTTAAATTTCTTTCATTTTTACATGTACAGTACATGTACGACTGCATTTGTCCATACCAAGAGAAAAATTGGGTTCTTTATAGGGAAAACCTAAAGGAAGTATACCACTGCGCCTCATACAGATAGTAGAGCATCTGCCATGTGTGTCAGAGGTCATGGATTTATAAATAAGAATCATGTGATTTCTCTCATCCAATATTTTGATTTTTACATGCAGTGCATAAATAATGCATCGTTACCACAAATGATGAAGCTTATAATATAGGTTTTATCTCTTCATCCCCAACAGGATCGATCCTCATTTAGGAGAATAGTACTGAAAAATGCTGCCAAGAAACGTAAGATGTACGAAACGCTGCTAGAGAATGTCTCGATGCTGAAATCATTAGAGGTATGTGGGAAAATTGTTTATCTGGGCAATTCCACGGTTAGTAACGCTACATATTTAGCAATTTACTGGAGTTCTATCCTCTGTTATATCAACACGCAAGACTGTCAGTTCTCCATTTTGGTACCATCGATGTATTTCACCAACATGTACTGTACAGTAATAACTAAAATCATTTATCCCCATTTTGTGAATTGTAATAAAGTTTCTAATCTCGATTAGTAACGTTACAAAAAAGGACATGAGAAAAAAAGTCTTGAACAAAAAGTTTCCTCAAATGGGACACAACTGAAACAAACCATTATATTTCATTCATTTCTTGTTTACTGACGTGTGTGTTTGTAAATGCCAAGTCACACCTACTCACCAGTTTCAAGAACTTTTGAAAAATCATGGTTAGTAACGTTACAGTTACATGTAGTCACGTTACAGCTGTCCCATGCCTACAAAATTTATGACATTTCGCACACGAAAATAAATTTGTAGTATATTTTTCACAACAATTCATCACCAAACATGTTTTTTGCAGAATCTGTTTTTAATTCGCTATCATTTAAAGTCAGTTTATACGCAAATATATATTTTTGGGAAATCTGGATGCAGTGGAAAGCAACTTGGCTCCACCGGGATTCGAACCGCGAACCTTTTTCTCAACGTGCAGACGCCCTACCAATTGAGTTGTGAAGCCAACTGTTGGTCTCGAATCACGGTAGTGCAGTTGTTCCTCACTGATTGAGATTGGCTATCACGTGAGCTTAGCAAGCCCTACAGAGAGATAAACCAATGAGATAACCACCCCTCCCACAAGTCCTAATTGCATTTTTTGGGGAAATGTCCACCTGATCATGGAATTTCCCATTTCTTGTTTTTCATCCACAGGGGTGGATTGCAATAATATAGCCGGCCGTCCAACTTTAATAGCCGTTCTTACAATTCATTGGAAAAAGCCAGTATAACTGCGACACCCGGCTATTTATAATTTCAAGCCATACTCGCATAATTCTCACCAAACAAACATCCTCAGTTCCTCACAAGGCAACTTGATGGTTTAAGGCCCTCTTATGCACTTGTCAATTAATATCCTGGCCCCCGGGGATGGCCGGGACTTTGCTGCCTTGTGGCCGTGGAGTTGACCATTTTTTTCGCCCGGGTGTACCGGGCGTATGCCGGGACTTGTTGAGGGAGTTCACGCATGACAAAAAGCCGGGATTTTGGGGCCGGGAGTTGGGCCGGGATTTGGCCGGGTTTAGCTAAAGAGATGGCCGTGACTTGCCATGGCCTTTCATCCACTGGAAACAGGGGCCGGGGTAAATACGTGCAAAGTCAATACTGAGCGGTATCCAGCATACATAGCAACCACACAAGCCTCCCTTTTTATTTCATTCGTTTATATCGATGTTTCCGTCATTATTTGTTATAAACGATACTTACTATCTATTGTCGTGCTGAGATCCTGAGCTACCCCACTGTGATTCTATTCGGCCTCTAAATTTAATATGTGATATTTCCGACACAAATCAGAAGATGGTCTAAAAAAGTAACGCAAATTCGTAAAAACAAGACATCCGCGAGCATCATTCATCTTGGGGCAAAGAATTGTCTTGTTTTCCCCTTTAAATTTGGCGTATAAAATGACTTCAAATTTGGGGGTTGCATTCCGAAAATAGAAAAGATCGCGCACACGCATGCGCATTAGCCGTTTTCGAAACACAAGCTTCATCTTGCGAGGCCTTTATTCATACAGTTTAGCAATGCACCAGAGGCACATCCACAATAGACCGAAGCCAGGGTTTGGAAAACAGCACGCACAGAAAACACACATTGTTCCATTAAATTCCCTGTATTTAATCAAACCAACATAATATCATCATTCAAATGAGCTTAGTCTACGGAAAAATCATGAGAAGATTAATTCTAAGTATATATTTTTGGAGATATTAGCACAAAAACGAGATCGAAATTTGTGTGTGGTCGGAATAGGAAGCCCTATAGGTCGGGGCGGACATCCGGGACCTTTATTCTCACGCGTCATAATACACGTACACCGCGCCGATGAAAACAATGCACAGTGAAGTTCGCGCGTGCAGCTAGTCTATGCTGCAGTGCATGCAGTATCGTCATGCATCGTCTTCATGGGCGCGCTGGTTGTCATCACATGACTACCGACCTGTCACGTACGTATGACCGCCCGACCTATTAATCGGAATAATCGGGGTCCGTATCGCATCGCAACTTCAAGCTTGAGCCGGGCTTGCTGCTCTTTGCCCGGCTAGCGAGGGTCGGGACTTGGCCGGGACTTGGCCGGAGTTTGGCGCTCATTGCCCGGCTAGCGGGGGTCGGGACTTGACCGGGTTTGGCACACAAATTTTGCCCCGCCTGGCCGGGACATGGCCGGGACATGGCCGGGGGGTTTAACATTTAAAAAATGCACCTCATGTGCAAGTCCCGGCCATCCCCGGGTACCCAGGGGCCGGGATATCAATTGACAAGTGCATTACACATGGACAAATCTTGGATACGAGCTTCAAGAGTTGGCAAATTTGGGAAACCCTTGGCATCACAATGGCTACGAGCATACTACAAGTTGGTTACGAGTTTTTTAATTTTTGTTACGAGTCGAATACGAATTTGATACAAGCCTGGTATGAGTTGTCCCAAGTGTAGTACGAGTTTTACGAGTTACAAGTTTCACATGTTACAAATTAGTCAGGAGTTTCCCCATCCTCTTGCAACAGTGCCCCTTTAACGCACTCCCCTACTCGTGGGTACCGAGGCCCTTTTGAAACCTGGGGAACAAGCGACAGAAATCTTGTCGCCTCTCTGGACCAATCAGGATGCTAATTGGCAGTGCATTGCAGGCATTCAAATGTAATGCGCGCAGATTGTAAACACTGTGCATGCAGTGTGATACATGTACTCGGTAATGGTGTCCGCGTCGGCGATTGGGTGCTATTTAAAGCATACAGGGGAATCCGTTCCATCCATGTTTAAATTAGTCAGCATGCACCACTGTTATTAATTTGAAAAACTGCAGATTAAATAAGATCGTTGCCGGAAATTTTGGTAGGAATGGGACAGTCATAAGGAACAGAACCCAATACAATTTCTGGAAAGTATAGAAATGGTTTCTTTTCGGCATAACATAACCAAATGTATTGAATTACATCAATATGATTCGGGCGTGTGTTTGCTGAATGCAACAGCCGCCTTAATTCACAGATTTGCATGGATTTCCTCAGGGCATTGTCCATTGCTTAGCAGAGTGAAAATTCCCTGAGATCTAGGATGGAGTTTCCCAAGTAGGTCACAAGTCCAATTTTTCATGTGTGCTCTGGACAAACTCTGAAATTATTTCAATTTTGTGTGAAAATAATCTAAGCCGTAATAGTCGCATATTGTGGAAATCGTGTACCTGACCACATCAAATTTAGAGAAGTGTTTTGACCACAAACACATTTTAATTTTTTTCCCCTGTTGCATGTTTATCCTTTATTTCTTGAAACAGGAGTTATAATGGACTTCTGATGGTCTCAGCTCTAGCCCTGCTAGATATGCTTATGTCTAATGTGTTGCTTTTCTTTCCCTGTTTATAGCCATATGAGAGAATGAATCTTGCCGATGCTCTAGTAACCAAAAAATACACCGATGGGGAGTGTATTATTGCACAGGTATTCATTTTTAATTTTAATATTAATTGGCTGCAGGGTCATTCCATGTCAAATCAACCAGTGGTCCCCAGGTGACCCTCTCAGATTTTGATGAAATTTCATAAGAATGATTGAGTGTGGCCCGAATGAACACATACAAGAAAGTAAGATCATTCTCCATGTCGTTTTCGAGATATGGCCAGTTGAAATTTGGTCAAGAGGGCCATTTTCTGCTCGCGCGTGTCGTGAAAAGTGATTTTTGTTTAATATTTTCCGACTTTGAAAGCTCATAATTCAGTCTTTGTACCAGGTAGAGAGCTCAAATTTGGTATTCTAGCTTACTTCTTGGCAAAATTCTTGAATCTGCACTCAATTTAACTATCTCCTTTATTTTTCTGGTTATGGTCACCCAAAGTAGGCACTTTATTCAGCCGAAAATGTTTTTTGTGATTTTTGGGGTCACCCTGTGCCCACATGATGGGTCAAATAAATCCTATATTCCCTAGGTAGTATCTATGGGTGCATGTCTATACCCATAAGCAATTATAAGCTCACCAATGCATTAATTAAGAAATGGCATGGGCCCAAAGTTGGCTCCAGCCAGAAAAAGGTCAAAAAGACCCCTCCTGTCTTGACCCCGGTTGACCCCGTGATCAATTGAAATTGTTTTTGAAATTTACACCAGTTAAACATCTACTTATACACCAAATTTCAGCTTTGGCACTCAACTCCTTCATGGTGTGGTGGCAATTTGAATATTAGAAGTTTTTCGCTCATTTAAACATAAATCTGTACAGTAATTTAACATCATACAGTGTATTTCAAGTTTGAAGCTGGTGTAATTTATTTTTTGCAGCTAGAAAAAAAGTATATTCAACACTAAAATTCATCAGAAAAAGTTTGTTTTTGTTTTTATTATTGTTTTTAGAAATAACATGTAAATACCATGTACAGCACATGTACAGACACAGTTACATGTTATTTACATGGTATTTACATGTACATGTTAATTACATTTTAGCCAATGTTAAAATTATTGTAACTAATAAAACTGTAAGAGTGGCCATCCCAAATCTTTCTGGAAATGTTCCTTACATCTTAAGCTAACAAATAAATAAACAATTACGCATTTTGACAAATACGCATTTTTGCAAATCAAGGAAAAAGGTGCGAAAAATGTCTATTTCTCAAATTGCCACCACACCATGAAGGAGTTGAGTGCCAAAGCTGAAATTTAGTGTATAAGTAGATATAATATATATGTTTAAGTGGTTTAAATTTCAAAAACAATTTCAATTGATCACGGGGTCAACCGGGGTCAAGACGGGAGGGGTCTTTTTGACCTTTTTCTGGCTGGAGCCAACTTTGGGCCCATGCCATTTCTTAATTAATGCATTGGTGAGCTTATAATTGCTTATGGGTATAGACATGCACCCATAGATACTACCTAGGGAATATAGGATTTATTTGACCCATCATGTGGGTACAGGGTGACCCCAAAAATCACAAAAAACATTTTCGGCTGAATAAAGTGCCTACTTTGGGTGACCATAACCAGAAAAATAAAGGAGATACAGTTAAATTGAGTGCAGATTCATGAATTTTGCCAAGAAGTAAGCTAGAATACCAAATTTGAGCTCTCTACCTGGTACAAAGACTGAACTATGAGCTTTCAAAGTCGGAAAATATCACAAAAATCACTTTTCGCGACTCGCACGAGCACAAAATGGCCCTCTTGACCAAATTTAAACTGGTCATATCTCGAAAACGACATGGAGTATGATTTAACTTTTTGTATGTGTTCATTTGAGCCACACTCAATCATTCTTATGAAATTTCATCAAAATCTGAGAGGGTCACCTGGGAACTTTTCAGAAAATTGGTTGATTTGACGCGGAATGACCCTGCATACAAGTTGTCTTTTTTTTCTGCATGTACATGTACTCTTTAAAAAGAAATGCAAGTTACACTCATCGAGGAGGTTGAGAAATGTAACACAATTTACTAGTCAGTAACGTGTACATGTATTACCACCTTTTTTGGCAAGGCTGTCTGCATCAGCCTCCGTAAGAGTCACTGAGGCAGGGTGTGGCACTGTGCCCCGAGCTCCTGTTCTTTAAAGGCTTTACAGGCGACGTGCGGATGTCGATAGCCCCAAAAATTTGTTGTCTCAGAGCCCTAAACTGCATGATTCCCTTAGAAACAAATTGTCAGTTTTCATTATTGTGGGAATTAATTTGCTCATACGGGTTCACTTGGAACTGAAAAAAATAATTACTGCAGGGATGTGATTTTTCAGGTTTTTTAGCCAAAATAACATGACCCCTGTGAACAGTGTGAATCCCACGTCGTAATGGCTTCACACTGCGCGCTTGCAATTTCAGGTTTTTTTTTCTTCAAACATCCAATCACATCCCTGTTACTGGAGCGGAACAGTCTTTGAAAGGATTCCAAAGTGATTGGTCTATCCGTCCCTTGTTATCCAAAAATTCAGTGTACAGACCCTTTGCACAGATGGCCGTGACACTGTCACCATGCATCATGCACGTGTAAGCACTTTGAGGATCTATTGTCACATCATTTAAATATGAAAACCTGCCCCCTGCCATGGCCGCCGGTGCAAAGCCTCTATTCAACAAGCTTCTGTTTGCACCAAGAATTCATATTTTAGGAAAATTTTGTGTCTTTTTTTTTGAAGAGTATTATATACTCTACAAATAAAGAATGTTTATGAGTGCAATGGGAGAAATATTTTCATGAGGTGAAAGATAGAATGTTTCATTCAACGAGGCGGAGCGGAGTTGTATCACACCCAAGTAGATCCTTGTCATCCTACATTTACATTTTTTTTACAAATTATTCAGGTTTATTTTGATGTTGGCGGCATCAGAATTGCCCAAAAGCTCAGATATTTCATCGTCTGTCAGAAGTACAAAACCTGCCATGTTGCTAGTTGTAAAAAGTTTTTTTGTATCGGGGGGGTCGGCACATTTGACACGCAGCACATACAGTGTGCGCATCGTGCAATTGAAAAAAACGTTTGGAACAAAATTGCACGGCAAATGGAACAAAACTGCACGGTTAGTGACGTAACATTAAATGGATTACATATTGAACGACACGTGACCAGCTATCGTCCAATCGGATGACAAGGATCTACTTGGGCGTTATATAATATATTTTTGTTAACAGTCCCTCAAAATAATTTCAAGGTTAAAAAATTACAGCTGTCAAATAGACCACAGGCACAGTTTTCAGTATGCCATGCTGTTACGAAGTGAATGTGGCATCTAGACAATGCATATGAAATGCGTTCTTGGAAAGCCCACTTAATCATTACTTGGCCTTGGCATAAGACACAAGTCCCTCATTATGAAGTCTGGGACATAAAGATTTATTGATCCAATTGGCGTCATGTTTCACCTGCTCTGCAGGGTGATGAAGCCGATGGGTGCTACTTCGTTGAAGACGGTCGCATACGCATCACGATGAAAAATAAGGTAAGAATTGGTGGAAACAAATCAAAGGCTATCCCCCAGCCATCTCCACCCCCCAAAAGGTAATAAATTCAACTGGCAGATTCTGGTACTTTTTATAAACCTCTTCTCTTGTAGTTTGATGCTTATTGTTTTGATTTTTGCTCGTTCAGTTTAAAATTCTTTTAACTCGCCTCCTTTTGCACCCACCTTCATGTAAAAAAGTGTTGTGTGAACTAACGTCAATGCAGAAAGGTATTGTTTAAAACTTTTCATACACTGTTAATAATCTTTATTCATGCGTACCGGTAAGCAAGTTTCAGTCGTGTTCCCTAAGTCAGTACTATAAAATGCAGACGGATGATTGATAAAGTACCCGACTACAGTTGTTCTTCGCACAGAACTCTATTAAAAGCTAGAACCGAATACTCGCAAAGACGCGCATAACCGCGCCTGCCATTAGCATAATTTTTGGCACATGATTAGTATATTTTTGGGCACCTCATTGGCATGGTTTTGGGCACTTTTTTACACTTTCTGAAGGTATGTGACGACTGCGCATGTTACGTTCGGGAAAAAAAATCACTGTGCGCGCACACGAACCAAACCGACCAAAACCGGTTACGGTGGTGTGCCATTCAAGACACTCGATGAATCTTCACTTTCCCAACAAGTTTGAATTGTATAGAACTTATTCAAGAGACACGATTGAAAATTGCATGAGTATTAGGTGCTTCACCTTAACACTGCTATAGAGCATGTTTCTGCAACTAATAAAATCGCAATTTACATGGTTGCATGTTTTTTTTTTATCACTGCATGCCCTCATTTTTGGTATTAACGCTAACTTTACTATGGTTAAGGTGCTGTGCAAATTCTATTTTTGATTGTGTAAAACTAGGTCATGTTATGAACATTTTGATCTCTAACAAAAGAACCTAATAATTAAAACTGGAAGGAGCACCAACAAATCTACACGCATACATTGTGTACATCCCTTCACATTCCCATGATTGTCGACAGTGACAAGTTTTTTATTTCATTTTTTTTCCTATTAAAACATTGGAAATTTTCTATAACTAACAAACATGGGATATGGCTAGACAGTATTACTACAACATCGGTTAATTTTTTAGCCGTTAGTCGTATTGAATCCTTACAATAATATTAAAATATCAGCAACACATAATATATTGTTTAGTATCACAATATCAGGACTGCACAATATCATAGTACAACAGATCTTTGAAATACAAAGATTCAGTTTTTATTTAAAAATATTATGTATTTTGAAGCTCTTGTCCGAAAGTTGGGGGAAATGCACAGTCAAAATTCATTCACCTGAACATGCAATAAACCTACAGTTCAACGGTGCATTCTCTACACCATTTATATTGACGTGTTTACGTGCAAATTTTTGAACTGTTTCAATAGACTTGGCATTATTTCCTATCACTATTTTTCAGTCTCGTATACCTGGGGCAGGCAGAGCAACACTACATTGTCATACTCAATCAATGTGTGGATCCAGTTTCGCTTTTGAGCCAAACAAAATTGACTGGTCACCTCCGAGTTGGAAATTCAATAAGAATGTTTTGTTGGAATGGTTTATGATACTTTAAGGAGAAGGGTTTCTTGAGGGTTATTTTCATGTTGCGTTATATTTGCCTTTTGGTAAAAAGAAGGGATGTTTTGGTGAAACCTCACTTGTTTAATTGAGTTGAACCCAGTCTGGACTGCTTGAAGATATCAAGTTAGCACATCGAATTGTCCATTTTTAGCTGAAATTGGGCTAATAACTGAAAGTCACTCAGTTTAATAAAGGCTTGGTGAAGTGAACATTTACTTATAAATACATTAATCAAAGGAGCTTCATGCTACAAACAAGATGGCAAACTTAAATTTGTTTTTATTTCACAATGAAATTATCTAATAGCCCTTCAAAAACATTTCTTGAGATGCAATGTGCTCTTTGTTGCTTGTCATGGAGGGAACCCACATTTGAAAAGCGTAAAAATAGCAGTAGCAACAATAGTCCACAGATTTTTGACTCGAACCAATTTGTACAGGTTATTGCAAGGCACAAACTAAACAAACCAAGAAAACTACATTTAATGTATGAACACATCAAGAAACCCTTAAAAATGTACACATGTCTGAGAATTCCACAGTTACAGGTGAGATGACATCGCAACCTCTCTCATCAGTTCCCATGATTATGGAAATTCTCATCAACATGGCAAACTTGCAAATGCAGCCCGAACAGGGTTGAATTTCACTGACACTGATCATGGAGTATGCAAGAACTGATCGTGTTGCTTAGTTACATAAGTACGGTTTGAAGTAAGGAATTATTGCGTCGGTCCAAACATGTTCTCGGGAAACACATTTAGTATATAGTGCATACCGTGTTGTGAATGTGCAAAATCACTTCCACTTAAGTGCAATTTTGTTGCCAAGGTTTCTGCAGTGCGCGTAAAGTGCATGCTTGTCTGCATGCAAATTGAAATTAATGACCCAAAAGCCTGCTTTGAATCCTAGTTCAGCCGATTTCTGTTTTTTGCTCTATTTGAAATGAAAAAAAAACCAAGCAGTAAGCGATTATCAATTATTTTATACATGTATTTCTGATGCAGTACACCTACATGTATTGTGCCATTAATGTGCAACTGCTATGTGCCACTGAATTTGGTTGGTTCTGAGCACCAAACGTTGCTAAGCGTCAATTTTCTAAGCATCGTGTTTAAACGATATACCGGGTACAAATAAGGGATGAAAAATACGCCCTGATCAGGATTCGAACCTTAGACTTTGAACACAAACAGGGCTGCATTCCACCTACACAAACGTTTGCAAATGTTGGCAACATTGGCCAACAATTTCGAGTGGAACGTTTTGTGCGCCACCAAGGTTGGCAAATGTTGGCTAACAAACTTTTGTTTTGTTCGCGATGTTCGCGGGTCATTTCAAAATGGCACACGCGACATGAAAGATGACAGACGATGGTTTCCAGTTTTAAAAATAACAAATAAATCGCACCTTTCATGGTTTTTTTCCCTTATCGCTGACGATACACAATCAATGGCAACATGTCACATAACTCGCATTTTCTAAAAAATTTGGTAAGCAGCAGAGAGCCACATTACAACGCGACTACGACCGCTGGGACTGTAGGCGCCGCCATCTTGACAATGTGTTTTGGCAAACAATCCTTTCCACATTAGGCTCTTCAAACTCAATGTTATGTTTCCCGTAACATTTTTATCAAGCCCAGATGAGGCAACAATTTCATTATTCATTATTCATTATTCTGTAGCATTTCATTATTTGCAAAATAACTGCTATTTGATCAAAACTTAGCGCGCTCTATACCCTCTGATAGTGTGTTAAAACACAACCCTGATCAATTTATACACAAATTTGTATTTATTAAAATATCCTTCACCATTTCCCAGGTATTTATGAAATTAACGATCAAGATATATTTAAATAACAAAACCAAAGGGTATCAGATCCAGATGTAGGCCTATAGCCATTGATTGTGAAGTATGGGAAGTGGACGGCTCTTCCCGGTCCTTTGCGGCTGTGGTGGCTCTCTCCACAGTTGTTTGTACTTCAAAGCACACACAATTGCCAAAAGCTTGACAAATTTCGTGAGCCAAGCATTTGGCCAGGTTAACAGCTACATGTAGCTGCTTTGGACATTTTGGAGTTTTGTGAAGATCCAACATAGGCGGATATTGGTACAACATGATTAACACTGTCGTTACCGAGTTCGACAATTGACTCAAGTAACTGCAACAAAGTCCACATTTGAGACACAGTCATGATAGTCCATGGCATCTTGGTTACACCCCTTTCCTGTATCTTCACTGACACAAAAATTGTATCTGTCTCGCATCATTCAACCTTCTCCAAAACACGATAATAATAATAATAATAATAATAACAAACGATGCGATTAATTATACGCGTCGACAGTAGTATAAAGCTAGCCGCAGTAAACTTAAGTGTCAGTAGGCCTGCGTACGATGGCCCATTTGTGGTCCGCGCCGCTCGCTAACGATAAATACAATCGCCCATGTGTAGTTTGTGTAGTTCTAGGCTAGCACTCGCAGCTACAAACCACCGATCTAATAACTACGATGGAGCGGACGGTTGTGTTTGTACAGCAGCGCGCCGAGCTTGCGCGTACGTACGTGCAGGGTTTTGCGCACCGGGTACATGCACAAAAATGGCAGCGCTTTGTCTTCTCCAGGAATTTATTGTAAATCACTGTTACAAACGTTCACGTGCCGGCGGCCAGCCGCGCCAATACTCTGCTTCTGGGGTATATTTTTGTATGGAGGAAGAAAATTACGTAAACATTTTTGGCGGGAGGACGAGAATGAGCAATGTGAAATTCGAGCGCTGATTTTAAAAATCCAACCAAAATGGCAGGAGAAAAAAAATTAAAAACTTGATATTTTGGGGGAAAATACAAAATAATGAATTGTTTTAGGATTTTGGCATCTCAAACGCGGCCGAAAAATCCAAACGCGGGCGGGTTACGGGAAACATAACATTGAGTTTGAAGAGCCTTAAAGGTACACACCTGCCTACTGTTTACATGATTTAGTGATGTAGCAGCATTGACAATACTTTTTTGATGGTCGTTGCGAAAAATTTCATCAAAATATCCCGTAATTTACTAAAGAAGTGCAAAAATAACGAAAACGGTCAAAAGACGGGTTATACGCTTTACCAGCCGTTGCAACTACGCGAGAGCCTCACGACTTTGTCACAAACGATTCGCTCTTCTCCTGCTCAGGATATCTCCAATTTTCTGCTCACGATTTCACTGGACAGCCCGGACGACCAAATAGGAATTTCCGTGTTCTTTTGAGGAGTTTGCATCATGTTTTTCCTTCACGAACGTACGTACCTGCACCGAAGCAACACGCCCGTGTGTGTGTGCACTGCGCGGGGCAAATTGCTACACTCCACGGTAGCCTGCCGTAGCACGCGCTCGCTCCCGTTCTCCGGACTCTCGAAACAAACAATTATGTTCGAATTTTCATACTTATGTTTAACTTTGTTTCTCTAAGAAACAATAGTCTCTCTTTTGTCAATTACTTATAAATATTGGGGGGAAATCAGAGTTGAATTTGGTGCAGTTCTGCAGTAACAAACTTTTATACGGCTGGAAATACAACTAACTCACAAGGCACGTGACTTTTCAGAACCAGAATTTGGTTCCGAAAAGTCACGTGACCTTGGATTTTTCAAAAGTGCTCAAAAACGGCTAAATTTGACGGCGTCTTTTCAGGATATATCTAATTTACTCTCGAATGCGCTTCAGAATAATGTATGGGTCTATTTCGAGCCCAAAATAGCCCAACAAAGAAGGTGTGTTCCTTTAAGCAAAACGTTGGCGCCAACGTTAACAAATGTCCGTGTATGTGGAACGCAGCCCTGGTCAGATTGCCTAGTATCAGCTGATCAGCAACATGTACATATGAGGCACAGCAGTATGCTCTAGCCAAGCCCCCTTCATTTGTGTACCCTGCATAATAGAAGGTAACATTAACAATGATCCTACTTCTGGCTCAGTGACAATGTATTAAACAACAGCTGTTTGGTGCCAATGGCCTGACAGAGAAATAGCCCTCCGGAGTCTCCCCTTTGAGTCCCCATGTAACATGCAGTGCATTTTGGAGGGTTAATTTGATCCATTGGGCATGCCAATTACTAACTCTGAGAGTTTCTTTGGTGTTATCATTGCATGCTCCACTCTGCTTTTTCCTTCCTCTTTCTGCCTTGTCTCATTTCATCTTCTATAAGGTCCTGACATTCATGCACCATCACCCTAACCTGGTACGGACTTCGCTGCACACCTTACAAGGCACCATAGGATTGGTCTTGCTCCTCGTTGTAGTCTCCGTGGCCTGGCTGCGAAGACTCATTTTCTAGACATCTTTTTTTACATTTTTTGTATAGGAAAACAAAAATTTGGTTTTACGAGTACATGGAGCTAAATCTGGTTTAACACATAGACATATTTCACATTAGCCCGGTCTGCGCACTTCCGCATTGAAACCGAGACTTTTTGTGTCAAGTCTGCAGTATGCATGCGCTACAAGTACAATATATGGTACAGTGACTCAATGAGTGTTTATGTACGTGTGCTTTTTGCGTGGCATTTAGGAGTAATTTTGCATTCATGTGCGCACTCTAATTCACGTCAGTTGCTTAACATGAAGAGCTTCATTATCAAACCCGGAAGTGCGCAAACCAGTCTCAAATTAATTAATTTGGGATTTGTCTATTAGCAACTGTATTTCAGTGACCCTGTTCATCACAAAGGGTGATTTTTTTAGTCCAAAATAAGTTCGGGCGATTCCAACACTTTAGAAACAGTTGTGATTCCATTTTCAAAACAAATGTGCTAAAATTTGAAAAATATCCTGCAAACCTGGTGCAAAACACTGCCAAATCCCTGATATTTTGTAGTTGTGCAACTATTAAGGTTTATAATCGTTGGGTACTCTCTGGAATTGTCAAGATAATGGGAGTCAATTCTTCGAAATAACGGAATCACGATTCTTAATCAGTTTCAATCAACTCCAGAGAGGATTCGCCCAAGCCTCGTCCAAAAGTGTCGCAATTTAAAAAGAATATGTTTTTATTTTACGATTTATGGTTTTGAGTGAATTTATGTTGTTGTTGAAAATTATAGCAAGGATTATATGAGGTTTGAAGAACTATTTATTTTCAGCAACCAGGAAGCAAATTTTCATTTAAAAAGTTTGGGCTTCTAATTTTGGAACTACCTATGAGCTATACCTTTTACATTTGAGATTAAAAGGGACAAGAATAGACCTGGAGAGAAAAAGCACACCTATTCTGTCATCGTTTGGAGTCAATTCCAATCTGGAAGTTAAAATAGAGGCTCTATCTTTTTTGAGGAACCAATTCCCAACAGTCTGCAATTTCCAAGCACATCTTAACAATTCCAGAAAGTAATGGTACTCGAGTGGTACATGTATTCACTAGTCACCCACATTAACTTATTGACTGCTTCATTCCAGCATGCTTTCTTTTCGCATGCATTACTTTGTGTACTAAAACTGCCACATCAGATTCTTTGCTTTTTTGTAGATTTTGTTAACCTGTTGATTTCGCTGCTTGCATGTGTAACGCCCTCTTGTTGCTAATTTTCACATTAAATGCACCATTTTCATTGATTTCTTATTTTTCAGTTTTGTTTATAAATGAGCTTCTGCTATGGCTACCTTGTCTATGGACAGGTTTTCTTGTTTTAAAAAGTGTAGTGTCCAAGCTACATACATGTACCTACATCCTGAAATTACACACGAGTCTATGGATGAAAAGTGAGCATGCCGTCACTCTAGCACCTACTGTTGACTTGTGTAATTTCAAGACGTACATGTAGCTACGTAATACAGACACAGCCAATGACACACAGCCAATGAAAGCATGTTACAAGTAGTGCCAAAACATGCTTGTTGCACAGGGACGTCAGTATGAAAGGGGCTGTGTCACCGTTTGCGCATGTGCTGAATCCTTCCGGGTTTTTTTTACATAACGTTCACGCTCAGAAGTATGTAGTCTAATTCCATTACACAACGTCATTGGTTATTGTGTTTATACATGTATGTTCAAGTATACTCAGCAGTACAATACAGAATTCAACTACACACATGTACATGTATGTGGTCGCTTTCTTGATGACCTACCCGTGTCTGGAAAATCCTGTGTTTTTCCAGCGACAGAAGGTACATGTATGCTGCAAAATCGCCAAATCCGTATGTCTGTGGAAATCCAGGTTGAATAAACTGCTGTATACATGTACATGTACAACCAAATCTTCCGATGATGTTTCCGCCAGTTTTGGCTTTTTCTTGTTTGGCTGAAAACACTATTTTGTCCGCTCTCCCGAATGACGACTGCCCGGTGACATTACATTAATTGATGTTTGACGGCTTAAAAATACAGCAGTTTGAATAAAAATAATGCTTTCAGTACAACCTGCGTAAACCGTGAAACAGTCCCTTCAAAGATGGTTGCCAGTTCAAATGTTCTATGCACAATAAATGCTTTAGTTTTTTCATTCACCATACCTTTAGGGCATCTGTAGCATGGAAAGAGGCTCGATTTTGAAATAAGTGGAATTTGTGGAAATAGATGTTTTATAATGATAGACATGGGAAATGGAAAAAAATTTTTTTTCTCAAGCCAATCTTTTTCAAAATTCAGCCCCTTCCCACCAGGTGTCCGTTTCACCGTTCACAGTTTATGAACATTAATTTTCTTGCACCACAATGTATCATGCATTACTGCATCTTTTTATTATAAAGTTGAATGTTGCCTCATTGTTAACGTTGAGCTATTTCAATTGTTGTTCGCAGGTACAGTGTTTACATTGTTAATAATCATGTCTTGGAAATGTTTGTTTTGTTTTATGTTTTGTTTTTTTTTAATGGAGAATTGTTTTTGTTGAAAGCAGTTAAAAACAATTTTAAAAACTCATGCTTTTATTAACAAACTCGGCTTATATTGAAAAAGATAAAATCAATCTCTACAAATTGAAGTGTGTGTGAATTTGTCCGGTTGTGTGTCATTTGAATATTCAAAGTAACAGTTTCGTGTGTGTTTATTTGTTCGTCCTAGTTGTTTGCAAAATTCAAAGGGAGCACTTAAAATTCAATTTGGTGCTGGTCTAATTTAATCGATCTCTCTCTGTGGTTGGTTTCAGGCCATGACATCTTGGTTGTTGAATCAGGCAATTTGTTAGCCTGGTTTTTCTCACTGTCCCAAGTAACATTTTCAGCGAGTGACATTAAGGTGTTTGTTGACTTCGGGCAGACAAGGAGGGCACCAGGTGTATGCCTTGAAAGGGGCTGAATCATGCCTCCCAGCCCCCTCCCCCAAATTAAAATAAAGAAGTTTGTTCAGAATTTGATTAGTAGCTCTCAAAATGACCCACCATGTGTCTACAAACAGTGAGTGTTGTAGTCAAGTTGTTGTTGAGTTTGGGTCCCTAAGATACTATGAAATTTTTAGTATAGTTTTTTAGAAAACACTGAGCATACATTGTTTATATAATTTACAATTGAAAATGACTCCTATTTAATGTCTATTTAAAAGAAGAAAAAAATTGGACACATGTTAACCCGAATATTGCCCAATTGAAAAAAATACATTACATTTTCAAAATGTGTTGTATTGTGCCTAATGACCATGGAAATGAAATAATCAAACCTAGTACATGGGTTAAGTGTAAATCTCAGGTTGACGAATTTCCCTGTTCATTGGCCAAAAGTGCCCCTTGACCAGTGTAACTTTTACCCACATAGCCTGTCACAAAAAATGGTCAGTGCTGTACCTGTGTAAGAGACCTACATTTCGTAAAACTGTTTAGCAATATTATTGCTTTGCAAAATGGGTTACCAGTCAGAATTGTATGTGATGTGTATCACAATTGACTGGTATTCTGCTACTCTTACAAAAAACATAAGTTGTCCAAAATTAAATTTTTACTGATGAATTTCATGCAAAGCAAGTAAATTTTATGCTAAGCAGCTATTGGCCCCTGGGCATAAGTGATATTCAAAGCAAGGAGTATATTAAAAATCACATACGTTTAAAGGGAACTTTATTTAGGTCTGATGCTGTGAAACAGTAGCACATGAAAATATTGCAGAATAAATCCTATTTATTAGACCAGCACCAAGTTCAAAACACTCGCTTCAAATTTCTGTTTAAATGCACTAATCTGAACTAGTTTTTTATGTTGATGTTCAAATTTTTGTTGTTCAATCACTATTATATATTCTCGTGTTCTGACCGTTTGGCATGCGTTTCAATTCTCGTTGTGCCAATGTTCTCCTTTTTCTACTACTACTCCATCACCACTACCACCGTTATTTCTACGTCGTGATTTTGGCAACCGCTCACCATCTTCATGCATGTCGCTGTTCACTTTTCAGAATGCTGTAAGTATATGGAGAGTTGACAGACACTCTCGCTCCCCGTTTTTTTCCCATCACTGTTACCACATCGACTTGGAGTGTCTCTGATACTCCTCGCCCCTCCCCTGCCCCTGCCCACATAACCACCCTATCCCACCCCATCCCAATAAATGTACATTTTTATCAATATCGATTCATAATCTTTGGTTACCCAAAGGGATGGATTTACCCTGAGCCTTTTCACGCATAAATTTGACATGTATCGCTTTGAGAAAAAAGTGTGGTAGGAATTTAAAGTAAAATGACACAATCAATTTGGGCAGAAAGATGTTTTTTTGTGATTCTTTGGTTTTCAGTGCGTCATTTTACCCCAATTGCGTCCCACATACCGTAAAATCTCGTGTATAAGGCGAACCCTTGTAAAGTCCAACTGTAACAGCTGGCACAATGTGCCTTATACATGGGCATAAGGCACAGGCGTACCCATGTACATGATGTATAAGGCGCACCCCCAACTTTTGATTTTTTGCCGTGGGGAAAAAAGTGCGCCTTATACAGGGGTCTTTACGGTATATTGCTTTTTCTCAAAGCGACATGCATTAAAATTACGCGTAAAAAGGCAGTGTGTGAATCCAGCCGAAGAATATACTCCCCCAAAAACATGTACATGTACATGTATCAATTTTTGATCACAACAGAAGTTTGTTGAAAACTTGATCGACCAATTTATTTTTAATCGCTTCAAGACTGTTCCCTTTCAGTGATTTTGTCAAGGTCCAAGTGGAACTGTTTGAAAAAAAGTGATTCCTGTTTCTCGGGGAATCCTGTAGTTAAAGGCACAGGCTCGTCAATGCGCGCGTGAAGCCAAATTCGTGCCACGAAATTCGCAGCTCCATAGCAAAGGCATGGAGCTGCGTATTTCATTGCACGAATTTGGCCTCACACGTGCATTGACGAGCCTTGCCTTTAAGAAATTTTGACTTGAATTAATTTGCATGGGATGAGCTGACCTCTGGAGCCACTTGTCTTAAAGAGCTCTAGAAGTGCAGGTTCTCAGGGAGCACTTCAGGCAGAGTGGCACACCCTGCCACATTAGCTCACTGTCACCTCTTGTCTCCGAGTCTCCAAGTCATATTATGACTTGTGTTACATTTTTGGAACTGTATGTTTCTGATTGTCTCAAAACATTATTCTCATCAGCAATTCTTTCCCTTTACATTAAAATACAGTTGCCCTTGAAAGTTGGAATTTCGCTACAAAGTCACTGTTATTGTGTTCATCAAAAGCTGACATACTGCAAAGTTGCTTCATGTTCATCTTGGCAAAGCGCCAGCTGTTTTCATTAACCATGTTAAACACTGTTTAGGATTTTTTTTTTTTTATTCAGCAAAATATTAAGTTTTGCTTGATTGACTTTTATTTGACCTTATTTCTAACATTAACCCTAACTCCCTGAAGTATATGACAGATTGTACTGTACATGTATGTATTGATCTTGGATGATTGAGGGGGTGTTAGTGTTTAAATACCCCCACAGCATTGAAATTTAACTTTGGAACATGAGCATGATGTATAAAACATTTCCTGTTCTAATGGAAAATGCTACCTGTGCCCAGTTTCATAAAACTTTTTAGGTTTATGCAATTTTCTTGTTAAGCATAGCTTGAAAATTTGCCTGAGCAACGTACATATTTCACAATACACAGCTAAGCCTGGTTCGTACTTCACATAAAAGTAAATGAGAACGCGAATTTGATAACACAGCGACGTTATCATGCTGAAAGGTATTTGCAGAAAGTTAAATCAGTTTCAAGTTGTGCAAATGTTTACTGTGAAATGTTTGGATTTGCGTTTGCGTGAACTGTGAACCGGACTTTATGTGCAACATTGTCTGTTGCATCCTTGTCCATTGATTACGTGGTTAAAAAAATGTTTAGTTACCACAAGAATTGAAGATGATACTAGTCTTTAAGTTAAACTTTGCAATACCAAACTTCAGACAACCAAATAATGTAAGGGGCTGTATATAAAGTACGTATGCACGTTAAAGTATATGGGTGACTTCACAAATTTTGCTATAGGAGGAGGTGGTCTAAAAAGTTCGTGCGTACGTACTTTATAGATGTCCCCTGACCCTTTTTTTAAATTTTGTCTAATAGCACCAAATAATCTGGTGCACTTTCAGTTTGAACTTCATCTGGGAAAACTCTTCTTAATTTCAGATCAGATCCAGTGTACCTGGATATTACCCGAGAATTCTGTCTTCATCAATGCTATTAATTTTTTTTTGTCTGAAAAGGATGATCCAACAAAAGAGAAACAAATAGCTGAATTTGGCAAGGGACAGTTCTTTGGAGGTAATAGTCCTTTGCTTTATTAGTTTATCTTAATTAAACGTTTTATTAGTGACCTTTATGACAGTGCGGCGGCTGCGGCCATCTTCCTTTCCCCATTAAACCAATGTAACCAGGAAAAATAGTTTGGCTCTGTGGTGAAATTGTCACATGTGCATCACAATGGCACACACACGGAGCGCGATCACACAAACGCGCAGTGTGGATGGTGATTCTTTTACTCGCATAACAAGGGTAGATTAGACGCACTGTCATGCGATCGCGCAGATGCACGGATCGTACCGACAGGGAACAAGACAAACAAAATCGCTGTGGCATGATAAAGGTCCATTACCAAAGGTTACTTCAGTCGACATTGACATTGTATTTCATTTTCAATTTGCGCATTTACGAATAGCTGCCGTCTTGTGGAGCAGTTTTTTGTTCCTTAACGATATGCTTAGTTGCATATTTTGTGCTTACATTGTTGACCATTTTAAACAATACCTGCCCTACAAGATGGCAGCTATTTGATACAGTATACAATGTATAAACATGCAAATTGTTTGAGGTGGCAACATAATGTAAACAGCTTAATACAAAATGCTCCGTTAATGACACTGGATGGCCTGCCAGCTTTGCCGAACACACACGGAAGGATTCCTAATTATCAGATTCTTCTATAACCGGGGCCTTGCACTTTATCTTGCCTGAATATGTGTGTGCTTGATCAATTTGCTGTGACAAGAAATTAAAAAGGACCAAGAACACTGCTAACCAAGTGTTGTCCTGAAGTATTCTTGACAAATAGCTAGCAGTGGATAAGGTACTTGAGGCAAATCAAGATAAGTGATACATCTTTTTGCTGTTTAACAGCGTTGTAGTCGAGTACCTTTATCCGAGTACCAAGTACTGCCGAGTACTCGGACAGCCGAGTGCCATTTCAATCCGAGTATTTTGCCAACCGAGTACAAGTACAGGAGTCCGAGTACTTGAACATTCGAGTACGAGTACTTCAACATCCGAGTACGAGTACCGAGTACTTGCATCCCATGGGGCCGCGCGCTGCGCTGGCCCCATGACGGTCATGCGGCACGTCCCGCTAAAATTGAGCCACTAATCTGCATTTCAAATCCAACATTCCAAGGGTATTTTATACCCAAAAATGTCGAACAATGGGCGTTATAGTTACTTGATGACATTTATTCACGAAAACACTGACAAATTTCTTAGAAATGTAGCAAAAAAGTGGACAAATGAGACCTAAGTATATTGACAAATCTAACGAAGGCATGCGCATGCGCCTAGCTAGCCTGACATCCCTGAGCGAGCTAGCTGCGCACGCTACACAGATTTGGCGCGGAGATCGGTACCGGTACCTTTCATTACCAGACAGTAGCTAGCTTCAATTCATCACCCGCATGTATAGACACCACCCGATTAGAAATGCCTTTTATATACTTAGACTAGTTCCGGCACCACATATACAACGAACATGAGATTCGTGTTTGTATGTTGAAAATAAGGTCTGGGAAAAAAGTCTAATATGTATTGCGCCTGGGATGCATATGGGCATACGTAAATGGGCCGCACGCGGCTAGCTCTGAGTCACAATTTCCTGCGTAGAGAATCGATTCTCTAATCGCTACTGCAGTAGGAATCGGGGGCAGTTTGCGTGCAGTCTACAATTTTTTTTATCGAGTACTGCTATTCGAGTACGAGTACTTGGAGAGTCGAGTACAGTGCCGAGTCCGAGTATTTCGCTTACCGAGTTTGAGTATTTCGACTTTCGAGTACAAGTACTCTCAAAATGGTACTCGAGTACCGAGTACGAGTACTACAACGCTGCTGTTTACCGCCCATTTTGTTCTTACCGTAGTAAAATGTACAGCCTTTGGAAAAATTATTCGACCACTTACAACCAAACAACAAAAATAAGTACATAACAATTTGTTAGGGAAGTCTTACAGCAATATTTGATGCCATGTAAGCCTCCTGAGCTAATTAATATTGTCTAAGACCAAACATCATAAATATTAGCCCGGTTGCTGCCGAAGAGGAGTGATTTTTATGAATAATTCAAGACATAGGTGGTCTAATAAATGTTTCCAAGGCTGTACAGTTTCCAATAAAATGGGCAGAACTTCATAAAAGGCTCCACCGAAATCTAAGCATTCATGGTAAAAAGCCAGCAGCGGATATAATGCTACATGTACTTTGCTTTTCCCTTCCATTTTCCTCTTATCTCATTGTTTTTCTTCCGTCCTGTCCAACCTACAGAGCTAGCGCTTATCACTAACAATCCCCGTGCAGCCTCAGTCTACGCCTGTGGTGACGTCAGATGTGCCTGTGAGTATGCATATCTGTTTAAGTTGGGCCATTTAATTGAAGATATGTGTCGGATTTGTGTCCTGATCTCTTGTTTTGATGACACGGAAGTAGATGGCATTTTGATATGTGCCTGCTAATTCCTTGTGGGAACTCGTGTGAAAATGTCAATTGATGGTGGGCATATATTGCCCTATATTTTGTGAGATTATTCACACTTTTCCCCCGACTCTTGTATTTGTGTACAGTATATTTAAAGGTACATACTTCCCAGACATCCTTGGAATTTTTGTACCTTACATTAATCTCATAAATTTGCAGCATGACCATTGTTAAACAGAATTAGTGTCAATTTAATAGAAATGTTGTTACCTTTTTGGTAAGTTTAATGTATCTCCTTGGAACAACTTAATTTATTTTATTTTAAGACAAGATAAAGCCATTTTGTCTTGATTCTGAAATGTACCCCTTTACTGCAGAAAGACCCATGCAATTCATCAAATCCTACTTTTGATCTTAAATAACTCAGTTATTTTGATTTAAAGGCATGATTGGTATCTCGAAAATAGCACAACCAACTAGAAATTGGCCTGACACCAAAGTTGATAACGTTAGCGCTGTACTGAAGGAATCATGTAATTCGAGCCAACAGTCCCATGTAGGCTTGTGCGATTCCAACATTTTGTTGAATCGATTCTAATGCATAGTTCCAAGATTGCCCAGTTAACCCGGCCCCTTAGATATTGTTGCTATGTGCTCACAAGCCATCGCAAAAAAATGGCGACACAACGTACAAAGCCACGGGACTCGGCATGGAAAGCACAAATTCATTGGAGAAAACTCTAAGGTATTTATGTTTTAGGGTCGACAGTTACCGTAGCACACACTGAGCGAAGGGCTAGTAATGCAGGGACGACATATATTCATAAAAATGCGCTTTCCTACCTTTGAACAGCGAATCGCCCGACATTGAAACCAAAATTCACCCGGTCATTGGCGCATACAACATACAAACTGTATGGGCAGAAAATCGCGTGATTGTGTAATGATTGCATCACTTTGACCTATACACATGTATGTGGGCGCCGTCTGCTAGCTCTGTTGTGATTGATCGGCGGGTTCGGCTTGATTGACAGGTCGGAACTATGATTCCATTTAGGTACCTATTCACTCCTGGGCGGAGAGAAGCAATGCGTGGCAAAGTGCAGTGCTCAAGAGCACATGGGCCATGAAAAGGCACAAATGGACCAGACTGAGATTCAAACCCACAACCATAGATGATATAGTGCTGTAGGCACAAGATAGAACACTCTACCCGGACTTCTTGAGTTTGTCAAGGCGCCATTTTAGTTAGCAAACTAGACGTGCCTCGTGTCTGTTTGACACGCCTCTTGTGGATGCTGCTGTTAAACTATATATTTGCCACAACACAAATTACACCACAAAAAGTGTCTAGTTCTAGTTTGCTTAATAAAATGGTGTCTTTATGTACTTATATAATATTGGATGGCTTTGAGGGCGATATGAGAATATATCGCATGAGTCATGAAAATACTGAACCGAGGCGAGTTCGGTATTTTCATGGTGAGTGCGGTATATTTTCATATCACCCGAAAAGACATCCAATATTATTATTGTTATATAAAATGAAGCTTATACCTAATTTGTTTTGAAAGATTTCTGCAAGTTTTTGTCTGTTTGGTGTTGAAAACTTCAGGGGCTAATTTCATAAAGCTGTTTAGCAGAAACATTTGCTTAATGCAAAATTTGTTTGCTTTTAATATAAAAATGGGTTAGCAGTCAAAATTATATGTGATGTGTATTAAGGCCCGTCTACACGAGCCAACATTTGTTGGCCAACAAGGTCCAACATGTGTCTGACGATGTCGGCCGACCAAAAGTTGGATGGTGTGGACGTCACTCCAGACAGCGTCCAACAACATCCAACAAGTTGGTCGGTGTTGGAACATGTTTCTATCGCCTGACTTTGTTGGAGCTTATTGGAGAAACGGGCCAATAGCAGATTAGAATGCCTGTCGCTTTATAGGCAGCAACCAACTGGAGTCGAGATATGTTGGAACATGTTGGTTCACGCGGTCGAGTGCATCCATGTATCGCCCAACAAGTTCCAACTTCATGTGGGACCTTGTTGGCCACGTGTAGACAGGCCTTTACAATTACATGGTGTTCTGCTATTCTTGCTAAAAAGATTGGGGCTCTGTGCTGCACATTATCAGAAATGCATGGTATCCGCAAAAGCTTCATTTTATATAACAATACACTTTATTGAATTGATTTTACATGAGTGGCCTATCTTGCACCTATGTTGCTAAATTATCTTTGCCCACAAACTTTAGAACTAACCAAGGTTTTGAATACAATCCATTAGACCACACTGCCGTGGCACTTCATTCCATTCTCTATTCTAAATTCTCAAAACAGTCAAAACTTGTCAATATGAGGTCTTTGGGACTTTGCAGGTGGGTCATTCTATAAATTTGGGTCCACTTTTTCTGTCCCCGTTACATCTGACATCTTGTAAAATGTTGTATTTTGTAAATTTAGGACATATTCTTTAAATGCTTTCTATTTCAAAGAGTGATTACATAAAATACAATTCATAAAAATATGGTTTGAAGGCATTTTTAATGATACTTGTATGGCAAATAGCAGTGTCAGGTGTAACGGGGACAGAAAAATGTCACACGTTGGACCCCAAATTTATAGAATGACCCAGATGCATTGTAACTTTGTTCCAACAGGATCATTATACCATCAGGAATGAAAATAATGAAGAACAAAGCATTAAGACCTAACTATTGTCCATGCATTTTTGGTGTGGCACCTCAAAAAAAAAATTTTTAATTGATATTTTTCTAGAAACATAAAAGTTATTCGCTTTTCAAATGAAACATCAACGAAAAAATCAGCCAACGTTTAGTTATCGAACAATTACTGTCGATATTTTGAATTATTGGTGGTCCGCCAATACATGTAATGCATAGTTCCGACCTATCAATCAAGCCGAACCCGCCGACCAATCACAACAGAGCTAGCAGACAGCGCCCACATAGGTCAAAGTGATGCAATCATCACAAACAATCACGCGATTTTCTGCCCATACAGTTTGTATGTTGTATGCGCCAGTGTGAATTTTTGGTTCAATGTCGGGCGATTCGCTGTTCAAAGGTAGGAAAGCGCATTTTTATGAATATATGTCATCCCTGCATTACTAGGCCCTTCGCTCAGTGTGTGCTACGGTAATTGTCGACCCATGTGCTTTCCATGCCGAGTCCCGTTGCTTTGTACGTTGTGTCGCCATTTTTTTGCGATGGCTTGTGAGCACATAGCAACAGTATCTAAGGGGCGGGGTTAACCGGGCAATCTCGGAACTATGCATTCAACTCACGGCGTGGCGTACACTTACCCAAGTCTGACTTGCCATGTTTGGTCTGTAATGCTCAGCATACAGCGCGCCCTCTGGACCGGTGGCCTGTCTAATCTCTTTTCTTCTGTTTCTTCTGACTCATAAATTCTTCCGAGACAGAAGAAAAGAGATTTGACAGGCCACTAGTCCAGAGGGCGTGCTGTATGCTGTGCATTATAGACCAAACACGGGAAGTCAGACTTGGGCAAGTCTATGCAAGGCGCAAAAACGGCCATATAAAAACTGTTTTTTACAGGATTGCCGATGTCTCAAATACAAAGTACGATGTTTTTTTTGTTAAAGTATGGTAAATGCTTTAAAAATTTGTTTGCAGAAAAAAATTGAATTTGCTGAGAATCACGAACTATTAAATAGCTATATTATTTTGATGAATTTGTGTTTTGTTATATTTACCAGTCCTAGACGTGAATGCGTTTGAGAGATTGCTTGGGCCCTGCATGGACATCATGAAGAGGAACATCTCTCATTATGAAGAGGAGGTGGAGCGGATGTTTGGGAAAGGACCTAAATGATAACACTTGCCCCGCCCCTCCCTGTCTCCTCCCACCCCTCGCCTGGATCCCCACTCCAAAACTCACAAGTTGGATTTTGAAAAACAAAAGAGAAGTCATTTTGAATTTAACCTTATTTCCACATTAACACTATTAAACGGTCGACCGTTTTAATTTGGCAGCTGTCTGCTGTGAATGTGTTGATTTGGTCTGGTATACTTGTACTGTGCCAAATTTTTTTTTAGTACAATTTGTTATTGTTTTATTTTATTTTGTTTTTACTGAGCAGTAACATGGAATTCGGGCGTTTTACAAAACGGCGCCACCAAGAGTTTGACGCACAAAGGCTACATTTGATAACATGTGAACACACTTCCCCCATTGCAAAGTACATGTGTGTCTCCATAAACATCAAATGTATAGTACAAAAATCACCTACACAGAACAGCTCGGAACACAAAATGTCCATCGTGCACTCCATCACGAGACCAACCCACCTCAACACCAGCATTAATTTTTACTCCACAGACAAACCTCTGACTAACCAGTATTAGTTGAATAGACAGCCGAAGTGTGACGTGCATTGCCATGGCAATTGGATCTAAACTATCATGGCCGTCGGGAAAAGTACCATTGGAAAAGCACTGGGACACGGCTGAGTGATTTTTAGTTTAGATCCATTTGCCTAGGCAATCAACAAAAGGTGACGTATTCACTTCGGCAGTCTATTGCAGTAAATCCAGGGATGTTCCACAGTTATGTGATATTCTACACTACTCACAATAAGTTAGAGAGATGTTTTTCAAATGACTGTTTTCACCTATTTCTGTGACAAGGTGTGTCGGAATCTGTCATGCAGATACAATTGTCTAGTCATATACAAAAGCTTTCAAGCGGAATGCATACCCTCAATAAAATATCTGGGTACACAATATCTCTAACTTATTGTGAGTAATGTATCAAGCCCATTAATGACCTGTGGGTGCACTGCCATTACCATTTACATATTACAGAGTCTACTTTTTAAAATTATGTAAATAAGAGAAGGCTGCAGTGGTTGCTTTGCTTCGATTGCATTCTGTTGCCATTCACTGCTCGTATTCATACACACTCCTTCGTTGCTAAGCGCACAAACATGCCACATTGATCAGCCAGTCTCCAAAAAGGATAAAACATTTATTCATGGTATCAAATTTTCTTTATAAAGCTCAACTGGTTTCTTATTGAGAGAGTGCTTGAATATATATTAAAAAGCTATTTAATTACGCTCTGATCTCTCATAAAAGATGTCATTCAGCAATGGCATGCTTATTTAAAGGAGCGTGTTCAGATTTTCCAGAAAATGAATTTCGTTCTAACCGAACAATCATAAAATCAATCCTCAAAATCCTTTTCCATTGGAAGAAAACAGGACGTTTGGATGTGGAAGCAAAAAGGTTGGTGTAATAACTACACTGATTTATGTAACCGGATAAATTAGTTTACTAAGCTTAGGTAGTTTTTTTGACGATATCCGCGGAAATATATGGATTGAGAACGCGAAATTTCAGAATGGTAATGAGAAAAATATGACACATGACATGGTATCAAAATCTCAACACCCATGGAAAAAAATGGAGGCTCAAAAATGTGATCAGGGGTCGACGTGCGACGCGTCATAAGTACCAAATCCATCGCAACTCGCTGAACCCTTTCTATAAGTTTGCCACGGGTTCGGCGAGTTGCGATGGATTTGGTACTAAGGACGGATTTGGTACTTGGGACGGATTTGGTACTTACGGCGCGTTGCAAATCTTTGTGAAATCGACCCCTTGTCATCACGCAACTTTAATACACGAAGAGTAACTATTAAAAAAAAATTTGTCGAGATGGGTTACAAGGCAGGAATTTGGGATACGTTGTCGGCAAACTGACGTGGTGCAGTGCCAAACATCATCTTAGCGTTAATGCTCAGTGTTTACCAAACATTTTGTTAAAGGCAAAAATGCCTTCCTCCACCTAAGGGTGTCTAATTCTGCCGTCGTTTGACAGGCCTGACCCCACAATGCATAGTTCCGAGTTTGCCTAGTTAGCCCCGCCCCCGCGGATATTGTTGCTATGGCTCACACGCTATCGTCAAAATGGCGTGTAATACAGGGATGTCATATCATGACATACGTGCTTTCGTACCTTTGAACAACGAAACGACCGGCCTTGAAACAAAAAATTCACCCGGATCATCGCATATAACACTGTACAAATTGTATGGGGCCGGCAGAACATATCGCGTGATCATGTTGTTGTGAGACAGTGCACTTTGACCTATGTCAGTGATATCTGCTAGCTCTGTTGTGATTGGTCGGCGGGTTCGGTTGATTGACAGGTCGGAACTATGCATTAACCCACTTGCACAAGCAGTTACAAGAGTAAACCTGATTTTTGTTTCTCTTCATTTGAAACTTGACAGTGAAGGGGGTGTGAAAAGATGCCACACTGCCATAATGTTTCTCCAGTGTCTTTTGAATGGGTTATTGCAAGCATTAAAGCTTTTAAGTTTGCCAATTTTAAATTGATTAGCATTTTTTTTAAATTTCGGGTACAAATTGACATTTTAGATTTCTTTGAACCTCCTCCCACAAGAAGGATTGTGCGATCCTACAGATCTCAGATCCTGATCTGGCTCAGCTGCATTGTGAAACCATGGAGGAAGACAAACGAGTGGATTTCAGATCTCCACGAATCCAGATTTAAACCATAGTGAAGTACTAGCAAGTGTTAGTTCCCCATAGAAAAAAAGAATCATTATTTTTGTTGGTAAATGTAGTATGATCGTTTCCCTCGCAGTGAAAGACGCGCGACTATTTGTAATGAATTATTTCGGCATATTTATTCACAGTATAATTTCAGTGCGCGCCGGCAAAATAAATCACATTAAAATTCAGTTTATTACAAAGTCGATGATATTTTTAGTGTAATTTGTGTAATCTCTGAAATACGGCGGCGATGGGAGAGATACTCGTTGAACATTCCATTTTCATTGTTGTATTTTAAACCAAGTTTTTAATAACAAAGCGTTGTAATTTTAACTTTGTCTGTTGTTGAGATGGTTGTCAAATGTTTATATTTGATCATGGCTACGTTCCACTTACCGGTATTACGCTCCACAATTTTGCACCATCCGCCAGCAGCAGGTACTCGACTTTTCACAGTCAAGTACACGAAACCCAATGGCGAAGATTGGCAACGTTGACGTTAGTGGAACGTGGCCCAATTTAGTGTTAAAATTCAAGTTGTAGTTTTTCAGATTTTTCCGATTTTAAAAATTCATTTACAAGGAATATTGTTGACAAATTACAGGACTGGATGGTCTTGTTTCAAGTCGTTAGTTTTTCATGTTTCTAATGTCATAACTAAATGTGACGCATACATTTGGTAATTTAAAATTTAGATTACATGCATTAGTTTGAATAGTTCCCGAAATATAGATAACATCTAATGTTTAGAAGTTGTCCTTGAAATGTTTTGGTTTAAGATTTAAAATTGGCTGCGAAATTGATAATCGGTTTTACACCACCCTGTTTGAACATGGTGTGCGTTTAAAGGAATCTTCCCACTCCCCTTTGCCTTGAAATTTCATTGAAAGTACGATACTCATTTACGAAGACAAAACGGGCTTGGCGGTTGGCGAAGATGATTGCCAAAATATTAGACCCTTTGCGCGGGCGGCCATGGCAGGGGGCTTGTCACATTGTCACCATGCGTAATGCATATTGTCACATCATTTAAATATGAAAAATATGCCATGTCATGGCTTCCGGTGCTAAGTGTTTATTGGAGAGTTAACAAGGTCGAGTCTGTTGTAACGTAAAACTATCAAAGAATGTGCATTGTCATTACAAGATTAAGAGCAGGGGAAAAGGTGTTGACTACGAGCGTGCAAGCTTGAGCCTGGAAATCGATAGAGGGATTTAACACCAAAAATCAAAACTATTAACCTGCTTATCCAATAACTTGGGTTTTTGTCAAACTGCCTTAATTTGTAACTCGTTTTCTAACTCTTTGTGAGGAAAATGTGCATACAAGAAGTGTCGTCGGTTACGCACTCGGAGTTGTGACAAAACATGGGTCAGGAAAGTCACATTGGGTCGTATTTCTATTTTAAAAAATAGCATTTGCTTTTAATACCAATTTTGAAGCATTTACTCAAACGTACGTAAATGCTTCACTGGAAAACATTTGCTAAATCCTGAATTTACTTTTTACTTGCTGAACCGTTAAGCATTTGCTTGGTTTTGTATGAATAATAGGAAGTAAGTGCTACCAATTTCAACTGTGCACTATATAGGCAACCACAAGTATTGAGCATTTACTACACATTCTACTAGTAGATGTTGAACAATAAATGAAACTTTTATTCATATAAATCGAAGCATTTGCTTATTTTAAATGCGTATACTTCATAGTAAATGTTTTACCTGTTCACTTGAACTTTTAGCGTTTTGCTAGTTTTTATAAATACGACCCACGCTATGAGCAACTAACAATGGAAATTGTGCACACACTAACAATGGCTTGTGCCCAATTTTCATTGTTAGTTGCACATAGTACCATTGTATGATGAACTCCATATCTGATAAACCATCTAAAACGTATTCTGCAGCTAGTATGCTATCAACCATGGGCCTTTACTCATCAGGAAGGTTATACAAATCGGTTGATTACGCCATTAAAATCAAAATCTATAGGGTAATTTATCGCATGTGTTTTGTTTATAATACCCCACCCACATAAAACAGCCAATTGCTCTTGTCTACTAAAATTCAATATGGCTGCAGTCTTACGACGCCATGTTAAAGTTTTAGTTCAATTCTACACGATATGGACAAGCCTAATGTATATATCGTTCTTTGAAGTTGAGTTTGACGAGTTGGAGTTGACAAATTGTTTTTTTTATTTTATATAAATTTCTGCCACCTGATTTAGACAAGAGTTGATGAAATCTAACATGTTTTGCTGTATACAAACTAAAATGTTCAATTGTCTGTTATTGGTTATTGATTATTATATTTAAAGGTTATATTGTCGATAAAAACATATTGTCAATAAAACAGTTTATCGATATAAGACGGTTGTGTCTCAAATGAAAATTTCACATTGTATGGCTGCCACACACTCCAAAGAAACTGCGTTTGCTGTACAAACGATAGCGGGCGCTTTTGCCCACCTTGTGATGTGAAATGGTGGCAAATAAATCATGCATACCAAAATTAGCTTTTTTTTTTCAAAGAAAAGGGAGCCAGAAGAAAATGTAGTAAACATGCAATGCAGGTAGATTTCCAATGAGTAAATTTACATGCTTGCTTGTTAAAGAATATGCAATAAGTCGCAATCTCGGTGATCCGCAACTGTCAAATTGGCGATAGACATGTCTTGCATGCCTTGCTCCAAAGCTGTTGAGAATTGCTACGTACGATCTTAATGCATTTTGTACGTTGAGCCGCCATTACCACGCGCTTCGTAAACCCGCCACGCATGGGACAAAACTTTAAGACCACCACCACTTATACCCAGCACGATATGTGGCAGAGGGACTCCCCCCTAACGCCCCTATACCTCAACACACTCTTCCCTTTTGTTAACGCACCAATCCCCCTTAAAAACTGAAAGGAATTCCTTGGATGTTTGAGACACAATAGGGGAACAATGGTAGGGGGATGCCCTCTGCCACATATCGTGCTGCATATGCCACCACTGGTCTTAAATTTTTTGCCACGACTGTCTTCTACTATTGGGTCGATGCATTCAATAGACGAATCCCAAATTAACTAATTTGAGACCGATCTGCGCACTTCCTTTGTTTAACACGAAGAGCCTCTTTATCAAATTCGAAAGTGAACTAATGTACAACCAGTCCTACATGCCACGCAGAACTAGAACAGCACACATACGTACACACTCTGTCACTGCTCAATAACGTACCTGTAGTGCATGCGTACTGCCGACTTTGACACGAAGAGCCTCTGTTTCAATGCGGGACAATCTGTACCATTGTGTCCACAGCCAGATTTCGGCCAATTATGCCCGTTTGTACCATCATTGTTTCATTCCTCAATGGTACCATTATGTCCGCAATATCGTCTCCGACAAAAAACATATACGTCCGAAGAAACTTATGTTCGCACAATTGTTTCCGACAAACCTATAGGGTTGCAATGACTCGGTCTCGAGACTCGGGCTCAAGTCCCAATTTTCACTGACTTGATAGTATATAGGAACAATCCTAATGTTTCGTGACACTTATGGGGACAAATGTTTGTGAGTGGTTTTGGGTTGCCGCTTTCCCTCTCCCACATCCTTGTGGGGACACGGCTTTGTTCTTGTGCACAAACTCCGAACAATGGCTTGAATTTGCTAAAAAGTTTCGTCACTCCCATTTGAATCAACAATTTTTCGGGAGCCGAAATTTCGTCCCTAATTGCCCAAATTCATAATCTAGAGGATTGAACTATCAGCAAAATTTAAAAATCCCCCTAATTTGAGTAAAATTCAAACTTCTAACGAGTGTCATCCTTGTGGAGACCTTTACGATCTTTTGTTGCCTATAGAACCCATGTCTCCACAAGGTACCAAATTTCGGACGCCTGCAGAGGGTTGAGGAACAAATATAGCTTGGGTAACCCTCTTAAAAATGTCAGCAATATTTTGTAGGGGTCAAAACTGGGGTAAATGGGGTCAAATTTCAAAATTAGTTTGACCTATATCTGACCTCTCGTTAGGTCACTGTGACCGGAAATGTGGAAAGGTCAATGCACTTTTGGCCAACCTGGTGTATTCTTTTGGTGTTAAAGTAACACCAACATATTCAAATCTTATTGAATACCTTGGTGTAAATTGTTCTGGTGTTAAAAATAATGCTAAGAGAGCATGCGTGAAAATCTAGCTATTTGATTGGCTACAAGCGTTTCTGATCATTTTTCCACGTTTGTACATACAAACCGTAATCACCACGTTGTACTTACACTTATGAGCAACTAACAATAGAAATTGGGCACACACTATTGTTAATCACTAGTATGAGCAACTAACAATGGAAATTGGGCACACACCATTGTTAATAACAATGGTTTGTGCCCAATTTCCATTGTTAGTTGCTCATAGTGCTATGGCTAGACTATCTGCAATGGTTTTCCTTATGAGATCATCGTTACTCCTGATCCTTAGAGGGATGTGAAGAAATAAAGGCATTCGCCTGTTTTCTCAAAGCATGATGAGGGCAAATGGCATTTTTCCAAAATCACTACTGTTCCACCACGAACAGATTAGTGCGAATAATTTGAAAACAATATTACTTTAAGTGAGGAGTAAATTAAAGTGCTCATCCATCAAGACGTTTCACAGTGAAACGTCTTAATTTTTGAGGTGTCTTTAGTATTCACAAGTAAAAGGAATCAAGTGACACAATTGTATTACAAAACAACACCGGCTCCTGGTGTAAAAATTACACCATAGTTGGTGTTAAAATATGTTAACACCAAATGCTGGTGTATATAGATACCGGGAAAGAATCAAATTTAACACCAAGGGTGTTAAATTTAACACCCTGGCGGACACAAAAAATTGATAACTTCACAAGGTACAAAAATTCCATAACAACAACAAAATGTGAGAAAATTATATCCCATCTTATATAATTATTATACGAAATTAAACAACGATGATTATCTTTATATGTAGCTTTAAACAGTTTCTGTTCAAAGGCCATTATATTCCAGCAATTGTAAATGCACGCAGGTGAAATATTATGATGATGCTTATAAATAATCTCACGTGACTGACAAGAACCAATTACCGAGCTCGATCTTGCCAGCGCTCTGTGCATCTCATCTGCTGTTCTTCGCTCGCGGCGTGTGTAATAACCACGCGCAACATCAACATAAAGACGTCCCGGCCATGACTATACGCCATTTTTGTTGTATATAGAAGCAGACGATATCACAGAACGCAACAGCCAAAATGAGATACATCGTCGTATCATTATTGCTTTCCATTCTCCTTTTTGATGTAATCCTTGGTGGTGAAGAAAAGGTACGGTGTCTGTTTATATGTTAGCGGTGCTTCGTTTCCGAGCCGTAGCCTATCCCGAGGTGGATGTAGGCATATAGGATTAAGTATCAATATTTCATATGTGCATGTACTATGTATCATCTTATAATTCTCAGATTATGCACATGGCTTCCATGAGCTGTGACGCATTATAGAAGCCCATATTGAAGTAAAAAGAATAATTTAGACAGGTCTAGGTACACAAATATCAACCGTACACAGTGCACGTGTCTGATGTGTTGAGAACACAATCGACTGTAAATTCCACACATTCTTAATATGTCTCTAATTTTGTCTGTATTTTGCAAGATTTTACACTTAAAGCGGACCTCCCACTGTGCGAATTTTGCCACGAATTTCCAACGATTAGGTACGATTTGGTACGATTGTTATGTGTATAGGCCTATATAGTCTATAGACAGTCTCTGGTAATCTCACAAAATTCGTGACAAAAATCGCACAGTTGGGGGCTTAAGCGATTTAGAACGAGTGACGATGCAGTGATTATATATACAACTAGTTCGAAGCAAAGTAAACATTAGCATAAAAAAAAGAAAACACGTTTACATTGCCTTGTTACGCATCATTGACGGACACCACAGTGTATCGCATTATTTCCCATGCACGTTACGTTGGCTCTACTAAAGGCGTTCGACACCAGTATATACGGCCTACATGGTTTTCTTGATTAATGCGAGAGTAATCGGATAATGATTGTAATACCTGTGACAGTGTCAGTTGCCTCCAAACGAGTGTCAATTTGTAGATATTATATCATTTTGAAATTTTACATTTTTTGTTTCGATGTAATTGCCATATTCAGATGGAACCTTTTTATGAATTCTTGCAACAACGGCGTTAAATACCTAGAATTTTGGCCAACCACAGCAACAGTCAGCAAAAATGTCAGCTCTATTTAGATATACAGTGGTGTTTTCAATGCATCTTTTGTTTGTTGGGTTGGGTTGGGTTGTATGTTTGTTTCGTTTTGTTTTGTTGCTTTGTTTTTTCTTTTTCTGTTAATGCATAAAAATGAGCGCACAAGCATGTTCATTTTTAAAGACAGTAGGCTATACATGTTACAAATAGTTTTATGCCCCTGTGTGATTGAAGATATGGGTCTGTCCACAGTAATGGGGTACATTTGAAAAGTAAGTCAATAATTCCTTTCAGATGTCTTTAGTTTATCTCAGAATTAAAGAAATGTCCTTGTTTTGTTCTCAGGAGATAACTTTTGCCCAAAAAGGTAAAAAATTTCTGCCACAACATACATTTTTGAAAAGCTTGTGTACAAATTTTCCTATTACGTAGGTAACGTGGACAGACCATTTTGTGACATTTTTTTCCGTCTTTGTTACACGCGTAATAGGAAAATTTGTGCACGGGGTTTTCAGAAATGTATGTTGTAGGACTATTTTTCTGACTCCTTGGTGAAAAAGTTATTTCCTCAGTTTAGCTTGATAATTTAAAGATAAAATTAAGACATTTGAAGTGAACACGGACCTAAGATCTTGAATGTTACAGAAATGTACCCCATTACTGTGGACAGACCCATATGCATGATAATAACCAACCTGAGCAAAAACTAGCTCCGTACTTCGTCTAACGTTTGAGAAAACAGTCAAAAAAGGGTTTACAGTCATTTCGCCCCAAGCCACTTCGCCCTGAACCACTTCTTCCTGAACCACGGCCTGTGCACGAAGTTGTTTTGGGGCGAAGTGGCATTTAGGCGAAGTAGTGTTTGGACGAAGTGGTTTTGGGGCGAAATGGCCTTTGGGTGAGGTGCTTCAGAGCGGAAGTGGTCCAGAGCGAGGTGGTTTTGGGGCGAAATGAATTTACGTCTCGCGAGACGAATAATAATTGTTTTGCTCATTTCTCAAAGACTATATATAGCACTTCAGACAAAATCATTTCAGGGGAGGTTTTCTGCCGTCATTATGTTTATATCGTGTAAGTTATGTGTAAATCTGTGAACATTTCTGATTCTTCGAGATACCAATGATGTGTACTGTCTTTAAACTACTTTAATGCTTATAAACTACTCTAATTATTTGTTTATTGGTTTTTCCAGATGATCAATGACCAATCCATTTCACTATTTGTCCATTCAACCGACTTCAATAATTTGTCAATCAAATTCTTCGGATGGTCAGACTGTATAAACATGTCAGTGACTAATTCAAATAAAATACATGTAAAATTTATTTCCAAATTACAAAATTGCTTCATTTGTCGTACGTTTGGCAACTGCTGACGGCGAAATCAAATAGTCTTTTTCGAAAAAGTATGCAAACGCCCGACGAAATGGTTTTTGACAAATACGCTCATAAACGACCAAATATAAAAATTAACGCCTGTGCGCTCCTAAAAATAAATGCATGACGTAATGCTTAGTGCTATTTTAAACACATACGGTAGCCGTTCCTCATAAATTATTCATTCGTTGTATGTGGAATATGTGGAGTGGGAACCAGTTTAGCAATCCCGTACGAAAAGGTTGCCCGCAAAAACGTCATTCTTTTCCGGATAAAAATGGCAAAGCCTAGAAGCTATTATTTGTACTATGTAAAAACTATGTAAAAATGGTGTTTCGAGTTATACACTTGTTTAGCGCAATGTGTTCTGTTTCTTGGGTATAATTCTCCTTTGAGAGTTTATACCGGCATTAGTCTAGTTAGTTAGTTGAAGATGCCATGGAAATAACTACAACAACAATATGCATATGGTCATTCTATAAATTTGGGGTCCAACGTGTGACATTTTTCTGTCCCCGTTACACCAGACATACTTGCTATTTGCCATACAAGTATATATCATTAAAAATGCCTTCAAACCATATTTTTATGAATTGTATTTTATGTAATCACTCTTTGAAATAGAAGGCATTTAAAGAATATGTCCTGAATTTACAAAATACAACATTTTACAAGATGTCAGATGTAACGGGGACAGAAAAAGTGGACCCCAAAATTTATAGAATGACCCATATTACACGTTGATAACCGGTCGCGCTTTTGCTTTTTATTGTAAATGTACATATATTACATGTTGTGCAAGTCAAACAATTCGACATCACGTCTAACACGGGACCTTACACCATCACTAGGACCATGCCATGAACAAGCGGTCTGTTGGAAAAGCAGAGAACCGATTCCGCCGGGCTATTGGGCACCCATCAGGTTTCATCGATCCGTCGCAGATGTATACGAGACTCAAGATTCGGCGCACGGACCCCTACCGGCGAGCACCCAGGATAAAAAGGTTCCGCAGAATGGCAGAAGATGCAGAGATGTTCAAGCGAGGACTGGGTACGGGTGGAGACAGGCACATTAGAGTCAAGAAGGTTGGCCAAAAGACCGCATAAAGGACCCACCGCACGGGCACGCCAACTGAGAGTAAGTTAATTTAAAAACGAATAAACTTATAAAACCGCCCTCGAGCCGCCTTTGGGACGACACAACAGTCAGCGACTGGCTTTTTAAAGTGCACCTGAGCTATACGTTTGTCGGCATAGTTGCCAGTTGTGTGATATGATATGAGTGTATAACTCCGACCATATCAAGACGATTGATATGAGACGTCGCTCAAATATTTAAAATGGCAAGAAATTACGTGGACTCAACGCCCCAAATCGTGCATGATTACGAGATGCCGCTTTTTCAGCGATCGATACCCATGCACATTCCAACGAGAATCAAATAATTTCTTTCCATATCTCCATGGCGACAGTCTTAGGGGGCATCCACATTATAACCGTGCGTCATGCATGAATAATAAATTGTGGATCTATATTGTCACATCATTCAAATAAGAAAGCCCACGTCTTGGAGGCTGCCTGTGAGAGCATTCCAGAGAAGCCGAGAATACAAGACCGCGAGATCTCCAGGGAAACTGATAAAATCATCGAGAGGCCGCGAGATCTCGAGGGAAACTGCTGAAATCATCGAGAGGAGCCGCAGGGCGAGGCTCGACGGCAAAACCGGGCAGCACAGGGAGCTGCGGTGCGAAGCGCTTCGGGCGATGCGTGGAGACCTAGAGACCAGAGTCCGGGACCTCTCTGAGACGGTCGAGGGCCACCTAAGCACAAGTGACTCCCGGTCGGCCTACGGGGCAGTCTGGAAACTGCGCTCTTCGGGCGCCCCTGCGAGAAGCCCGATTCGCGTGGCTGACGGCGAGATCCTGACCGCGTACCGAGGAGCGCGCCGTTAGGGAACGTTGGGCCGGGTACTTTGAGAAGCTATATAGTGCTGACCCGCCTGACTGTAAATTCTCTGCAGAAGGCGTCGAGTCCCTGACTGCCGAACCGCCAGTGGCCTGCGACCCACCGAGCCTCGAAGAAGTTCGAAAGGTTCTGTGGCAGATTAAGGACGGCAAGGCGCCAGGTAGGTGTCTGCGGCATATACACGGAGATCCGTGTAGATGCCGCAGACACTGGCGCCTTGCCGTCCTTAAGGCGGATACACACTATCGCGGAAAAATCACACTTTTGCGCTGCGCTCACCGCATTGCATGAGCTCCCAATCGCCGATTATTCCAAAATAGAAAATTCCATTCTGGTAACTTGATACCTCATTGGCTGCGCGTTGGAAAGGTCAGCGCACCGCGGTCAAAGTTCAACAAATTTGAACTTTGACCCAGCTCAAAACGTTTTGCGCGTCGCGATAGGCCGCGCACAAGCGGCAAACCAGTTTGTGTACAAACCAATGGAACAGTGTGATTTTTCCGCGATAGTGTGAATCCGCCTTAAATCTGCTTAAGGCGTGCGGCGAGGTATTTGCGCGGGTGCTTCTCAATCGGGTGCGCCAGCAGCTGCTGCACCACCAGCTCCCTGAGCAGTCCGGGTTCACTCCGAAGAGGAGATTATGATGGGGGCACTCCAGACACTGAGTGAGGTGGCGGCGAGGCTCGGATTGCGAGTCTCCTGGATCAAGACCAAGATCCAGGTTTTCGGTGACCTTCTGGATGCAGCTGTCGATTCTCGTCTTGCATCGGGTGAGAGTGTTGAGATCATGGATAGCTTCACTTACCTCGGTAGCGTGGTTCACCGCTCCGCAACTAGCGAGGCTGATTACGGTGTTATGGCCTAGCGGTCTAGTGCATCGAACTCAAAGTTTCTGTGCCAGTACTATAATGCGGGTTCGAATCCTGGCCGCGACAGGTTGTGGCACTTGTGCCCTCGAGCAAGGCACTTTACCATGCTTGCTAATAATAGGGGAAGAGGCAACTTGGTTGTCTCGATTCGGACTACTTACCCCTCCCAGCCCCACTCGTATCGTAAAGAGACTGATAATTCTGGTCTTGTTTTGGTGTGAAGGGCTGGTTTCTCCGTAATCGACTTCGGTAGCCCTTACCTCGAGTGGCCCTTATTGATTGCTTTCCGGTGACGTCACCCCTTCCATCCACCATTTTGGTGGGCATTTTTTATGACCCACGTGGCTCGAGTAATAACCAGCAAAAAGAGCAAGAAAAGTGCATTGGTTGCACTTACCTCTGTTGCTTGACCTTGCTTTATGTTGTTGCGCCATGGCTGTTGTATCGAGAAAGATAAAAACGCATTTCTTCAGGCTAAATATTGCGATCAACTAAAAGCACTTTTGAGTTTTGTTTTTACAAGCCGAGTGCATGCTCAATAATTTGAACGTTCAATAATAATCACAACGCCCGCGTGCGGCATCTTCGAATGAAAATACGCTGGTGAGGATTTTTTTACGCGTGTTCTTGTGCGTGTATTGGCGCGCGCGTATACGCGCGCGACTGTTGCCCACCACACATTCCCGGATGTTCTACGTCATCGAAAGCAATCAATACCCGTGGGCCATGTAATGGGCGACTTGCATTAAAAAAAAATTTAAAAAAAGTCTAGCGCAGGGAGTGATGAACTCGCTGAACAAGACTGTTTGGCGCTCTCGGCATTTAAGCAGATGGCCGCAAGTCCGAGTCTTCTGCTCGCTGGTCCTGCCGGTCTTGCTTTACGCAAGTGAAGCGTGGACCTCGACCATGTACCAGCCCGTTGAGGCAACGGCTGGACGCCTTCCTGGTTACTTCCTTTTGCCGCATCTTCGGGTACCGCTGGATGGACCATGTGTCGAACCAGGAGGTGCTCGACAGGGCGCGAGTGGGGAGGGTCACCTGCTTGATCCAAAAGCGCCATCTGCGCCTCTACGGCCACGTAATTCGCTTCTCCCCGTCGGATCCGGCGAATCGGATCCTCAGTGCCAAGGACCCTGGGAGGCCGGGGGAGGGGAATGCGACCTGTTGGTCGACCCCGTGCGTCGTGATTGGCACAGCTGGGGGATCACCTGGAGGGGTGGGGGGTGGGTCCGGCGCGCGTAATTTTTTGTTACACCACTGCGAGGGGAGAACAATGGGGTTTGTACCTTTTTAGCGTCTTGAGAGGAGACTATATAATAGGTTAGGGTTCAGGGTTCGGGTTTAGGGTTGGTTATTTTAAAGGAATTTAGGGTTTTGAATGCGGTCGGTTTGCAACCAGCTTCGTGGTCTGGTTAGAAGAGAGCTCGACTTGTAATCATATGGTCCCTGGTTCGAATCTATGCATGTTTGGGATTTTCCGAAATTTCTCGGTTTCTTCTTTTTCTCTAATAGTGAGAGTGAAGGGGAGTTCACACTATCGCGGAAAAATCACACTGTTCCATTGGTTTGTACACAAACTGGTTTGCCGCTTGTGCGCGGCCTATCGCGACGCCCAAAACGTTTTGAGCTGGGTCAAAGTTCAAATTTGTTGAACTTTGACCGCGGTGCGCTGATCTTTCCAACGCGCAGCCAATGAGGTATCAGAGAAGCCCTAAGTTACCAGAGTGGAATTTTCTATTTTGGAATAATCGGCGATTGGGAGTTCATGCAATGCGGTGAGCGCAGCGCAAAAGTGTGATTTTTCCGCGATAGTGTGAACGCACCTTAAGAGTTGTCACTATTTCCAATATTGTCACTCGAGAAGTGTCAGTCATTGGAAACTTAGACTCTATTCGGGTTGACAAATTGGGGTGTACCCCTCGCTGCGGTGTAAATAAAAAACACGCGTCCGGCGCAGGCCCGTTCGATCGCTATATAAGGAGACCGGAGGGGTGGAGGTGAACGCGGCGGAGTGCTGCTGCGGCACATGCTCCTACACCTGACCTGAATAAAACGCCTTTCGCGTTTCAAACTCTGATTCCCTCTTTAATAATAATGTTTGATTTTCCTCCCCTCTTTAGAGACACTGATCTGACAGAAGTTGATATACAAAAGATACAAGATGGCTACCACCTACTTATGGACCACTGAAACGGGTAGAACGGATGGGAGGTGAGCTAGCATAGTCCCACAGATCACACAGAGAAGAGGGCTAGCGTTTGTTCATTAAGAGTAGGTCTCATTAAGACATTCTATTTCAAGTAACACTGGTAACAAAATATACAGATATATACTTACTGCAATGTTGTAACTAGTGTCCTGATCAGTATTTCCAATCTCTGTAAAAGACTTATTTTTCACCAAACAAAAATCACTAAGTGTAAATATATTTGTATTACATAATTGTCAAATTGATTTCCATACTACTACGTAAAGTCTTTCTATATATCTAAGCATGTTGATCCGCAAAATGTAACATTGAAGCGAAATGTGACCACTTTCGTCTGAAAATGTAACATTAATGAAGAAGCTAAAACAACGTTTTTATGCAGAAGGTAACGTTTTTAACGAGAATTGTAATAACTTTTTCGTTGCTAATAAAACCACGCGGTTGACTCTATAAATGTGCATCCAAACACCTCAAAATGTCACAATGTTTAATTTAGTCGACGGTTTACCGTTTATGTACTGTGGTATATACGCGGTAAACACTGCCAGCTCTTTCGCGCGTACGTCGGACGCGTGTCACTTTGAGAAAAAACAGCGTGGAGGGAAACTGGAGTGAAAAGATAGAGTAAAAATCACAAAAACAATGGCATGCCGCCCAAATTGATTCCTTGGTTTTCAGTGACGTGCATTGTTTTACTCCAAAATCCCTCCACCGCGCGCTATTTGTCAAAGCGACGCGCGTCGAATTCACGCGGGAAGAGATATTTCACGTTATTATAGATTTCGCTTATAATAATTTCGCTTAATATAATAATGCTGCTTTTATGCGCCATAATTGGGCCGATTAATTTATGTGCTTACAGTCAGCGGCGTCGCTAGACCATTTTTATTGGGGGTTTGGGGTGTGCTGGTGAGCAGATGAGCGCCATAGTGGCACGCCAACATAATATAATGTATGTATTGTATATTACCAGCGCCATAATAGCATTGCCGATATAGCCGTGGAGTTTTTATGAGCGCTGCTATATCACTTTATTTCTTCAATTTCTTAATTTTTTTCCGATAGCACCATGAATTTGCCGACAGTACCGTGATTTTGCCGACAAAAATAAATAATGGAGGGGTGTCACACCCCACAACCCCCACTCTACACTCAAAAAAATATTTCGTTGAGGAAACTTAAAAAAATAAAGGCAACTCTGTTGCCTTAATTCAGTTACGTCCTTTCAACTTAACGTATTTTTAAGTTAAAGCCATGTCTATTTGTTTGTCAAGATTACTTGTTGTCAACAGTACTGAATATACTTAATTATTTCAAGTTAAGAGGTCATTTTTAATTTTAATTAGTAATTTCAACTCAATCTGGTAAATATTTATTACTTATAGTTGTATTTTTTAAAACAACTCAAAAAACCAAATGGAATGCATTCGCTCTCATATTCTATGCATTTCCAATGTCCAGTGTTTTTAAGTTATTGCAACTTAATATCTTGTAGTAAGTTTAACTTCATACGTTTGTCAATTGGATTTTCTTGCCAATTAGGGGAACCGGACGACCAATGGCCCAAGAGTCATTTATGGGGAATCGATTCTTACTCAAACAATGCTCCAAGAGAGCTTGCCCGTAATTGCTTTCGGCCCGGGGGTAACCAAAACTAAGCAACATAACAGCCATGGTTATCACGTCGCAGAAACAAGACTTTGTACGTCCCCTACGCGCATGCGTAATTATGCACGGGTCTTCCGGTACCAGTGATTTTAAGTTATTGCAACTTAATAACTTTGAGTAAGTTTTATGCAGTCTGTCCAACTTAAACTGGTTTTGTTCTCGTAAGAAGTAATTTTACGTTGCGCAAAATATTAAAATGTCAGTACTTCCTACTTTACAAAAACTGTAAAAGAGACGACAATATGATTCCAGTAATTATTACTCAAAAATAACTAATAAAGTTAACTTGACTTTTAATATTGTTACTTCTACTAATCCAACGTGTTGTTAACACAAGAAATAACAAGTTATATCCACTTGTTAACATTTCAAGTTGGTGTAACGCCATTATAAACGTAAATGCAACAATAACATAGTTTTGTGTAATATTTACTCATTTGTCTTGTTTAAAATTTACTTTAGGTCAGTCTCATTTTTTTGAGTGTAGCGACGCCGCTGCTTACAGTGTAATCTATTCCATTATATTATTTTTGATGACGTCATTAATGGTAGACCTTATACGTGTGTGTCAATCGGCCCTGCTTGATGAGGTTAGTTTTGAAGTGGTATGTGGCCAGTAGACTGATGCAGTTGCTAATTATTGCCTATTAACTTGTGAAATATTGTTGTATTTCATATGTTCATTTTGTCGAAATGTACGCTTTTTCGTGTTTTTGATATCTAAAACTATAGGTTTTCTCGCTTCTTTTAAAACTTGTTCTATTTAAATTCATAGCCGGTTAAACTTAAATTTCGTCCTAAGACGAGTGAGAGGCGCAAATGCTCATTCATTTGGTCATTGCTCTTTCCAATTGATCGATGCTCAAAGAAATTTGAACATTTGTTCCCATTCATTGTCGAATTCGTCTCGACTGATGATCATCTAAACCACGTAAGGATTGAATTAGTCTTTGTTCAACACATTTCAAGAATGTGTCGATCAAATTCGTCGGATGGTCAAACTGAAATATGAAGACTTAGAAATATCCAAAGTTTTCATGCAGTCGATCAGTGACGAAATCAAATAAAACATGTGAATTTGATTTCCTAATGACGAAATTGTTCCATACGTTGTCGCTTGGCAAATACTGACGCGAAATTAAAAAATCTTTTTCGAAAAGGTGTGAAACGTACGAAATGGTTTGGACAAACACGAACATGAGCAACCGAAGTACGAAATTAACATGGGAAATGCAAATTTGTGCAATTTCCAGACGAAATTTAAGTTAACCGGTTGTGAATCTGAATGAAAAATGTGTGCAGGATAACCTATATTTTCAGGGGAAAAAAATTACAATGCCTCTCATCTAAGAATGCATTATTATATAAGGACACAACACCAACATCTTTTTCAAATAGCAGTGTGTAGGCATATGTCAAATAAAAAATAAAAAAAATTAAATGTACAGCAATGTAAACAAGTGCCCACGGGAAATGTTCAATAATAGATTTAATGTAAGGAGTACTTCAATTTATGTACAGTACTTCAATTTATGAATTGACTTTATCCTATTTCAATGTATCGTCACTTACAATAATGCATGCAGCAGTGGTTTGTTTTCATTGTGCGATTTTTGCATTAATGTTTCACCTTGGTCCTATTTCACAAAAGTTAAAAACATTCTTAAGTGGATTTAGGAACAATAAAATCTAATTTTTCCTATCTTTAAAAACATGAGTAAAGAATGTTTATTTAGGAATGTTTCTAAGTTGGCTTTATGAAATAGGACCCTTGTCACATTTGCTTTGTTTGAAAATTTAAAGATTAAAGACTATCGCCTCGGCCTGTAGAACGATTTCAGATTTTCAGTCACTACTGTGATAAAAAATAAACATTCCAGGAAAATAACCGTTCAACATATTCTCATCATTGTGTTGTCCATGCACACCCAGTCACACCCAAAGCCTTTACCAAGTCACATCGTATATACATTTTGAATAAATTCATATTATAAACGATGATATGGATAGGCAAAAAATGCATACTTTTTACAACGTGAGTAACGTATGTGAACAATTTATTTCAAAACTGAACGTTTTCTAAAGTATATTTCAACAACATTTCACAACAGTACATGTATGTGCCATGCACACAAACTGTTCAGCATAATAAATAAAACAGTCATTAACTTGAAAACAACAGTAAATCTTCATTTCTTCTATAGCTATAAACTGGTAAAAAGAACGTTAAAACACCTCGATGAAGAAAGTCAAGAAATACTTTTAAAACAACGAGATATTATATATGCCTATTGTGTCATTTGCAGTGATTCAACATGTTATTTTATGGGTTGACAAGAAAAACGTTACTCAAAAGTAATCATACACTCTAAAAACAGATTGGTTGAATTCAACCAATGTTGTTGGTAGATATTGTCCAACCAATAAAATAACCAATCCATATTGGTTACAGTGACAACCGTATTGGAAAAATTTTGGTAACTATAACTAAATTAATCTGAACTTCTGTAGGCCTATTTGATACGCTCATCGCGGAGGAAGAAATGTTTGTTTCCTTAACTTCCCCAATGGTATATCGCGACACAGCGATTCTCTTCTGATATCGACAACTCTGCCGCAATATACGATACTATTAATTTTGATGCCGAACTTTGTTTTGAAACCTCTTTTTCATTGGCCAAAGACACAAAGGATAAACATTCAAACTACGTAACTGAACGTCCAAAGGTTTTACAAAAATCAGCTCCACAACATCTCAAAACTTAGCAAATACAACCTACTGAATGCAACAACAAATTAAGCCAATGCTGTAAAAAACACAAACAATACATTGTAAAATGTTTAATATCTCTTAAATATGGATCAAATCTCTTAAATATGGATCAAATCTCTTAAATATGGATCAAATCTCAACAATTATTGATAAAATATTTTAAACATTGATAAAATATTTAAATATGGACCAAATCTATTAAATAAGGCTCATGAGAAAACCACCATCACTTGGAAATGCTCTCAATGTATAGCATTGCTGTCAGCATGGTGTTCTTAATAGTATACCCATTTTTAAATTCATATTGTGGCAAGGTACTAACTGAATATTTCAGAAAAAGACAAACAATATCTGAGGAAGGTTAGAAGGTCCTCTTTCCTGCAGTACATAGGTTTATATTTTATGGATGACTTAACAAATAAGACTGTTGCAGGGTTGTAGTCGAGTCCATCACAAGTCCAGAGCCGATAAAATCACAAGTCCGTCACAAGTCCAGCAACAAGAAGCAACGGATGAACACGCACAAAATAATGCCTTTGTGTGATCTTTCAGATCATGTTCTCTTCTAATCTGTTTCTGTTTTTGAATTTTGGCATCATCAGAAGGACAATGAAGATGCCTTCCCCTTTGTGGCATTATTTGACAAATTTAAAGTGCTGTGCCCACCGCATAGCCACCATTCTTGTTAATGCATGCGTCTTTGTCTCTTGTCTCCTATACTTAAGTATACTACTCCGTGCCTTATTTCACGGTCTTGGCGGAGATTTGCTTTATCATTGTACTTTTCAGTGCTGATCTGATTTTAATACCCTTTTTAAACGACTTGTTTGTTTAGTCATCCATGGCAATGACACAATGAACCTAATACAATTAGACAAAGGATATTCTACACTGAGCAAAAATATAAATGCCCCATGTAAATTATTATCGTGTTTTAACGGACAGTAATCTGTAGCATATTGAACAACAAAATGAATTTTGTATGATTGAATAGATTTTGCAACCCCTTAGGCTAATAAAAGTTTCAAAGTGTCACATGGGGCGTTTATAATTTTGTTCAGTGTATATCCAAATAGTTACTTGATTTTACTGAAATATTCAGTATTTTTGCCATAATATGAATTTAAAACTAGGTATACTTTTTAAGGACACCCTGTGCTTTGCTGCCAATAAAGCAAATTTTGCTGCCGACGGGGGGAGGGAGGGGGAGGGGGGAGGGGGAGGGGGGAATGCATGATTGAGGTGTTTGTCTGGAGGGGGTGTACGTTTAACCTAAAAAAATGACTCAATTTTATTGACCTTATTCTGGGCCCAATTTCATGGAACCTGTTAGCACAAAACTTTGTTTAGCACAGAATTTCTTTGCTCTGTAAAATGAGTTACCAGCCAAAATTGTATGTCAAATTGTATTTTTAGGAACATGGGGCAAAATATCAGTAAATACACATCACATACTTTTTTGGCTGGCAACCCAGTTTTGTAAAATAAAGCAAAGAAATTCTGTGCTAAACGAATTTTTGTGCTAACTGGTTCCATGAAATTGGGCCCTGGTAAGCTTCGTTGGAGCCGTCGTACCAACATTACATCATTATATAATTACTGGTTTAATTTCAATGTTTCCATGTCTTTTACATGTGTACTGGCACCGATCCCCTACTGTGTGTATGATGTACACCGCCCTTACCAATCCCCTCCCCTCTTAATAGCACATAAGGCCATGACAGTTTTCACCATTGTCACCAAAAAGGAATAAAATCTTAGTATTGAAAACGTTAATAATACAACATCCTGCTTATAATAAGGTTCTCGTTGAATCCCAAGATGAGTTGGCACAGCAGTACTTTCATTGCCTTCCACCCCTGTGGCCCTGGTTCGAATCCCGTCAAGGTCAGTATGTGGATTGGGTTCTAAATTCCTGCTTATAATTCCATGGGTTTCCCCACGTATTTTGTGTGGGTTTTTCTCTACATCTAAAACAACTCATTTCTTTCTATTCTCTCGCCGAGTTTAATTGGCTTCTTGGGAAATGACTCAAGTTGGTTAATCTCAGCAACTCGATTCCTTAGGGGATAATACAAGGCTCCTGTTATAACAAGGGAATTTGCGAAGCCCCAAGGACCTTGTTATCATATTTGACTGCACTGTAATTACCCGTAATCACAGAGTATGTCATTGTAAACCATTGCGGTCAATATTAATTAGGAATATGAGTAGCTACGATGCTGCAAATTCAGTACAACATAATGCTACTTGTTTTTTGTGAGTACCGCGGGGGGGGGGGGGGGGGGGGGGGGAATTGCAATCCCAGCTGGTGACATTTTAATCACGGATTTCCCCTTCCTTCATGCCCACAACACACATTACTAACATAAATGGCTCGTCAGTTGACCCAGGAGTACAAAATAATAGTAATAATGGTGGACTCTTGTATATACCCAGTGCGCAAGCCGCGGTAGCTAGCGGCACCACTAGCGGGCCGCTGGTGGCAGCCACCAGCGGACCGCTAGTGGAGCGTTGGCGATTTAGGAGCGGCAGACCACTGGTGGTTTGCCACTAGATACCGCTAGTGGTTCGCTAGTAGCTCGGGAGCTGTAAAACGCTGTTCGCCTGCCACTTGCAAGCCACCGGCGGTTCGCCGGTGGTTTTTGGTCGGTGTGCCGATGCCGACCGGCCGCTTCCCAGCCGACGGCGGTCCGTCGGTGGCTTGCGCAGTGGGTATAGCACATGTGTCCATATCCTACAGGGTAATCCTGGCACTGTTGCCATTATTACCGCTGCCATCAGGAAATCACCAGAACCATTTCGCTTCAACTAGGTTAGATTGTGGCAGTCCCCCTAACAGCTCCCCAAATACTGCTTGGGTTGACGAGGCAATTGAGATTAAGTGTCTTGCCCACGAACACAAACACGTTGGCACAAGTGGGGTCAAACCCATAACCCCTCTATCACAAGCACGGCTGTATACCCACTAGACTACACGTACGTGCTCTCCTTAAAAAAATTAAGCAACATTGAATAAAAATGTAAAGTAAATTGTAAATTGTAAAGCAAAAAACTAAATAGACTGCCGTAGTGAATACGTCACCTATTGTTAGTTGCCTAGGCAATACTAAAAATCACTGCACCGTGTCTCTGTGCTTTTGCAATGGTACTTTTTCCCGACGGCCATGATGTTTAGAGCCAATACATAGTTCCAAGATTGCCCAATTAACCCCACCCCTTGGATATTGTTGCTATGCCTCACGCGCTATCATCAAATGTCCACACACACTGCACAAACCAATGGGACTTTTAACTGAAAGCACAGAATCATTGGAGAAAACTCAAAGGTATTCATGTTTCAGGGTCGACACCTTTAAACAGCGAATCGCGTGACGTCGTTGTGAGGCAATTCACTTTGACCTAGCTCTGTTGTGATTGGTCGGCGGGTTTGGCTTGATTGACAGGTCGGAACTATGCATTACCATGTCAAAGCACGTCACACTTCGGCTTTTTATTGACTTGACCAGCGATCGAGTTACTTTGCATATTTTCCAAAGTGTTACACACAAAAGTCCCTCCCAAAATTATTTTGCTACTTTGCTGTTGTGCACCAATGCAACACAGAAAGAGAAATTGGGTTTGTAGCGAAAACCTGACAGTAAACCACTGTGCCTCATAGCTTAGCTGGTAGAACAATTCACTTTGAGAATCGGGGTCGATATTCACAAAACTTGATCTCGGTGGTGTACTTAAATCTGTCCTAAATCTAAGCACCTCAGTAAGTAGAGAACTTAACTTCGTATTCACAAAAGATTTGAACACCCCGCTTATTTTAGTAATCGAACTTAATTCAGTCAATTAAATTAGCGCATGCTTAACATTTTCACGTCACAATTTAACCTGCTATTAAAGCAGCACAGACCATGCGCGGACTGAATAAAGATTGAAATCTGTGTAATCTTCCAATGTCTAAATTGTTTAGAGGTTCTCTGTTTAATCATATATTTGTTTATCGATAACACACTGGGTGTAAAGACACTGCTATGGCAGACGAGTGGCCCATCATTCAATCCATTTAAAACCAGACCACCCTTAAACTTGCGTCCCGAAATTAAGCGGGGCAATAAATGAAATGCGTTTGAATAGCACCCAACTTTTAGACTTTAATTAAGTCTAAATCTGAAGCAGCAGTCGATTTCACGAAAATTTCGCAGCTTGCGCAACTTCTGACAACATGCAAGCCCCATAACTTACATGTTATCTTCGGAAGAATGTTGCGCAACTTGCACAATAAGTTGTTTTGTGAATACCGCCCTAGAGGTCTCGGGTTCAAATCCTGAAGAGGCCCATAATGATTTTTTCCCCTCATCCCATGTTTGGTTGTCCCAAAATGAGTAGCACTTTAGTTTCCCAAGCTACTCACATAGGTCTGTTAAATGAGGGAAGAGTTCTAACTTTCTAACGATGAGAAGAAACCCGTCTTATCTTGTGACGTTGGAGTCGCAGGGAGTTTGTGATCTCCATCATGGCTGCTGAGGATCCTGAATAGCGACTTAGTCGGCGCTTCCTCTCCAACTGTCGACTGATCTTTCTGCCTGAAGTCAACTGTGAATGTCAAGAGGTACAGGGAAAAATTAAGACCAGGCCTGCTCATTTGACTAAGATTCGATGAAGATTCGACGTAGTCTAGAAATTCATGGTTTTTTTTCAACATAATAACATTTCTTTGTTTGAGAAGGAGTCCTTCTGACAAAGAAATCGCTTAATTTGAGGACGCATGTCTATAAATATGCTTGCTTTATTCAAATGAGGAATTTCCAAATTGTCATCGAAAACGAGGGTCTCAGTGCTCTCTTTTGTGATAAAATTTGCAAATGAAAAGACGTGTGACGTAATACAACGGCTCAAATTCTGAAACGAGGCTGTCAGTGTCAATTTGAAATGTCAATTAGGCGAAATACCAGCACTATCTTTTAGCACAGCTGGTACAGCACCTGTCCAGTATGTCAGGTTTAATATTTTATTCCCATGGTGTTTAGGGACCATATACCAAATAATATTGTTCGTTACTTTGCTCAGTTAAAGGTAGAACACATGATTGGTAAACTGTTACAAATAGTTTTGTTATACCCCGTCTTGGAATACTGCAGTTTCATTGGTCCAGAACGGTCACATGTCCATGTGATAAAAACTCATATCACCCTGCCGTATGCGAATTTAACTTCATATCACCCGGCCGTACTATGCGTGTTCTTGCCCCTGTCCATAGCACGCGTAACGCGCTGTATATGAGGCTCCATTAGTAAAAGAAACCGCGTGTTACGCCCGCTAGAGGCGCACAACGCGCACGCACATCGCATTATTCCACACGCTGTGCGCGTGCTACTTTCGCAATGTTACATACGCACAGGTAGTAGACCGCGAAGACTACCGAAAGTGCAGAGATGAATTTGTTTTACAATTTCAACATTCCAAATAATAGAAACGATATATTATGCTGTACGGAGACCATGAGGCGGGATATAACAAAACAATTGTTGACTGGTGTGGTGTGGGATATGGGTTTTAACACCCTCGGGAGCTCATAGCACCCTCGGCGTTGCCTCGGGTGCTATGAGCTCCCTCGGGTGTTAAAACTCCATATCCACAATTTATATTATCTCCCTGTGTGATTGAAGATATGCATGATTAAAACCAACCTGAGTAAAAGTCGGCTCCGTACTTCGTCTAACTTTTGAGAAAACAGTCAATAAAAGCTTTCCAGTCACTTCACCCAAAAACCACTTCGCCCTAAACCACTTCGCCCTGAACCACGGCCTGTGTGCGAAGTGGTGTTTGGGCGAAGTGAGCTGGTTTGCCGCTTCTGCGTGGCCTGTTGCGATGCGCAAAACGTTTTGAGCTGGGTCAAAGTTCAAATTTGTTGATCTTTGACCGCGGTGCACTGATCTTTCCAAGGTGCGGCCAATGAGGTATCAGAGAAGTCCCAAGTTACCGGAGCGGAACTTTCTACTTTTGAAAGATCGACGATTGAGAGCTCATGCAATGTGCTAAGCGCAGCATATAAGCGTAGTTTTTCCGCAAAATTGTGAACCCCCCCTTATCAGTCTATAAATTTTAGACAGAATGCTATATCTTGAAAGAAGATGGAGTGTTGTGAAGAAAATGCATATTACATGTATGTCCATTAAATGACTTTCTAGCAAATTTTAAGTGCATGCCAGCTTGCACAATCAAGTGGCATTGTGAGTAGGTTTGTTTGGCATAAATGTATTTCTTCCATCGTACTTGAAATTACACAAGAGCTGATAGTAGTAGCAAGCTGAATCACATTCAATGCATAGTTCCGAGATTGCCCAATTAACCCCGCCCCCTTGGATATTGTTGCTATGCCTCACACGCTATCGTCAAAATGTCCACACACACTGCACAAACCAATGGGACTTTCAACGGAAAGCACAAATTTATTGGAGAAAACTAAAAGGTATTTATGTTTCAGGGTCGACAGTTACCGTAGCACGCACTTAGTAAAAGGCCAGTGATACAGAGATGTCATATGTATTCATAACAATTCGCTTTCTTACCTTTGAACAGCGAATTGCCCGGCCTTGAAACTAAAAATTCACCCCGAACACTACATACAACGTATAGGCAGAAAATCGCATGATGTTGGTTCTAAAACAATCTGTGCATCAAGGGGTTATTACATACACAAATTTTTTGTAACTCCAATGTTTTTTGTTTAGCGCAAACATACTTCAATTAGACTGGGTGATAGGCTAAAGAAGTGACTAACTTGGACAGCCGGCTTTAAACGACTGGTCTTAGACTGGTAACAAAGACAATATTATTGCAATCCACCCCATGTCTGGTATTGGCCTTTATCACGGTGCATCCATCTTTGTCTTGCTCCCCATAGTACATGTCGGGCACGATCAGTGCGTCTTCGTGACTGCGCACTAGCGCCTGTAATCTACCATCTGTGCTGCACGTTTTCTTGATCGCGCTTTGCGTATGTCATTGTGATGCACACAATGAACAATTTAAACACGGGGCCAAACTATTTTTCCTGCAAGCCTCGCTTTTGTTACGTTCACTTTAGAAAAAGGGAAAATAGCCCCACCGTGACAAAGGTCTATTAGCATACACTGCCAACGGTAACATAATAAATGTTGACTTGACTGACCGAGTACACAGTGCAAATTGACTCATTATCACTGTCCTGGTCCTCAGGTAGCTGTACATGTATGTTGGGAGTGCTCAGGATGTCCAAAGTCTTGTCAACTGGGACAACTTGCTCTTCCATTTGCCGAGCTTTCTTGGAGTGATGTGAGCTTATTGACATTTTGCAACCTGGATGAAAAATTTAAATTAAATGTAGGCAAATGGTTAATTTTGTTTTAATTTGCCTAAAACTCTAACCAACTGCCTACAAGGAAAATGTAATTAACTTGGGTTGCAAACGTGAACATCAAAGACCAGTGTATACACGTATGCTTTTTCGTCGTGGCTAAAAGCAAAAGTCGGGGTGTGCCTAATACACCAAGCTAGGCATTTGATGGTTTCATCAGTTTCATTGTTTCGATTGAGCTACAGCACGTAAGAACCAATTTGGTTTCAAATACATGTGTAATTATATTTTTCTATAAGTACATTTTATTACTGTGGATAATAATGCACCGGAGGTGGCTGAGCCAGATGTTAAACTGCCATAATACAGGGGTCGAAATTAACCTGAATTTCATGCTGGTCAGAAGGACCAGTAGATTAGAGAACTCTACTGGTCCTGCTGAAAATTTGGTGGTCCACTGTACTGGTGCTTTTCAAAATGGCACCGAGATACTGCAACACTCTCTGGTTTAAGGTCATTGAGTGCAGGATGGAAGGGATTGCTTTTTGAACCAGCACTGGGGCATGTCTGGAGAGATCAGAGAAAGAAATGTAGTTATCAGGAATTGTTTGTGGTAACCAGGAATTCTTTGCATCGAGTAAGAAATGTTTACTGTGGATTAGGCATCAGAGAATGTTTCCATTAGACGGTAAATGTTTTCACTGGTCTATCGGACCAGCATCTTTGACAGATCTAGTGGTCCTTCTGATTTTTTACTAGTCTCGGACCACAGGACCAGTGTTAATTTCGACCCCTGTAATATATAGACAGTTCATCCCGAGTTCAACCAGTCCTTGCATACTGTCCTTCCTCGGCAGTCTACATAGACCAAATAATGCCACTTATTTGGTAGACCATTTTGCCACCAGTGTAACCGATTTCAGTTGAATCAAATTTATACCATATTTAGCCGGGTGTCTAAACATGCCCTTTTCGCACGTAAATGTGACGTGCATTGCTTCGAGAAAAAGCAGTGTGGAGGAATATGGAGTAAAATAATGCACTGAAAATCATGGAATCCCAAAAAGAGGCTTTCCACCCAAGTCGATTCTGTATTTTCACTGTCAGGCATGCAACTTTTCAGCTGATAAGCCGATTTCCTTTTTGAAAATTAAACAAACACTACAAAGTTGGGATGTTTTTCATTTTTTTGATTTTGCGATTTTCAGAGCGTCATTTTACTCTAAATTACCTCCGCACCACTTTTTTTCAAAGCGATGCACATCAATTTGTTTTGGTGAAAAGGCTTGGTGCGAATCTCCCCTAAACCTAATAATACACTTGAAGTCCTATGCTCATAATGCATAGTTCCGATTTTGCCCAGTTAACCCCGCCCCCTTGGACATTGTTGCTATGGCTCACACGCTATCGTAAAAAATGGCGACACACAACGCACAAAGCTATGGGACTTTCCACGGAAAGCACAGATTCATTGAAGAAAACTCAAAGGTATTCATGTTTCAGGGTCAACAGTTATCTTAGAACACACTGAGTAAAGGGCCAGTAATACAGGGATATCATATCATCACGAAATATAGCTTTCGTACCTTTGAACAACGAAACGACCGGCCTTGAAACCAAAAATTCACCCGGATCGTCGCATACAACACTGTACAAATTGTATAGGGCCGGCAGAACATATCGCGTGATCATGTTGTTGTGAGCGTACAGTGCACTGTGACCTATGTGGGTGACATCTGCTAGCTCTGTTGTGATTGGTCGGCGGGTTCGGTTGATTGACAGGTCGGAACTATGCATTACCCATGGCAGTCTGTGAAAGGACAAAGAGTAATGAACTCACTAGGGGAGTCTGGAAGCTTCAATGAGAATGTCAAATCCTCCGAGCTGTCATCATCCTGGTCTGAGAAACACGGCATTGAGTCCAATTTACTCCCCTGTGGCTGTTTCATCTGGCTGGCATTCTTATCTGTGTAGGTAATTTATTCCAACAGTTAAATACATTTTTAGCCATTGAATCACACAGTGTCTCATCGTGCCTGACGCATAGAGACAATTAAATAAATGTCTACACTAAGTTAAACGTTTATAGCAGAGTTGAAACCAAGTCATTTTTGTCAATCTTGTTTTAAGTCATATTTTTCCAATCAAGTCTCAAGTTGTTTGAAGTTCTTGAACGAATTCTAAATTTGCACGGCACACTAATTTGTTTATACTGGAGCACCTAATCAGCTATGTAGTGTCTGTATTGCTCTATGTCTATGCCACAATCCAACAATCCATTAAACTGCATAAAATATTTGGCCATGTTTCATCTTTTGTCATGTTTGTATTGCAGGGAAATTCATGTAGTTATTTTACTGTGTTCGTTTAATTTAGCACAACATGTCAAAGTCTGCTTGCTAAAATTGAAAGAAAAACATTCGCATCGATTAGTGTCATTTTGTTTTTAAACTACAAAGAGATTAGTTTGGCAACCAAGACCATATTCGCACTCAAAAACCTGCATCTTGTCTCAAAATAAAAGAAATATGTTTAACCTGTTGTAAATAGATAAACTGGTTTCTTTCTAAAAGCCCTGTGTACAACTTTCATATCTAAAGCACTAAGATGTCAGACAGGTTTCATGTGTTTTGTATATGAGTAACTTGTTCAAGTTTTTAGAAAGGTACATTGTATATCATCACGTTTGTAACTGTTTTGGGCCTAGACCAATTTATTTCGTTTATCTTGAGACAAAATAAGGGCATTCCTACAAAAATATGGTCTTGGTTCTCAAACCGGCTCCTTTTATTAGTATCAAAAGACCTCAAAACTACCCTAAGAAATGAGATATACATGAGGATTTTAAATAAAAAGTTTGAAATCATGAAAACAGTTACTAACAATGTTTCCTGTTTTGCTTGTCAGTTTTTCTCTGGACATTTATTCTTCCAACTGGTTTTGATATTTGCTCATCACTGCAGCCTTCTTTTTCGTCATGTATCAAATCCTGGGATACCAGCTCCTGACTTGTATTTGCATCTTGGATTTGGCTGTCGTAGTAAGCCTCATCTTCTGAAATGTTGTAACGAGGGTTGAGTTTCTTGTCTCGTTGAGCTGTTACGGTGTGTGTTTTGCTTGGCAACATTTCCAGCTTACCACGTTTTGTATCCTTGCTTCTCGAATAGCTTTTGACTCTCTTCTGTGAGAAGATGTCATCTTGTGAAATGTGTGGCAGTGCTTCGTTGCAAGCTGAGAACTTGTGTCCATCTTTGTTTGTTTGTTTACCTCTTTCGACCTCGGTTTTGACACTTCTGTTTGTTGTCTTGGCAGCTTTTTGAAATTCATACCCATCTGTATTTGCCATTTTTGGTAGAGACTGGACTGTGCTTGTCTTGTGTACTTGCTGTGGCACATGGCATGATACGTCGGACATTTGTCTACTATGAGACATTTTCCGAGTCTGTTTTTGTTTTTTAGCATTTGCTACATTCCTGTGGATTCCACCGACAAGCGAACACTCCTCTAGATATCTAATCATCTGTGTTTCATGTGGTTGCTTCTTGTTGTGAGCGATTGTTTCAATTTCAGGTTCTCTGTACTCGTACACATCCTCATTTCTCACTTCCAACCCAGGAGAAACTACTCCAGGTTTCGCCACATCCCAATTTTTTCTTCTTCCATTTTGGAGCATGTTTTCTTGGTCGCTTACTTCATTTTCCCTTGCAAGGGATGACATATTTTGTTTTGCTTTCACTCTTGCAGACTGCCTCTTAGTTTTAACAGCGACTTGGTACCGTTTACGCCCCCTTTTCCTTCGTGGTGCCGATACAGAGGGAGTTTCTCTTTCCACATGCTGTTCGTTTTCCTGACTATCCTGGCTTTGTTTCGTGTGTGATGCTGACACCGTTTCCTTCGGCTTTACTTGAGGGGCGACAGCTGCTACAGGAGATGGCTTAAGCCTATTGCCACTCCACTGCATAGGCATGTTAAAGCTAGATGTTGGGGATACCATAGATGGCCCGATACTACATGTATTTTTCTGAGTAGTATACTGAGATGGTCTGGCATCTTGACCAAAAGATGGGATGTCCTGGGTAAATGATCTCATTTGTGGATTCGCAGTAGCTTGGTTGAAGGTGTAACCTGACTTGTATTGGTTGACCGACTGCATATGTTGCTGTCCATTTTGGAATCCAAGTGGCGCGGACCATCTATCCGATTCTCTAGGAAATGAAATAGCATTTCCGTGGTAACTAACGGATGCATGCCTGGGGTTAGCCATTGCAATATTGCTTATGTCATTCTGATGGCTCATTTTGGTAGCTTGATGCATTTTATTGAGATAACTCGGATCCTCTTGGTATCTGTTTGCAGGTCTACTTGGAAATCCATGCTGATCCAGCTGGGGCATCTCTTGCCACGAACAAGGCCGGCCATTAACATCGATCGCAGGTCTAGGAGGCCTAAGCCCATCTTGTTCCATCGTATACTGATTAGAAGAACCCGCAACGTCCCTTTGTAGTAAATACTTCTCCTGATCTTTCTGTACTAGTTTGTTAATCTGTGTTTTGCAGAAAGCTTGTTGTTCCTCCTGCATGCGGGTGATCTGTTCGCGGTTCTCCTTCTGTTGCTCTGTGTAGGCCTCCAGCAGGGAATTTACAACACGCTCATCTCTTTGTTGCTTAGCTGCCTCCAGTTGTAACTCGAGAACTTCAATCTTGGCATCTTTCTACATAAAAAAAAGGTGAATTGTGCTTTAGCTTTCCACACTGAACACCACTTGTGGTTGATGCGGGTTAAAAACAAGCAGTATTTTACACAATAGACTGAGGAAGTGAATACGTTACTTTTTGTAAGTTACCTAGGCAATGGCTCTACACTAAAAAAAAAATATCAATGGACCTTGTTGTGCTTTTGCAATGGACCGTGCCTTATCCAACTGCTCAATATTTAGAGCCAACAGACGAATTTCACATTAGACCATTCTGCGCACTTCCGCATTGAAACCGAGGCATTTTGTAATGATTGTGCATTCACGTGCGTACATTAGTTCACTTCAGTTGCTTAACACGAAGAGCCTCGTTATCAAACCCTGAAGTGTGCAGATCGGTTTATTTGGAATTCGTCTATTACCTAAGCTACCACGTCACACTTCAGCATTCCATTTCCAACCCTGTACTAACTCCATACAGGGGTCGAAATTAACTTAAATTGTATGGTATCCCACAGGACTAGTCACATCAACATTTCATGAAAATTGGTTTCACCGTAGACTGAAACTCAACCTTGCTCAGTTCAAACTAGATTGGAATTTTCAACCCGGGATGAAAACTTTCTCTTGCAAATCCCCTCTTGCAGGGGGTGTCTAGGGACATGTTCCCCCAACCACCCTTATTAAGATGTGCAGATTTATAAATTACCTAAGCTGCAGCTAAAAAAGTATGGCGATGAAGCTGCTTGCATGCAAAGAAATGCTCCAATCTTTTGAGTGCCTTACAAAATATTCTGGATTTAAGACTTTACATCCCATCTGAAACATGGTCAATTGTATTGCTTACACAAATTTGTAAAAAAAGGTATGCAGGCACACTCCTTTTTTAAAACATCTTCAATCGTTCTTATTTTTTAAAACATACATACTATTTTAGGTGGAATCATTCCATACTGTATTTATTGTCACTCCTTAACAACTTGCCAAGTAAGATTTTAGGTCTTTGCAAATGATACATTAGGTCTTTATCTACTATACAAATGTATTGGGAAAATGTGCCCACGTTTTACACTTCAAAGACATTACACAAGTAAATGACAAAAATTATTCTTACTGCAGCAATGTGTTGTTGCAGTTCCTCAAGCGTAGCACGTTGTTCCTCTCTTGTCTTCACAGCATTAGTCAGAGTGTTGTGGTACGTTCTCAAATCCTCGTTGACTGCATTTTAGAGAAAACGAATCCAGATTTGCATGTAATATACACAATGCACCACTCTGGAACATCTAGATAGAGTACACGTTTCATGATGATGCCCTTTGATGGAGATTAGGAATTAAAGGAGCGTGTCCAGATCTCATCATCATCATCATCATCATCATCATCATCCCCCCCCCCCCCTTCCCCCCATTTTTTACCATGGGTGTTAAGATACCTTATTATTTGTCATATTTTTATCATTACCATTTTTAAATTTCGCACTCATCTGTATATTTTCAAGGATATTGTCAAAAACCCACCAATGTTTTGTAAACTAATTTATCCGGTTACATAAAGCAGTGCAGTGATTATACACCAACCTTTTTGCTTCCATATCGAAATTTTCGATTGCAAATTTCCTGTTTTCTTCCCACGGACACTATTTTTGGGAGGTATTTTATGATTGTCAGGTTAGAATGAAATTCATTTTCTGGAAAAATCTGGACAAACTCTGGGGCACAGAGGTGTACATTTTTATTGGGAACCGCCCCGCACAACATATCCCCCACCCCCAGATAACTCAATGAGACAGTCATTCAATGTGCACATATCACAACAGAGAAATTTAGATCCGCATGACTTACTTTTTTGAATGAGTCTGTCAAACTGACTAGCAGATTCTGAAATATTTTTGTCCACGTTCTTTCTGATCTGAGTAGCTGCTGACTTGACTTCGTCCGTGCACTCTTTTACAAGGCTGATGAACGTGTTAACCAAATCCCTGCATCAAAACAAGAGAACATAAACATCATGTGTTCACTTGTTATAGGTTCATATTTATTATTATTATTATTCTTATTTCTTTCTGGTATTCATACCAAGGATTCCTCTAAAGTGCCCATTGCACTGTCACTCGCAAGCGAGAGGAAATTTGTTCATGTTCGTATTGTAGTCCAACACAAAGTCCATCATACAACCTATTCAAATGAACTACAAAAAATACCTTTTTTGTATTCAACCTATTCAGTGGCCTAGCCAGGTTTTAAAAAAACAGGAATATATATGTATTAGTTGTCTCCACCTTGTAAGCAACCATCATGCACTTGCAGATGCATGCAACTGCTAGAGCAGCACTTGATTGATTGTCCAGAATGCTAAAAACAGTGTACAGCAAATTGCAGTTTGCTATATTTGCCAGACCAAGTAGTATCAGGCATCTGTAGATGCTAGAGGCTATGAACATTCATTTTACTAAACCCATATTATGTCGTCAGAAAGAAATCGTACACACATTTCACATAGTTAGCTTGCACATGCAAGCACTGTAAATCCTTCAAAAAAGCATACATCTTTTATAGCTGACCAGTTTGGTGTATTAAACTCATAAAGATGCTTTTTAATTCCAATGCTTCAAAACCCAACTGCGTCTGTGTTTTTAGGCATGATATTTTGCCATATGTTGCAGGAGTAAAGTACCTGGCAAAATTTGTAGCACATGGGTGCTTGTGTCAGGCCGTTGGGGGCTGCATACATGTACTCCCAGGAAGTTGTGCCCATCAATGACCAGACATCTCAACCCAGTGATAAAAATAATGGATCAAAGGCTGGTTAACGATGGACTGTCCCTGTTTGGGTAGCCTTTGTTAAGGCCTCACAGCTGGGTGAGTCGCGCACCAGAACGAGAGTGCTACCAAGCGACGAGGACGGGACGAGCAGTGCCAGCTGTAAGGCCTTTGCTGTCCCAGAATAATTATCTATTATTGTATACGGCCCCTGTTACATTATTCATCTATGCGTTGTTGTGTTGCGAATGTATGTTTGTGTTGGCGCGCGCGCGTTGTATGTAAAGCGCACGCGCGTGATTACAAACCGGTGCGCGCGAACCTGATTGGCTCGCATTGTTAGCTATTCAACGCAGCATGCACGCTGTGTCATACGATCATTAGCATTTTGCTGCCTCTCAGGTAGCAAAATTCCGGGTCTCTGTAACGAAAAATATATAAAACTTAAATTTCCGACGAATTGGAGATACTTTTTCCTAAAACGGGCTTCACATGTTGTACATGTGGGCGTATGTTCACATGTACACAGTACATGTACATTATACGTCATAACCCTGCGATTAAAAAGCAGGGCCTACCTTTTATTAATTCTTGTTTTTAATCAACTGGCATTAATCCTTGACGGATTTTTACGTTCTTGGTACCAAGTGAAAGCTGATCAACAATTTACACGGACAGTCCGTCTTTAAAGGTTAAAGTTTGTATTGAGTGACACTTAACAGCAACATTTACCTGGTGAAAGTTACCCAGAGCTGAGTTATGTACTTTCTCCTAAAGTGACGCATTAAGGGAAAAAATGTCATTACAAAAACAAAAAAATGCAACAAAAAAAACAACTTTAACTTTGTTGTGTTTTTAATTTTCAGTGGAATAGATGAGGAATTAAAAAAGAGGAAATCAGCTTATTATCAGCTGAAAAGTTGCATGCTTGACAGTTAAAATCACAGAATTGACTTGGGCGGAAAGCTTTTTGGGGGATTCTGTGATTTTCAGTGCATTATTTCACTCCATATTCCATCCTCTTGCAACAGTGCCCCTTTAACGCATTCCCTAACTCCTGCGTACAGTTGCCCTGTTGAAACAGGCCCCATTTCGCGGTGGGACTAGCGACAGAAATCTTGTCGCCTCTGCTGGACCAATCAGGACGCTTGGCAGTGCATTGCAGCATGATTGCAGGCATTCAAATGTAACGCGCGCAGATTGTAAACACAGTGCATGCATGTGATACATGTACTCAGTAATGCTGGCTGTTGTCCGTGTCAGCGATTGGCTGCTATTTAAAGCATACTGGGGAATCCGTTCCATTACATTCGTCAGCATGCATCCCAGTTTTTAATTTGAAAATTTTGGAGTAAATTAAGATCGTTGTTTGAAAGTTTGGTAGGAATGGGACAGTCATAAGAAACGGAACCCAATACAATTTCTGGAAAGTATATCAATCGTTTCTTTTCGGCATAACATGACCGAATTGATTAAATTACATCAAAATGATTCGGGCGTGAGTTGGCTCAAGACAACAGCCGGCTCACTCCACAGATTTGCGTGTGTTTCCTCAGGGTATTGTTACGTCGCTTTGCAGAGTGGAAATTCCCTGATATCTCAGGATGTCCATATTCCTTCCACTCCACTTTTTCTCAAAGCGACACAAGCCGCATTTCAGCAGTTACCTTTCGTCTCTCTCCTTGGCCTTCTGCTTATTACTCTCAAGCTGCTCTTGATAACTTCCTTTTCTTGGCAGAGGATTTTTGTCAGGTTCCTTGCTGAACAATGGAGCCTTGGACATGTACTTCGTGTAGAATCGTTGTGGGTTGTTTGTATTCTGGTACACAAAATACATTATAAAGGTTTTGAAAGGCTGCAAACGTTTTACTTCCGTAAAGTGTGTCAAATCCACCCTAAAATTTGATCCTCCAATAAAATTTGGTCAACGTCCACCAACACCGCACCCCCACCACTCCCACCCCCCCCCCTCCCCCCAACCCAACCCCCCCCCCCCCCCCCCACAGCCTCCAATGCCCCGCCCATCATCCTCCTTGTCCCCCTCCTCACCCGACCCCATCTAGTCACCCCCTCTCCCACTCTTTTTCTGTCCTCCCCTCGCATCCTTCCTCACATTGAGCTTTTTCACGCCTTGACGTGAGTAAAACTGACTCTCGTCACTCTGGGATATTGTGTGGAGTGAACTTGGTGTGAACCTTAGGCTTTAGCACTGATTACCACAAAATCAACTTGGACAGAAAATATTTTCGTGATTCTGTGATTTTCAGTGCATCAGTTAACACAAATTCCCTTCAGTCATTTTCTCAAAATGAAAAGGCTCAGTGTGAATCTAGCCTTATGCATAGATTACAAAACTAAAGTTGCCTTTAAAAAAAAAACAATTTCACAAAAAATCATTTCACATGTAATGATCCAAAATGTAACATTATTTAGGGATTAAAAGTAGGTTTGGCCAGTCTTAAACATACATTTTAAACGGATTGTTTAAGACTGGCCAAACCTACTTTTAATCCCATTCATACATGTAAATACCTTTTTGTGTAAATCGGTAAAACTCACCAAAATTAGCTTGTCGTTTTGCCATGTTTTGCATTCACTTTTCTACCGCGTTTAATGAACTGCTAGCTGTGTTGTTTGATTGTGCGTGTTACGCGTATTATGCAAGTGTGTTGTACGCGCATGCACACGACCGGAAACTTGTCACAGTGCACACTTTGCTTTCGGGAGCGTACAGTTTCTGTGTGCATATGCGTGTTCCACGGCCGTGAGCAAGGCTCAAAGTGTTTAAGACTGACTGGGCCTTTATCATCCGTTTAAAACTGCCCACGTGATGTGCTTTCAGCCAATAGGGATACGTAAACTGTCTAAGGTAATTATGAAGAGTTGACAAGATTAACCCAACTCAAAGTGTTGATTGGAATTAAGTATTGATTGCAGTGGCAATATAAAACAATGTCAAAATAGCTGTAAAAAAAATAGAAACCTGGAAAACAAAAACTAAGAAATACCTCCGTCTGTTGTGAGAAGCCCTGTTGCTGGGACATCATTTGGGAGAACATATCAAATGAGTTAGACTGGGAGTTTTCCATCTGTGAGCTCATCATCTGGGAGTTGCTGAGTTGGCTCATGGTTGTCTGCGAGGAGTTGAACGCCGAGTCCTCCTGATCACTACGAACACCAGGACGTTGTAAAAACTGACTAAGTGAAAAGAAGGGTGCAAAATGGATTAAAATGTAGCTTTAGTTCAGTGCTATTTTATTTTGTTTTTTTTAATTATGATGTGCAGCAAAACCTTGCATGGCCCCATGTCACTTTGGGGAAAATGCTAGCTCTTTAAAACACTTTTATGCATAAATCTTGCATGTACATGTAAATGAGTTTCATGTAAATGTTTTCATTTTACAAAAAAATTACTTTTTCAACTTTTTAAAAATGTCTTGACATGTTGGGGAGCTGTTCATAGCTATTTGTGTAGCCCAGGTTGGACTCTTTTACCACGTAATGCAATGAAGACAGGGTCCAACCTGGGCTTTTAATTGCAATGAATTGCAACTTTCCCTTAAAAATTCAGGTTAAAATTAAATCTCCTTTGATTACCCATGACCCAGTGGAGTGAAAAATCCCTTAAACAAGATCCCATTCTTTAGAGCCCTGAAACATGGCTTAATTTTCCTGGCCCACAGACAGTTAAGCCACGTTTCAGGAGCTTTACACAATGGAATCTTGTTTAAGGGATTTTTCACAATCAAAAGAGATTAATTCACCCAAATGAAAAGAGGCAATTCACTGCAATTTAAGGGGTGAAGATGTTTATAGTGACATAGTCATAGAGGAAACCCACTATAAAGTCTCAAAAGTCATTCCGCATCGAAAAATTACAGCAGTCCACGCCTGAATCAAATTTTTACTGGGTTATTTCAAAGCCGGTACATGCTAAAAACATTCAATCAGAGGTTGGGGGTTCGAGCCCCACTTCGACCAACGTGTCTGTGTCCTTGGGCAAGGCACTTAATCCCAGTTGCCTCGTCAACCCAAGCGATATATGGGAAGCTGTTAAGGGGAATGCCACAATCTAACTGCTGATAGGGTTGTGCGCCTGACCAGCAGCCACCTAGTTGAAGCGAAATGGTTCTGGTGATTCCCTGATGGCAGCGGTAATAATGGTAACAGCGCCTTGAGCACCCTGCAGGGTGGATATGTGCGCTATACAAATCTAATCATTATCATTATCATTAAAAACATCCGAAACACAGATTTGTATGTGGAGTAGATTGAATAGACAGCAGAAGTGTGACGTGGTTTGTCATTGCAATTGGCTCTAAACATCATGGCCGTCGGAAAAAGTACTATTGCAAAAGCACAGGGACGTGGTTTAGTGATTTTTAGTGTAGAGCCAATTGCCTAGGCAACCAACAAAAGATAACGTATTCACTTCGGCAGTCTATTCCACTGTTGTTCGTGAGATGACCTACAGAAATTTTCATTAGAATAAAAATAGAGCTCATTGGGACAGCCATTAATTTTGGTGAAACTAGTCCTTGATATGAAAATCCTATTTCATGTGGTTCCACGCAAAACAAGTTTTAAAACAAGGGAAAACTATTTTTTTGGGAAAATATATCATACATATGTACACGTTCACCAGTTGAGACTCCATGCACCAAGTCATTGGAGCACGTCAAAGAAAAACTTTCTCATTGCTAAAATCATATTTTCTAACAAAATTTACCTGTTGTCATTATTAGGACGAATTAGTGGCAAACGTGTACGGTATTTTAATATACCATTTGTTTTTTATTTATAACTTTTCAATTAAACGGGGTATCATATGTGCTTACGATGGATTTGTGGTGTACAGCTCCTTTGCAGTTAGTTGATTGTTAAACATCATGTTGATGTCCCTTTGAAAAGTTGAAGCATCAATTTTCTGTCTCAATTGGAATGAATCAACAGAACTGTTGAAAACCTGACAAAATAAAAGCACAACAAAACATAAGAGTGTTAACTCTTTCACTACGGATTGTTTTCCAAGGTCTGTGCCATAATTAATTGAAGGCTACCGTTTGTGTACAGGCAAGCCAGAAGTTTCTTGAGCCGCTGTGAGCAGATTGGTAAACTCATGTAGTGTAAACTCGACTATAGGCCTACGACAGGTGGAGGTCAACTCGACCGTTTGCCAACTCGACTCGGACCAACTCGACCGTTGTACTAGCTCGACCGTTGTGCGCTCAACCAGAGAAGTCAACTCGACATTTGTCCAACTCGACTGTTGTCCAACTCGACCGTCGTGCGTTCTTAAACGGGAAAAGTCAAACTCGTTTTGCTCAAGTGAAGTGGCGAAACTGATAAGGCCGACAGAATGAAAAATCTGGTTCACCGTCCAAAGCCTGCATGCTGTCGTGGCCCCCGCCCAAAAAAGGTCATTATTTAAAAAAAAAAATCATTATTTGGAAAAATACTACCTCACTGAAAGATAGACAAAGCATGCGTGTACATGTACTTAGCCTAAAATAACAATTGTCAGATGGGGCAGGGGCTTCGGAAGTTTAAATGCCACTTTTGACGTCATATCATGGCCAGTGCATGCGTCGAAATCGACGACATCAAACAGAACATTCCCGAAGGTGAGTCTCCACGTTTTTTTGTCATGTGATTTGATTGGCTTACCATTCTGTAAAACTGACCAATAGGAGCTCCCGTAGCATAGCGTAGTTCCTCTGGCTACAGGGCTGCGTTCCAAAAGTACATGTATAGGGGCCTATACGCGAACATTGTGTGTATAATGAAATAATGAAAAATGAAAAAAAGCCTTATTATTTTTCAAAATCCGGTAAACCGGATTTTTAATTCTCGTGGCCTAACATCTAAAATTTCCTTGTGAATCTTTTCGCAAGCTGAGAGAAAGAACTTTCTGCAAATTCGCGATGCAAAAGTTCCGCTTTCGCGCGACTTTTCATGCCGGAGAATCACGTGAAGAAAAATTTTGGTATTTTTTTCATATACATTGAACACGGATTTGGGTAAATTTATATATTGGAATCGATAGCTTATTCAATATACTTCCCACTGACACTTCCGTCGCAAATGTTGCATTTCTGAGATAATAAATGATAAAATTACTGCATAAAGTAATGCACAAAATCATGACGCGGCGAGCGGTCTGTGCGTAAGCGCGACAACAGAGGGCGCTGCGCGCGCGCGTGAATGGTTATCTTGTGCACTAACTGAAGGCAATTTTTGAAGAAGAAAACGTGATTTTTCTACAGAAAAGCAACATTTGCGACAAAAGTGCAAGTGGGAAGTATATCTTAAAATTACATTATGTGTTGATTCCAGAAGGTAATTTCCTTAAAATCTTTGTTCAATGTATACGAAAAAAATACCAAAACTTTTGCCGCGGTGCAATAAGTGTTTTTTTTTCTTTCCTGACCTATAAAACCATGGAGGAAGAATTTCTTCCTCCATGATAAAACGTAGCATGATTTTTCGCTTGGCACAAAATGGCGCGTTACAGGATCAGGAAAAGCGGTATTTTTTTCGTATACATTAAACAAAGATTTTAAGGAAATTACCTCCTGGAATCAACACATAATGTAATTTTAAGATATACTTCTCACTTGCACTTTTGTCGCAAATGTTGCTTTTCTGTAGAAAAATCACGTTTTCTTCTTAAAAAATTGCCTTCAGTTAGTGCACAAGATAACCATTCACCAGCGTTCGAATTAGCACTGGTCCGTTGGCCAAATGACAGTTGAAATGGTCTCGGGCCAGCTGGAAACCCTTCCCAAATGGTCCGGCTGTCCAGTTGAAATAAAACAGACCATACTAAATTTAAAGGAGTGATGAAATAACTTTGATCTTTCTTCAGACTCCCATGGCCGGTTCAAATTTTTTCCCCCTGGAGTGAGAGACACGTTTATGTCTCTGGGGCTGGAGACTTGATGACTAGTTTTTATTTCAAGTCGTAAATCAATCTTATTTCCCAAGTCCAGTCACAAGTCATTTTCTCCAGAGTCAAGTCACATGTCAAAAACCAAAAACTGACTTAACCCCAAGCCAACAGGTTGAAAAAGACCAGCTCTGCCCGGGTAGTACTATGGGCTAATTCTGTATAACTGCCCCCAAGAGTACATGTACACTCACACTTTGAACTGCAAATGCAGTTCCCTGTCCCGAAGGGGTTAATGTGCACAAAAACATGCATCCTTGAGAATTTATAACAAAAGAGCCTTTCAAGACTCCAGAATTGCTCTAAAATTCACCAGAAAGCTCTAAAATGTACCACACATTTTCGAACTTTATACGGGGAGAACCGTATGACTACTACATTTTCCTAATGTATTCACTAAAATGTGGTTTTTGCAAACATTAATGGTCGACTGTGTTTAAAAAGAACAACCAGAAATTTTAACAGTATTAAACCGGGCCACTTGAAATGCCGGCGGGCCAGTGAAGATTTAATACAACTGGCCCTGTTGGCCAGTTGGAAAAAAAGTTAAGGGCGAACGCTGTTCACGCACGCGCGCACCGCCCTCTGTTGTCGCGCTTACGCACAGACCGCTCGCCGCGTCATTTTGTGCATTACTTTATGCAGTAATTTTATCATTTATTTATCTCAGAAATGCAACATTTGCGACGGAAGTGTCAGTGGGAAGTATATCTTAGAATTGAATAAGCTATCGATTCCAATATATAAATTTACCCAAATCCGTGTTCAATGTATATGAAAAAAATACCGGAAAAGCGGTACGCGTACGAGTCGAGTTGGTCAACGGACGAGTTGGTTCAACAGTCGAGCTGGTACGACGGTCGAGCTGGTCAACGGTCGAGTTGGTTCGAGTCGAGTTGGCAAACGGTAGAGTTGACTGTAAACAAGGTAAACCGCCTACGACTATACTGCAGACGTGCAGACTGCAGACGACAAACTTTCGGCCACGATCGCGCGTGCATGTCCAGCATGTCCTAAGTTTCTTCGTCATCCATACATGCCGTACTGGTACTGTTTATCCGACAAAAGGCTATCCAAATCTTTAATGGATACAAAAATCGTATTTTTAGTCACAAAAAAGCGGGAATACTCTCTTCGATCATCATCACCGACACTCACTGATGTGATTCGATTGTCCCGCCGCCATTTTCGATTGATCACAAAACTTTAATCGAATAAGTGCGCTTGCGCAGATCATTTATTCGCTTCGCCTAGTTTTTCCATACGTGTCTGTGATTGGTCAGTTACGTCTCCAAAATCCATAATGCATAAGCCACACTGACAACAGCAAGTTTACTTCCGCAAACAACATCACAGCCCCTGGAAACGCTGCATGTCGAAGGGCATTGAAATGGTTTGGCCAGCAAATTCAACAAATTTTCAACAAGATTTGCCTTAGTTATCTTACAAATATATTCTGTATTCCTTGCCAAAGCACAGAACGAAATAAAGCCTGACAGTTTGGTTCTTTCTGTGATATTTGGTGTCAAACAGATGGCGAAGACAAGTCACATTACGCAGGGTAGTTGGGTAAGCATTTTTTACGCCTGCACACGCGTGTATATATGTAGGCAACACTAACAGTAAATTTTGCAAACATTTTTGATGGTAAGCCTAGGCCTACTCATTGTAGTGTACTATGTACTAGGCCTACTACTACTATGGAGGTAGGAAAACTACTGTACGATTTGTGTTTTTCAATACAATGTTATGTACGGTAGGCCTACTTTTAGAAGGCTAAAAAGTGTTTATTTGACGTTTATATTATTGGGGCGTTATCATTTTTTATGTTACACTTTTTTTTAGCCCCTTAACAATTTAACCCCATTCGCCTTGGTGAAGCATGCTACACGACTAAGGTCGTCCAAATACCCGTGTGAAAAATCTTACTTTACATTCCAAATCAGACATTTAAAGGCCCTGTAGATGATCTGTTTTTGAGCGATTCTGCGAATAAAACCATTATAAATCAAAAGAAAGACATCAACAAACTCATCCAAAGAAATTTCAGCTTTGTCAAATGTACCACGTTTAAAAAAACCATGAAAATCCATATGCGTTTTCCTGGTCTTGGCGGGGTGTTTCAAATATTCGTTCTCAGTTGATCGGGTACGTGGCTAATTGCGTCATGCACTCTGTGGCGCACATCATATACTGCGTGTGCGCGGCGCGCGATCCATAAAAATGCATCGCGTTGGAACACGCACACGCAGTACACAGCGCCCATGCATTTTGGACCGCATAGATGCAAACCAAAAATAAGTAAATCGTTTGCAAACGATCTAAATAATTTCATCTTTACGGATTATTTTCTGGTAAAATTATATCATTTTGAGCGGAAACCTTTCATTGGATAGTTGCTATTAATTCAATCTTTACTTTCAGAACTTTTCCCCTGTAAACTCGTCGATTACTTTTTGGGGTCATTGCAAATGATCCACTGGGCCTTTAAAAACACACCATGTACCCTTGTCGTTCTTTTCCCATGATGACTCAAACATCAGAAAAGGATAAAAGGGAGCAAAATTTGGAGTAAAATCGACAAATCGAAAACAGATTGGTGACTTGACTTTGCTAATATCGCGTCAAAAGGAAAGTAGTCCCACCAACGCAGATGGATTTTGTTTACACTCTCTTAAGCCTAGACTGGCCCCCTGTCTACATATTTACTTCCCCACACGTCGTATATATGAGCGAGAGCAGCGTAGCGCACATAGACAGGGGACCAGTCTAGGCTTAACATAGTGTAAAGAAAATCCATCTGCGTTGGTGGGACTACTTTCCTTTGACACGGTACTAGCAAAGTCAAGTCACCAATCTGTTTGAGATTTGTCGATTTTACTCCAAATTTTGCTCCCTTTTATCCTTTTCTGATGTTTGAGTCATCATGGGAAAAGAACGACAAGGGTACAAAAGTCTTGAGATTACAATAAGGACCTCCATGGTGTGTTTTTAAATGTCTGATTTGGAATGTAAGGTAAGATTTTTCACACGGGTATTTGGACGACCTTAGTCGTGTAGCATGCTTCACCACGGCGAATGGGGTTAAATTGTTAAGGGGCTAAAAGTGTAACATAAAAAATTATAACGTCCCAATATATTAACGTCAAATAAACACTTTTAGCCTGCTAAAAGTACGGTAGGCCCTAGTATTACTTTCTTAGTTTTTATCACTTTCAAGATGCATGCTAAATTTAATTCCTCTTTTAATTAGCCTAACTGTCTAAATTTGGATTTTAGTAACAAAATCTTGGAATTCTTTTCGTATAAATTAAACGAAGATTTAATGGAAATTAACTCCTAGAATCAACGGATAATCATGATAATGTCATTAAAACTTCTCACATGCACGTTTCTCGCAAATGTTGCTTTTCTATAGAAATAGCACACTTTCTTCTTAAAAAATTGCATTCACTTAGTGCACAAGATAACCATTCATGTGCACATGCAGCGCCCTCTATTGTTGCACTTACACATTGACCGCTCACGCCGTAGTTTTTATAATTTATCTCGCATGCAACATTTCCGACAGAAGTGCAAGTGGGAAGTATATCTTAGAATTGGAAGATCTGTCGATTCTTAAGGAGTATGTAAAATTTGAAAAAGACATGTTCATTTTATTATTTGACAGTTCCCTACTAGCTACTACGGTCACTTTAGAAGCAAATCAAGAAATGATATCATCAATGAATACAGACAACAAGCAAAACCAGCTCCTCCTGAAAAGTTCCAGCGCAAATTACAGGTACAAGTATCAATACTCATTTTATTAACTTAAACAATCTACTAGAGTTTAGTAGAACTGTGTCAATGTACATGTAGTCCAGGTTCCAACAAGTAACTGATTTTTTGTGACTCTAGTCCAATCATTGCATGAAGAACATTGAGTTGTCACTGTGTTTGGAGTTTAGTCACTGGTCAAATCAAGTCAGTGTGTTTGGTCAAGTCATTTCAAGTCACTATGTTTGATTGAACTAACTTTATCAGGCCTTTTCCCACTAGTTAAAATCTCGGGGGTGGCCCCGGGGCGACGTGGAGGTGAAAATAAGCCTTGTTTCCCACTTGAAATTCTCACCCCCACGTCACCCCCAGGATTGCTCCTTCCCCATTTTGGCCCCGGGGCGAGAACGGTAGTGTAAAATGGCACGGGGGTGAGTTCACCCCAGGGCGAGCAATGGCGAAGGTCACTTACTTGGATGTATGCTAAGTTCGCTTTGCGTAAAGACAGAATGACGAGAAATTCTACTTGATAAGCACTCGCCCCGGGTCCGACTTGCTCAAGTGGAAAACGAGGGTGCCATTCCCCGGGACGAGCTCGCCCCGGGGCGAAATATGTGTGGTTTGAGAAAGACAAGTGTGAAAAGACGCGGGGTTGAACTCGGGGTGGGGGGTGAAAAATTTCGTTGTTACCCCAGGGCGGCCCCGGGGCGGCCCTGGGTTTGAGATTCTAGTGGGAAAAGGCTTTTTGAGTTTTTGAGTCAATGACTATTATATAAGTGTATGGTGTCTAAACCCTGACGCATTTTGCAGAGTCTTCGTTAAGAAGCCTACATATGTATAAGGCTCAATGAACGTGGTGAACGTAGATTTAGTTGTGAAATTATGGTGAGATCGTTGTGAAGTCTAACATGAATTGCTTTGGCCATACAGACATTGATAACAATGGCTTTATCAGGTTCATTGAAATGTGGAATCTTAGGGATATACCGAAGGTCGGCAAGGAAGGAAGGAATGGGTGATGGGGGAAGATATGGGAGTGCGGGCTCTAGCTGTTACTCTTCTTGTGCATTCCTGTATTTTATGAACCATGCCTTACGGTATACATGTAATTCAGGGTTTTTTTTCACATAAAGCCCTGACAAAAGATGACTCTATTTATACCTTGATAGAAGTACAGTGTATACTGTACTTCTGATGTACAAACCGATGTACATCGGTTTGTTGGACGCTATCACTACCCTACAATATATATTATCTTTTTGTTAAGTATTTATCAACATGCCATACCACACTGTATCACCTTGTTTTCTATTGTGTGGCTATCCTAATAAATTGTTCAATATATCGGCCTGAGGGTCACCATGCATGTAGAATAAGGCACCGATTGGACTTGGATCATGGGAAGATCCAATCCATGGCAACTAGGCATTGAATGGACATTGAACCCAAAAGCTTGTGTGGAATACAAGAAAGAATGAACTATGACTCTTTGTTGTGATTGTAATCAATTATAGCTTTAATATATTGCTATGGACGTTTAACGTTATATTTATTTTTGATGAATGAAGTCTTCATCTTCACTTAGGAAAGGATCATGTGTTTATACTATCTTCATAAAAGCAAGTCAAGTTTGATACATGTACATGTAGTTCTGTTTAAATTTAGTGGTAGCTTGGTCTACATTCAGTACACTTGTATAAATGCCATTTGGTTTGCATAAACAATATACATGTACATGTACATGATATACATACAACCAAACCTTTTATTTATAACAAAACGAAATTTTATAATAGGTTTCCCTGTGCTTGTTGGTTTCATTCCTGATAGTACAATAAGGGTCTTGAACATTATACAAAGGTCCATTGTATCATTCGCAAGGATTCATCAAAATTTAACAAGTTGTTAACTTGTTACGAAAAACCTTGCTCAAAGTGATAAGAGCAAAGGTGACAGCTACTCTCTGAATTTATTTTGAAGATTTTGTTAATGATTGTGCACACATTTAGTTTTTTTATGCATGTATACTCAATACAAAAAGAAATGCACAGTTTTGCAACTGCCAATGGGCCGAATACATAAAAACTAGCAATAAGAAGCACCGAGCAAAAGCATAATAACCTCATCAAGCAGAAGCAAATGCAAAAGCAATTGCTTCAAAAAACATATTCATAACCCTTTGCTTTGGCTGACGGCTTTTTAAAAAGCTTTCTCAGCAATTGCTTGGGGTTCTGAACAATAGCGCTATTGATCAAGGGGCACACGTGTTATAACGGCTTTGTATAGATGCACCGGTTCACTTTTAGTCAACATCTGGTGTATCCTAACATTCCCATGATAAATTTTTCACCATGTAGCTGTTCAACATGCATACATGTTGTTTGTCGAAACAAAACAGTTAGTGATAGCTTTTTTTGTGAGATATTTTAGCAAACAATCCTGCAGTGCTTCTGTACATTGTAGACCTATACTGACCGTTCTAAAGGTAGATAACGATGGATAAAAAAGGTTTATAATGATAAATCTTGTGTGATAAGCAAGAGCTCAAGATCCTATTTGGAGATCTTGGAACATTACAAGCAAATGCTTAGTGGCAAAAGCAAAAGCTTGTTTTTATGTATACGTTTTTAAGCAATGGCTAATCTGGGAAGCTTTATTTTGCCTGGAGGAAATTAGTTCTTGCTTTTGCTTCAAAGTATAAGCTTTTGCTTGTTAGCACTTGCTTATTTTTGTGTATAAGATGTAAGTAAAAGCCTAGAAAAAGCAATTGCTAATTTGTTGTATTCGGTCCATTATTTTACTAATATACATGTAGCCACCACAGAGCAGTGAAATTTCTCACCAGTCATATGTAAAGCATTGCAAATTTCATCTACAATGATTGTCTAGGTTCGTGACCTTGTTAGGTCTGCCAGACATGAATATCTCTGTTTGCACATACTTCAAGAGGAAATGGATGCATTGCAAACAACATACTTCATTACTGAGTACTGAGGCAGTTGCTTCAGGAATTAATTAAAAATCAGTATCTGCAAATAATACTGGGCCTTTAACATTCCAATGCCCAGTGGTTTCTATATTGTGGGATTCTTCACCCTTTTTGACCTGTATGTTAACTCAGAATATATTGTTTCATTGATCTACAGATGCGTCCAACTGCTCACCAATTTTCCCACCACGACAACCGCTTCTCATTCCTGAATACAGTCACCTCCTTCCAAGATGTGAGTTTATTGTTTTCAAGTTAACCTGTAAAATTTTGGAAATTAACACATACATTGAAATCCTGTTAACTCGGGCTCAAAAGAATTTAAATATACAGTCCGTGCGTTTTAGGTGTGGCACCTCGAAAAATAAATTTGGTTTTGAATTGATAATTTTCTAGAAACAAAGGTTATTCGCTTTCAAATGAGACATCAACAGAAAAAAATCAACCAACCTTTAGTTATTGAAATATTACTGTCAATATTTCGAATTATTGGCAGTCCGCCAATAATTCAGGGCGGAGACTTGCCCAAGTCTGACCTCCCATGCTCAGTCTGCAACGTACGGTGTGCCCTTCGGACCGGTGGCCTGTCCAATCTGTTCTGCAGAGGGCGCACTGCATGCACCGCACGCACCGCACCACAGACCAAACATGGGAAGTCAGACCTGGGAAAATCTAGGTAAGGCGCAAAAACGGCCATATAAAAACAGCGTTTTTTACAGGGTTGCCGATGTCTAAAATACAAAGTATGATATGTTTTGTTGTTGAAATAAAGTAAATTTAATGCTTTAAAAATTCGTTCAGAGAAAGAAAGTCAAATTTGCTGAGAACCACGGACCATATATCTTTAAGACCCCGTTCTTACTGGAGAAATCACTTTGTTTCATGAAGATTAGTTAATCAACGTTAGTTAATGAAGCGTTTACATTTCACTTTAAAGAACGAGCAAAGATTGAATGAAGAGCGGTACCGTTCACATTAGGCGACTGCTAATGAATGTTGAATGAAGCTGTGGGATGCCCCTATGCCCCACATGCACGTCAAGTCAAGCGTCGATCATCAAGCATCGAGCTTTAAGTGTCTGATGCACTGTTTGACTTTTAAGTGGTGCATCAAAAAACCATGCCTGCTAAGCGCTTGATGCACGATGCGCTTATGAAACCAGGTCTGCCAAATCACTTTGTCGAACAAAAGGAGCGTTCACGTTACAAATTTAATAGCAAACAATTCGGTTCATACCCATTTTTGGCTATTTTCATTATTTATGTTTTACTCTCAGGGGCTGGGCAAGAAAAAAGTTCACCACCAACGAACAAGCAAATTCACACCCGACTTTATCGCGTGGGTTCCACACAAGAGAGAAATTGAGGAGAGTGGCCCAGTGGTGTCCGTGTACAGGGAAACGTTTAGGAACTCTGACCACAACTGGGTCCCCCAGATGCTTGTACCTGCTGTTACCAAGCCCAAATTACACCTCTCGGCATCAGCACCAGCATTTCTTGAAACTCCATACTTGGACCCACCCGAAATGCTGCACGAGAAACCAGTGACAACATACCAGCTCACACATCGGCATCAACAACCGAACCCAAGAGTCAATACAAACATGAACACCGGTTCTGTGGATAAAAAGCCAGTCCCACTACAGAAAACATACACATACCTCAACCCAAGGATAGAGTCCATTCATAATAGACCCAAACAAAACCTGACGTCACTGAGAAGAGCCCGAGTTGGATCTGCCCCTGTTTTTCGCACCACCGTAGCGGACTGTTTAAACTGGTACCGTCCACAGACTGACACCACTGAACTGCATCTGGACGTGGAGCGCGAGCGACCAAAGACTGTCATAGGAACATTTCCTGAGCTCAGCAGTGCAAACTCCTTCAATCAGGAGGAACCAAGCCAGCCTTTTCAGCCAAGACCCCCACAGACAAAGCCTCAGGGTACGGTTTGTCAGTCTACTGCTTGGGGCACTGAGACTCAACCTTCCATGGGATTTAACACGGACTATGGTATGGACATCAGCTCAGAGGTTAAAAGTGGATTCACAGTGGATGCTGGCGTAACTACTGCAGCACTGGCTCCAACTGAGGCAGCAGTAACAGAATGAAGCAAACTTAGAGCATTCTGTGTAGCACAGATGCATTACAGTTTATTTAAAAGGCCATGTTTCTGTTGCATCCGAGTCAGTTTTTTACCCCAGTCAATACGCCGCATTAAATAGCTGCCATCTTGTAGGGCAATTTCTTTGTTCCTGGAAGACGCATGGTTGCACATTTTGTTGATCAATTTCAATGACAAACGTTGTTCTACAAGCTAGGTCCATTCAATACGGTCTCTACAGCCGTGCCCAAAAGTTTACATACCCTGCATAGAAAACAGTATATTTAGATATTTTGTCCTGAAAAATCATCAAATTTTTTCATTTCTTTAATACTTTCAACCGTTCCCCTTTTTATCTACCAGAGATTTGTGCAACCTTTTCCCTTCGGATAATTTTCACAATTCCACTCATGATGTTACAAAAGTAGATGACATACATCAGCGCAGTCTAATGTTGTCCAATACTTTGTTTGAATTGTCATTAACTTTTATAACTTCAGTCAGTCTTACATAATAACCGTCAATCAGCTTTTTACAATACTCGAAAGGGATCTAAACCCTTTCATCCTGACAGTTTTGATAGGTGTGTTTCCTCTTGTGGACTTCCCTTTTCAATTCCATCCACAATTTCTCTATTGGATTTAAGTCCGGGCTCTCTGAGCTGGGCATTCCAAAATATCAACTTTGTTTTGCTGAACCCATCCAGCAACCAACTTATAAAACAAATTATAGAAGACTACAATTTCGGATTGTTTATTTTCTTTGTGCACACTTGACTCCGGAAAACAAGTATTTGTTTTTTTGACAAAAACAATTGAGAGGTACAAATCAAATTTGGTTGTAGCACTTGAGCAGCACTGATTGTTTAAACACATCCTTAAAATAAAGGACAAATTGGGATGAGAGAAAAATCGTAAGGGCCTTATCGGGATTCGAACCCTGACTCACTAGGAAGATGCTCTACCAGCTGAGCTATAAGGCACTCCCTCAGGTTTTCTTTATAGACCCAATTCTTCTCTCGGTGTTGCATGGTGGGCCAACTGGGCGAAGTAACGAACGCAATTACATTCCTTTAAAATAAAGGAAAAACTTCGAAAAAACTTATCAGTGGACTCGGACGGACTTAAAAATCGGGACTCGAGTCCTACAGCCCTGCTACATGTATATGAGAGAATGCGTACTTTTCACGGCTCGTCTCCATTATTTTGTTCCCCATTTTGTTTGCTGGTGCTTTTTGGCAAGTAAAAACTCAAAAATCTCTTTCGTATATAGGCTATAATAACAGCAAAATCCACTAAAATTGCAAAAGTGTTTAATGCCTCATCTAAAAGTAAATGGCCAGTTGCAAATAGTCCAGAGATTTCAGAGACACCCAACACCGTTTGTAACGTAATTTCTTGTAATATTTTTAATAGTAAATAATACCATTTTGTAAATTATGTACAAAATTTCATTGCAGTTCAAAATGGATTTCAAAGAAGATAAAAATTTTATTTTATAATTATAATTTTTAAGAGTACATATCCAAAAATGTATCAATATTTTTGTAGTGTGAAGATGTCAAAATGAACCAGCTTTGACAAAAAAAAACATTTTTGTTTGAGTGTTAAAATTACATTCTTCCTTATAATGCCGGTAAATTTTGTACATTAGATTTATATCTTGAATTTTTTGCCTTAAATCCCTTCTCGTCGGATGCTTCTTACTAAATGAATTTGGTAAAATGTTGACAATAAAAGGTTATATGTATGATGCGTACCGTATCCACCAAAACCTGCACACAAGCTGTGAAATGTACTAATAACGCCGAAGACATTTATATAAACTAGCCCTTTTCAAGGAATACTTATGTCAATCTTCCCATCCTACTTTTGGACCATCGTTCCATGACTTGTATAAAGATGATGTGTTTTTTATTGCCCCTGCTTTATATTAATTGTAACGACATAACATTTTCTCCACTGAGAGTTGGCAAGGAAAATAATTCAGAAGGTGGCACTTTCCTTCCTCCATGGTACTGGTAGAACCATGGAACACATGATTGGTATATCTCGAAGAATCAGAAATGTTCACAGATTTACACACAACTTACACGATATAAACATAATGACGGCAGAAAACTTCCCCTGAAATGGTTTTGTGTGAATTGCTATACAGGGTGGATAACAAAAAAACAAAACCGAGATATTATTGCTAATTGTAACTGAAGGGCACGTATGAATGAACGGGAGATATCATCTGTAAGGGTGGAATCTCCTTAATGATACCCTGATCATGTCATTATGTTTCCGGTTGACTGAGCAGTGTTATGTTATGCAAGGGTCTAGTTATGGATTTGCGCCACTTTCTTTAATGCATGGCATAGCCTGTTTGGACACCGGACCAAGTATCCAGTAGCCAAGAACGCCTTGGAAATTAACATGTCGATACAAATGTTGGTGGGGAAAAACCTGCATTTTCTTAAACAGAACATTCAGTCCTACATGGGAATGCAGCGAGTTTTCGTTGAGTCCAAGGTCTGGGCGAAAAGAACTTGTCGGTAATCCGAAAACATTAACGCAATTCAGCAAGCCCTGCATACAGCAGGGAGAACGCAGCAGTTGGCCGGGACTGGCCCTATAACCATGCATGTTCAACACAATTGTTCGGTATACCTTTACAAAATTGTGGCTCGTAAGACATCAACTGCTTTCTGGCGATCTTCAGAGGCATCTTAGGTTTAGCCAATGATACTTGATCGTCCAAACAGGCCATGCCATGCATGGTTGAGGCCATGACTGGTCGCCATTGAAGAAAGTGGCGCAAATCCAAAACTAGACCCTTGCATAACATTGATCACTGCTCATCAGTCAACCGGAAACATAATGACGTATGTACATGATCAGCGTGTCATTTTAAAGAGGAGATTCCACCTTAACAGATGATATCTCCCGTTCATTCATATACGTGCCCTACTTCAGTCACAATTAGCGATAATATCTCGGTTTCGTTTTTTTTATCCACTCTGTACAGGCCTAGTCTTTAAGAAATGAGCAAAACAACTGTTTTCGTCTTGCGAGACGTAAATTCAATTCGCCCCAAAAAACATTTTGCCCTGGACCACTTCGTCCTGAACACGTACGGTACGCGTACTTCGCCCAAGTGCCATTTCGCCCCTAAACCACTTCGTCCAAACACGACTTCGCCCAAAAGCCACTTCATATCACCCGGCCAAAACAACCTCGTGCACATGGTTCAGCGCGAAGTGGTCCAGGGCCGAAATGAATGTAAACCCTTTTTGAATGTTTTTTTCAAAAGTTAGACGAAGTACGGAACTGGTTTTTGCTCAGGTTGGTTTTAATCATGCATATCTTCAATCACACAGGGGGATAAAACTATTTGTAACAGTTTACCAATCATGTGTACTATATTTTAGTAAGTATAAGCGTAAGTGTTCGTGGCAACAACTATAGGCCAAACGATATGCAATTTTATTTCAAATCCGATGAAAATCGTATGCAAATCTAGTTATTGATATGAAAGCTTATAAATGCTCATACTCATTAATATTGTGGTACCGTCTAAATTATTTTGTTAATTTACAGACTAACACGGCTGTTCTCTTAATTGTTTTATTCAAAGTGCCGATAGAGATTGTAAAACACCCCTGTCACACTGCGTCTGTCCAGTATGGTATACCTTTCTGGGGAATTAACAACCAAATGCACACATTTCGTTTTAGCATCCATGATACCACAAAATGCATGCATGTATTTTAAATGTTTTCTAAAACTGCTTCTTTACCACAATTTTTTGCAGATAATGACATTGTTACATAATGCTGCAGGAATTCATCAAATAGCTCCATCTGGAAATTATACAACGGGCTTTTAAATCGATCCCCTACACCACTGTTTTTTTTAATCCCACAACTTAACTGTTTTTGTTTTGTTTTTTAACAAATATCAATATTGAATAAACCGCGTAAATGATCACTGCAGACTTTAAGGATGTTTAATATTTCCTTGCACCACTTTTATTCCATACAATTTGTTGTACTTTTTCTATGTTTTACTGAGGATTGGAGAAATTCTCCCGGCTTCAATAACTGTGTGCATGGGCATTGCGGTCGCACTGTGGACTCGAAACCCATTCAAGTCCATGACAATTTGCGGGAAAAAGTGACGGATTGTGGACTTGACCAAACTTGCTGCCTGGGAAAAGGGGTTATGGGGTGGAGGGTTAAAAAAAGGTTAGGGTTCAGGAGTAAAGTTTAGAAACATGGATTAGGGAAAAAATGGGGTGGATGAGGGAAGAATTTGGAGAAAACAACGATTTTCCGACCAATTCTCTTAAGTGCACGAATACAAAGAAACGTCCACAGTGCGTACGTAATGTACACAAAATTGTGCCAGCGCGTCTGAGAAGAGCCAGTGAAAGGAAGAGTCATCCTCTTTTTTACAGGAACGTCCCAGTGCGACGGCGGTTCGCGATCTGTGGCTTGCGCGTCGGCTGGGAAGCGGCCGGTCGGCATCGGCACACCGACCCAAAACCAGATCTTCAGTCTGACGCTCTCCCAATTACTAAGCTATTCCGGCTCTTTTCTCGAATTTTCGAGAGTAAATCGCACGCTCTTGAGGTCAGTTTTGGAGACTAGGTAAGTTGGATGTTACTGTCAAGAGTTAGACACGGTAGAATAAGAAGGAAATTGTGGTCGGTTATCTCAGTCGGCAGAGCGTCGTGCTGATAACACGAAGGTAGTGGGTTCGATCCCCATGCTGACAATCTACCATGCACCTTTTTAGGCCTTGGCATTTGCACACAAAATGAAGTGGTGTCCAAGAAGTTTTCCCGCCACCCCCAATTTCCCCAAAATACACACTCTGGCTGCCCAAACCATCTCCCTCCACGTCCAAAGGCAGTTGACACGTACAGATAGACTACATGGCTCCTGGAAGAAACGAGGATCGTGGTGCTGTTTCTTGCAAAATGTGCCCAAGTGTATTTTGCCGGCCAATAGCATCTCTTGTCCTAATTCGATCAACTTCAAAAAGCCTGCAAGCTGGTTTGCCGGAATCCGGGATTGAACCAGGAGGGACCTTCAGAATTCACAAAATTTGTAATATTTCTGTTACAATTTTCTCCCATGACATTCATCGTAAATAAACAAGCACCCTAAATTTGTTTGTATCGTGTGTTGGCTCTAAAAATTGAAACGACACGGTTTTACTCACACAAAAATCTTCGCGCTGTTTGCGTGACCATTTGGATCTAGCGCTGAACCATCTCTCGAGAACGATTCCATGCACAGATCACAGATCTCGATCAGGATGTGCGCGAAGTAAACGAGTTCACCTTGGATATGCACCGATCTGAATCTGGCTCCGTCTGAAACAAACACGCCCAGAGTTTGTGCCACAGGCCAGCTGTGCACTAGTCTTGGCCCAAGACTACTCTAGTCGATATTGGTTTGTGTACGCGTTGGCCATATAGTGCGCCCTCTTGCAGCACTAACGGACCAGTCTTTGCTCACTAGAGTAGTCTTGGGAATTTCTCCCGGAAGTTCAGCATTGGGGGCGGTACCGTTTTATGTAAATAGCTGCAGAGGGTTTTATGATGGCACTCAAGGGACATGGCATACCACAGATATCTTTGCAAATATTTGCAATGTCGCAATTATCTTCATAAACAAATGTATTTTGCGATGTCATACGCCTTTGCAAACATGTTTGTAAATATATTCGCAAACATTTGCCAAGAAACTTATGCCACCGAAAATATTAGCAACGATAAAACGGTCATGTTCGATGATTCTTGTAAGCCGCCTTATATTTTTCAAACCATTCGAAGCGCGTGCACGCGGTGTATTTGGGTCACGCTCTGCGGTCGACGCGCTGTATTTGGGTCGCTCGCTGCATTCCCACGCTCTGCTGTATTTGGGTCACTCGCTGATTGGTTCCCTAGGAAAGCCTAGGCAAAAACAAAGAAAAAGTTAAACCTTCCGGGAGAAATTCCCAAGACTACTCTAGTGAGCAAAGACTGGTCCGTTAGTGCTGCAAGAGGGCGCACTATATGGCCAACGCGTACACAAACCAATATCGACTAGAGTAGTCTTGGGCCAAGACTAGCTGTGCACAGGCTCGACTGCGCGCACGCGAGTTGTGAAAAATGTTTGCGCGTAGAAAAGTGTGGCCGAGCGCGGCGCGGGCCATATCGCGCGCCACGCGGCATGGAAAACCCGCGGCAGCATGAATGGAATCACAGTGCGCGTGGCTGATGACTTGGCCGTGAGAAATTTTCCTGGAATTTAGCTGTAGTTTGACTTTAGATTCCCTGGCTGTTTCATAACATTTGGCGCTTATAATTTTCACATATTGAAGCCGCAAATGTCGGCATTTTGCTTGCTGGTGATTCAGGCAGTTGCGCAACGTGACGTCAACAGTTTCACGAAGTGAATACTAACACGCGCGTGTTTACATGTTTGGTTAACTGTTCAGAACGGCGTGATCGAGAAAATTACCTTGTAGAAGTAGGCCTATTGAGCTCGTGCCAATGACGTCATTTTGGGAGTAAAACAATGCCGCGTCGTTGTGGAAGCAATGTGTGTGCGCGTTGTGTGTGTCCATAGGCCTAGCGCGCGTAACGCGCTATGATGAGGCTCCAATTGGTGAACTAAACCGCGTTGCGCCCACCAGAGAGACACACAACGCGCACGCACATCGCTTCCACAATGACTCAGCATTATTTGACTCCCAAAATGGCATATTCGCACGTGTTCGAAAGGGGTCAATAGATGCAGTTACTACTTCAGAAAACATGAAAAACCCAATAATGTTTTGTTGTGTATGAATGAATCATATAATGGCTCCAAAGATCGCCTGCAGACTTTGGAGATTCTAGTGTTTACATTTTTCTCATCAATGCAATGGGGGCACTTCAGACGAAATAGTTTCACAGGATGATTACCATTACCATCTTGATAACAAGTGAGCTTTTAGATAATAATTCAGACAGAGGGTAATTATTACCAATCCTTTAACATTTGAGTTAAGCGGGCCTCCCACTGTGCTATTTTGGCTACGAATTAGGTACGATTAGCTACGATTATGGACAGTCTGGTAATCGTACCATTAAATCGTACCGATTCGTAGGAATTTCGTGGCCAAAATCGCACAGTGGGAGGCCCGCTTAAAGCGGGTTTTGCTACGAATTAGGTACGATTAGCTACGATTTGGTACGATTATGTATACACTCTACACACAATCGTACCAAATCGTAGCTAATCGTACCTAATTCGTGGCAAAAATCGCACAGTGGGAGGCCTGCTTTAAAGCGGGCCTCCCACTGTGCGATTTTTGCCACGAATTAGCTACGATTGGGTACGATTGGGTACGATTATGTGTGTAGAGTCTATAGGCAGTCTCCGATTTAAGCGGGCCTCCCACTGTGCGATTTTTGCCATGAATTTCCTACGAATTGGTACGATTATCGGAGACTGCCTATAGACTCTGCACACAATCGTAGCTAATTCGTGGCAGAAATCGCACAGTGGGAGGCCCGCTTAAGCGGGCCTCCCACGGTGCGATTTTTGCCACGAATATCCAACGATTAGGTAGGCCTACGATTTGGTACGATTGTGTATAGAGTCTATATACAGTCTCTGGTAATCTCAGCAAATCGTACCTAATCGTTGGAAATTCGTGGCAAAAATCGCACAGTGGGAGGCCCGCTTAACTGTAAGGGCTAGACTGGTTCCCTCCACATATTCCACACAGGAGAATATAAGGACAGGTAAAGGGCGCTTCATCTTGATCTGTAATTGGTCGTCTTTGCGCGTGCGCATTGTGTTTTTTATATCAAAAAATTGGCCAAGCCCTTTGCTTTATAGGCAATGTACTTCATTTACATAATTGGATATGTTCGACACGCACGGCCAAGTTACAAATGTCAATGCAAAATCTGCGCACTTACTAAACAAAAATAAAATAATAATAACACGTCACCAGGTATCAAATTACAAGCGTTTGAAATTTAATGCCTCACATATTCAAAACAAATTCAACCGTTTGAGATACAAACTTTATTCCTTCGGCAATGGTCATGACTATCCAAGGTCTAAATTTCATACGGAGACATTGACCTTGAATCTTGCTTCCTATTGGTCGAAAACGAGGCTGCTTTGCCATTTGAAACTGGTAGCAGATACCGAGATTGGGTCAACGTTGATATTCTCGGGACCCCTTGGGCATTACAAAAATACCAAAAGTGAAGTCGTCACATGAAAGAGCGCCCTCTAGCAGTGAGTTGAAAAATGGCCAAAACGTATTTTAAAGAGATGTTTGCAGCGAAGTTTTTGCTAATTGGCCCAAAATTGGTGCCTATGTTCACTGAGGTTCAGTGAACATGTCCATACCTTCGAAAGTTTGATGACGTCACCAGGTGTCAAATTACACTCGGTTGAACATGCGTTCTTCTAATGGTTATATCTAGAGAACGAAAAGGCCGATGGAGGTCAAATCTTGTGTTTTAGGTTTGTTGTAATTTTGTTCTATTGCATATTGTCAGCAAAATATTGTGACGTCACGATGACGTCATCAAATAAGCGCGTTTGTGCAGCATACATTAGCCAAGGTCGTTCACTTCCTGTATTGGTCGTATGACCTTGCAACCTAGCAGGTGCCTGGACCTGGTCATTAACATGTAACATACCAAGTTACATTAGTATGACATGCATGATTTGTTGATTTATTATTAATTTTTGAATCTTGTCACTGTGCATACTGTACATGTACATGTACGGTATGCATTTACATTGTACAAAGTGTACATGTAGTATTATACAGCATGCAGTTTTACATGCATACAAACATACATAAAAAGAAAAGCGGAGGGCCATATGCCCTGTTATCAACAGACATACCTCTAGTTTAGCTTTTTTTATTCTTCCGTCAAAACCCCACAGACAAAGCACATGGTCCTTCGGCCTGGCAAAATGGTCACTTGCAAAGCTCGGATCATCATAAAACTTGGTCACAACAATCACCTCATAGTGAAGTACTGTCATTAACATGTAACATACCAAGTTACATTAGTATGACATGCATGATTTGTTGATTTATTATGAATTTTTAAATCTTGTCACTGTGCATGTACTTGTACTGTATGCATTTACATTGTACAAAATGTACATGTAGTATTATACAGCATGCATACAAACATACAAAAAAAGAAAAGCGGAAAGCCATATGCTCTGTTATCAACAGACATACCTCTAGTTTTTTTTCCTTTCTTCTAACCCGGAAGTGCCATTGACAATGCACATAAACAGTTCGGATCACTTTTTCAACATGTTCCTCAATTCTGATGACAATGAAACTTGGTATGAATAAAGATCATATTGTCATTCATTCATTCATTCATTCATTCATTTATTTTATTTGCCTCAATTCGTGGCCCAAAGGCCAAATTCAAGGAGACAATTACAATTTAAAACATTAAAATCCTTAACAAAAAACATCAAAAATCCTTACACACAAGACGGCACCAAATACTTAAAAAACACAATTGCCAGACACACTATGCAAACGAATCAAAAACAAGCACATACAATCATAATTTAAAATGTTGACAAAATAGGGGATTGGGCTTTGACTGAACCGTTTAGTTTTACAGGGAAACTGCGTTAACTTTTCCATATTGCGCAGGTTCCGGCCATGACATTCCCCTCTCGTGGGGGGAAGTAGATGGGCAGATCTAGGGTTTTTGGCAAGACCTTTGGCAAATTTCAAACAGTGTTCTTGTCTTCTTTTTTCAAGTGTGTCCAAACCACAATGGTCAAGCGCAGCTTTGTAAGAACAATACTGATTGCCTAAAATAGTTCTGCAAGCCCGTTTCTGTATTCTTTCAAGATCATAAGTTTGTTTTTTATTCAAGCCGGAATGCCATATTGCATCAGCATACTCGACCATTGGTCTGACAAAACTTTTATAGACAACAATTAGTTCTTCATGATCAAATCCAAACTTTTTCAGAGAGCGCAACATGAAAAGGCGTCTGCCAGCTTGTTTGATCATATGATCGACCTGGGCTTCCCACTTAAGATCCGCTTGAACCCATACACCCAGGACCTTCGCTTGGTTAACATGATGTAACTTTTCAGAACCAATAAATAATTCAGTCGGAGCTGGGGCAGATTTACTAAAACAAATCTCAAGCATCTTGCATTTTGATGGGTTTAATTTAAGATGATTACATTTTGCCCAATCGTCGAGACCAACCAAATCATTTTGCAACGCACTCCTTTCATTAGTTTTCCTATTCTCGGCAAATGTAAGGTCGTCAACGTACTTCCAATATGGGCATTAATAGCTGCATCGTTAATTAGGATTTGAAAAGCAAGAGGTCCTAATTTGGTGCCTTGAGGGACACCTCCATGGAGTTCAATAAATTCTGAAGTACATTTGTTAAACTTAACACATTGTTTACGGTTCTGACGGAAGTTGCAAGTTCAAGGGACGATGCTACGACGAACCCCGATCTGCAACATTTTATTGACGAGTACAGTATGGTCGACAAGGTCAAAGGCTTTTGAAAAGTCAGTCAAAACCATCGTCCCAACGTTGCAACTTCCCTCAGCCCCTTGATGCAAAAAGTGGAGAAGGTTAACGAGATAATGATTAGTAGAAACACCAGGGACATTACCAAATTGCCTTTTATCAATGCGGTGACCAATATCATCTGACATCCAACTACAGATAAAGTTCTCGGCAACCTTAGCAAAAATGGGTGTAAGTGAAATTGGTCGCAATTTGTCAATTAAAGGAGGATTCTGCTTCGGCACCGGAACAACAATTGCTCTTTTCCACTGATCCGGAACCACCCCAGTATCAAAGGAACAATTCAATATATTTGTCAGTACACTCCTTTAGCAGTGCTTTGCGCGCGACACTTTAGTTTGCCCGCTCCAACCACTGCTAAACTTCGCTGCAAATCCTGCGAAGCGCGTGGGAGGAGATTTGATCCCTACAATTTTGTGTTTGCCAGACAGCTTGCATCTGCCACACATTGGTCTGCAAATGGTGTATCCTAACCGTAAGTTACATATACTTTATTGCTTTTCTATTTGATATTATAATGTTAAATTTGAAGGTGCATGTTCCCATATAATTTATCTGAATTATGATGTCTAGTTTAATTATATTAAGTGTTATTTGGTTTTTATAGATGGTATTCGTATGGGACGGGTCTCATTCTGATGGACGATTCCCCTTCTTTGCCCTTTGAACTGTTGGACATTACGATACTACGTCCGTCATTTTCTGCGTCCGTCATTTTGTTAGAGCTGACATAAATGGAGATTGCTCATATCTGGGACGGATCATCTCGTATGACGATTTACAGTCGGGAATAGAGGGTGAAAGAAGACCACTGGGTTGTAAGCGGCATGTAACCAAAGCAAGAATTGAACTGACATTGAATTGAACTAAAATGTTCGCTGTATGTAAATTGTGTTAAAGTGCAATTGTAAAAATCTCAACTCAAAGTAAGGTGAAACAATTTAAAGAAATATATTTTTGTAATGGCAAAATTAAGTCTGCAGACGTTTGGAAGTTGTATTGCCATAGTAGTGATTTAAATAGGAAACGTAATTTGCCAAATTAAGAAATAGAGATAAAGTCTGCAAAAGTTGAGTAGTAATGTTAAATTGTGTGTTTCGTGAATTCACACTTGAAGAGTTAGTCGTGAGAAATATGGCGTATTTTTGTGTTTACTGAGAAATTTATAATACAGTGGTTTTGGGTGATCTGCAATTGTGTGAACAAAAACTTGTAATTGATGTAGATAATTTTGTATGAAGTATAATTTTGTTAGATTAAAGAATAGTATTTTGGTACATGTGTGTTTTGTTTCATTTCACTGGCTTTGGGCATGTTTCTGATCATTGATTACGTAGCGAGTTTGAATATTTATAGGGGACATGTGACAATTTATAATACAGAGCCTGGATGACACTTGCCATGATTGGCTAGATTCTGTCACCTGTTGTTGGTTCCGTCACATGACCTGCATCTGACACAGTAAAGATGGCTGCGCCCAGGTACGTCAACACTAACGTTGCTTTGCCCACTGTCGCGTCGACTTTTTTTGTCATTATTTCGTCCTGGTTGTTAGTGTGGTTTTACACAGTAAGTATTTGTTTCACGGACATCACTAATCCTTCACCGTGATCGCTGTACATCACTATAGAAAGGTGGGGAAATCACATTTTTCAAGCTCTTCTTTTACCGCGAAATCATGTGTGTAAACTGATCAGGGGAGAGCTGGAGATGAAGAATGGGTATTTTTTTCATATACATTGAACACGGATTTGGGTAAATTTATATGTTGGAATCGATAGCTTATTCAATTCTATAGATATACTTCCCACTGACACTTCCGTCGCAAATGTTGCATTTCTGAGATAAATAAATGATAAAATTACTGCATAAAGTAATGCACAAAATCACGTGGCGAGCTAGACTGGTTCCCGCTCCACATATTCCACATACAACGACTGAATATGAGGACCGGCTACTGTCGTGTTTAAAATAGCACTTTAAGCATTACGTCATGCATTTATTTTTAGAACCACATAACCGTTAATTTTCAAAGCGCGATGCATGGCATGAGTGTACAACAATTTGAAAGGGGTTATTACATATTTGACCAATACAAATTGAATATATTAACCTTAAAATATTAAATATGCCCATTTTAATATACATGTAGGCTAGCATCAAAACGAAAATTCAAACCTTGTCTGCATCACCCAGTGATCGAGCTCCATAATGTACTATGCTGTTGCAATCCCGTAACTATAGCGACTGACAGCCACTGCGTAGTTTTAAATCCGTAGCATCACCATAAATACACACGCAGCGGCACGCACGTACGTGCACGCGACGTCAATTCAAATTCTCGAAACAATGACGAAGTGTACCCGACGATTAACGGTAACGTCCGGACGACCGGACGTGCATTCGGGTAACTTCGGGAACCTTCGGAAAAGGAGGAATTCCTCCTTTTTCGAAACATGTATACTGGCTGTTGCCGGACCTTAAATTCAGTCTAGTCAATTTTTGGTCCGGGTACCAGACTAGTGGCGAGCGGTCTGTGCGTAAGCGCGACAACAGGGGGCGCTGCGCGTGCGTGAATGGTTATCTTGTGCACTAACTGAAGACAATTTTTGAGGAAGAAAAAGTGATTTTTCTACAGAAAAGCAACATTTGCGACAAAAGTGCAAGTGGGAAGTATATCTTAAAATTACATTATGTGTTGATTCCAGGAGGTAATTTCCTTAAAATCTTTGTTCAATGTATACAAAAAAAAATACCGAAGAATGCGGTGCAGTATGAAGCGCCCCCACAGAGATATATTGCGCCAAGTCAGCGAATAATTCCTCAACTTCAAGTCTGATCAGTCTTAGTTCAACACGCTGTCTCGTTTTCTGCTAAACTATAAGCTTTGTCACGAAAAACCTAAATGCAGCAGGAGTACGTAGCACACGTGGGGGCACGCAACGTCGTTGTCAATGTAATAGCACACATTTACGCCTGGAATAAAAACTACGCACTCGACGAAGCTCACGAAGAGGAACTGATAATCATATTTGTGTGCTAAAACAAACAAACAAAGGGCATGTTTTTTACACTGAAATTTTGCACAAACACAGACAACAATCTCCCCAAACTGTCGCTGGTTTCACAAGTCTGTTTCGCAACACAAACTACCCTGTTTGGACCAGAAATCACACCGTCAAACAAACATCTTGCTGTGTTCCAATTTAAATATTTTAAAAAATTGTTTTAAAAATAAATATCGTCAGAGAGTATTCTTTATTTTCAGTATCTATTCAAAAAGTTGAAATTGAACAATGCTGTTGAGGAGTTTAATTAATAATATTACTTCATGATGTACTCTCTGCAACAGCAAAACCTTTTAATTGATGTGACTATTTATTCAGCAGATGGTTTTGCATGTACAGTGTATTATGGGTTACATTTTTGGCAATATTTACGTTTTTGAAATCCACCATGTCATATTTATCAGTTGTGTAGTGACTGTGTAAAGTTGTGTGACAGTGAATAAATAAAGAAAACCGTTAACAGTCTATCATTTTATGTCATGATGTGTTTCTGTGTCACAAAAACAAGACCATAATATATATTTTTCCCAAAGTGAGTTTGGCTGTTTATTTAAATTTATTTGGGCAGATGTAAACATAGAGTAGCTGACCTTTACTTAAATATTGTGTACAACAAAGTAAAATCTTCAGATTTAAATTTGAACTTACAAATCCTTGCTAAGTGAATTTAAGTAAAAACCTATCAAAACTTGATTAAATACAAGCCTGGCTTATTGGCTATGCTTTGAGTTTTAATAGCTTATTGGTTTTGATTTAGTGGGGCTTAATAATACTGTTCAAAGAAGAGAAATATAGATATTTAAAAAAATAAGGTATGTGTACTTGAATTCGGGGCGATTCAATAATTCTCTGCGTACAACTTAACCAACGCAAAATAGGTGGACCGTAAAGCAGTCTAATCTGGAACGAGCAATGACGTCATCGTTAGCCAATCAGTCTACGGGAAACCATACGGCGCCACGGCGGTAATTTTTGATTTCTGTTTTTTCGGAATGCCGTTAGATTTCGTTGGATCCCGACTGGACTAGACAAATGTACGTAGAATTTTCATTATTTATGGGTAGAATATTACATATTCTTTGTGTAGAAGGGAAACATGGACTGTTTTGAGTATTAGCAGTGGGAAATATTTGCCGATTTTTGGTTTGTGTTTCATCGTCTTTTTTTGCAAGCGTATATTTCACTTCTCGCGCTGCGGCCGGCGGTATATATGCATATGCATGAACGTCAGGAGGCGCGGCGCGATACCCGATTGTGATTGGCTATCCGTGCAACAATCCTAACGATTTTGTAAGCGGTGTGCTGATTGGCTTCGCAGGATATGCGGCGAAGTTTAGCAGTGGTAAATTGGAGCGGGCAAACTAAAGTGTCGCGCGCAAAGCACTGCTAAAGGAGTGTAATTTGTCAGTGGCACACTGACAAGGACGGTCCTAACTCAAATACGTCATTATGACGTCATCAGGTGTCAGATTAAAGGGGCATAAGATTTAATGTTTTCCATATTCAAAAATTCATAAAAAATCAACCGTTTGACCTACGATCTTGATTCCTTTGGCATATGGGATCATTAATAAAGGTCTTTCATATGACCACAAGCTTTGACCTTTGACCTCATTTCCTATTGGTCAAACAGACTTTGCCTTGTAGTTTGAAAGTGTTGAGAGGTAGAGGGATGGGGTAAACTGTGTTATGGTTCAACTAGGGTTGGGTATCCACAAAATATGGCGTTGACCTTTGACCTTGCTCACTTCCGGTAGAAACCGGAAGTACCCCCTAGTTTTAAAATGGTAAGAGGTATTGAGATGGAGTCAACGGTGTTAGTGTCACAGCCCATCAGGCTTTTAAAAAATGAAAGTTATGACGTCATCGTACGTAATAGCGCCCTCTAGCGACAAGATACAAATTTTTCAAAACTTATTTTAAACAGATGACTGTGGGGAAGTTTGTCTAAAAATCGTCAAACTTGGTATATAACGAGACCTTGGGTCAATGCATATGCCTGTGGTGTCATACTTCGATGACGTCATCAAGTGGAATTTTACATGCATTTGAATTGTAAAACTTTGATGACCTATATTTGCAGAACCCAAAATCGGAACCAAATAAAACTTGACAGGTATGCTGTCTGTGGTTTGCTTAGTAACCTGTTGTAATGACGTCATGATGACGTCATCATGCGTCATATTACAATGAATTGAAAATTAAAGGTCCAAATTTTCAAAAATCAATAAAAAATCAGCATTTTAACATATGACCCTAATTGTTGCGGTCACAGTCACAGCTAACAATGATCTAAGTTTCGTACAGAGACAATGACCTTTGATTTTGTTCACTTCCGGTAGAAACCGGAAGTAGACAAAAATGGACCTATATTTGGAAAGTGGTAAGTAATGCAGGGATGGAATCGATGGTGTTCATGTCCAGGGTGATTGGGTTTTCTAAAAATTGTAAGCGATGATGTCATCACTTGGAAGGGCGCCCTCTAGCGACGAAATTTAATAAATGTCTTAAAATAGCAGTGTTCACGCAAATTAGCCCAATAGTGGTGGTTATAGAGTACGTCGACCAACAAAAATGTCTGTGTGGTTAAAACATTTATGACGTCATTAATCCGTTAAAGGTAACACTTTAAAGGTAACGATCGCTTTAATTTTTAATTGTTGATATGCTAACAAGATCTAATTTTTCAAGGTAAGCATATTTTTGACCTTAACAAAAAAAACCCGAAAAAGCTATTCGATCTGTTCATAAAACAGACGAGCCTCTATTTTTAGCTTTTTCGCAAATTTTGCGAAAAAGGTATTGTTTTTGTCCGGATTTTTGGCTTTCCGCACCCCATAGACAAAGCGCATGGTCTTTCGGCCTGGCAAAATGGTCACTTGCAAAGCTCGGATCATCATCAAACTTGGTCACAACAATCACCTCATAATGAAGTACTGCACAAATGTGTTTACATTTTGATGACGTCATCAGGTGTTTGAAATATATGGCCTTCAAATTGAAACTTCTGTAAAAATTCAACCGTTTGAGATACAAACTTTATTCTTTCGGCAATGGTCATGACTATCCAAGGTCTAAATTTCATACACAGACATTGACCTTGAATCTTGCTTCCTATTGGTCGAAAACGAGGCTGCCCTGTCATTTAAAACTGGTAGCAGATACAGAGATCGGGTCAAAAGTGTTAGTCTCAAGACCTCTTGGGCATTCCAAAAATACCAAAAGTTAAGTCGTGACACAAAAGAGCGCCCTCTAGCGGCAAGTTGGAAAATGGCCAAAACCTATTTTGAAGAGATGTCTGTGGTGAAGTTTTTGCAAATTGGCCAAAAATTGGTGCATATGTTCACTGAGGGTCAGTGAACATGCCCATACCTTCAAAAGTTTCATGACGTCACCAGGTGTCAAATTACACTCAGTTGAACATGCGTTCTTCTAACGGTTATATATAGAGAACGAAAAGGCCGATGGAGGTTAAATTTTGTGTTTTAGGTTTGTTGTTACTTAGTCTAATGCATATTAGCAGCAAAATTTGGTGGCGTAACGATGACGTCATCAAATAAGCCCGTTTGTGCAGCATACATTAGCCAAGGTCGTTCACTTCCTCTAATGGTCGTATGACCTTGAAACCGAGCAGGGACGTAGACGTGGTCATTAACATATAACATACCAAGTTACATTAGTGTGACGTCCTTTGTTGATTTGTTATGAATTTTTGAATCTGGCAACCTATACCACAGCATACACACAGTGCAGTATATACGGGTGTACATATGCATGAACAATATGCATACATCTGCACTACCCAATTTCCCATAGACAAAGCACATAGTCTATCTCGCTGCTAGAAGGGTCGCTTGCAAAGCTTGGATCATCATCAAACTTGGTCACAATAAGGAACCCATACTAAAGTACTATACCAAAGAGGTTACATCTTGATGACGTCACCAGGGGTCAGATTACATGTGTCTGAAATTTAATGCCTTAACAATTCAAAAATCTGTAAAAATTCAACCGTTTGAGATACAAACATTTTTGTTTCGGCAATGGTCATGACTATCCAATGTCTAAATTTCATGCAGAGACAATGACCTTGAATCTTGCTTCCTATTGGTCGAAAACGAGGCTGCGTTGTCATTTAAAATTGGTAGCAGATACCGAAATTGGGTCAACGTTGTTAGTCTCGGGACCCCTTGGGCATTACAAAAATACCAAAAGTTAAGTCGTCACACGAAACAGCGCCCTCTAGCGGCAAGTTGAAAAATGGCCAAAACGCATTTTGAAGAGATGTCTGTGGCGAAGTTTTTGCAAATTGGCCCAAAATTGGTGCATATGTTCACTGAGGGTCAGTGAATATGCCCATACTTTCAAAAGTTTTATGACGTCACCAGGTGTCAAATTACACTCGCTTGAACGTGCATCCTTTTAACAGCTATATCTAGAGAACGAAACGGCCGATGAAGGTCAAATATTTTGTTTCAGGTTTGTTGTGACTTGGTCTAACGCATATTAGCAGCAAAATTTGGTGGCGTAACGATGACGTCATCAAATAAGCCCGTTTGTACAGCATACATTAGCCAAGGTCGTTCACTTCCTCTAATGGTCGTATGACCTTGAAACCGAGCAGGGACGTACACTTGGTCATTAACATATAACATACCAAGTTACATTAGTGTGACGTCATTTGTTGATTTGTTATGAATTTTTGAATCTGGCAACCTATACTACAGCATACACACAGTGCAGTATATACATGTATACGAGTGTACATAAGCATGTACAATATGCATACATCTGCACTATCCCATAGACAAAGCACACAGTCTGTCTCGGTGCTAGAAGAGTCGCTTGCAAAGCTTGGATCATCATCAAACTTAGTCACAATAAGGAACCAATAGTAAAGTACTATACCAAAGAGGTTAGATCTTGATGACGTCACCAGGTGTCAGATTACATGTGTCTGAAATTTAATGCCTTACAAATTGAAAAATCTGTAACAATTCAACCGTTTGAGATACAATCTTTATTCTTTCGGCACTGGTCATGACTATCCAAGGTCTAAATTTCATGCAGAGACATTGACCTTGAATCTTGTTTCCTATTGGTCGAAAACGAGGCTGCCTTGTCATTTAAAACTGGTAAGCGATGCCGAGATCGTGTCAACGGTGTTAGTCTCAGGACCCCTTGGGCATTCAAAAAATACAAAAAGTTAAGTCGTCACACGAAACAGCGCCCTCTAGTGACGAGTTGAAAAAAGACCAAAACGTATTTTGACTTGGTCAAATGTATATTATATCAGCTAAATATTGTGACGTCACGATGACGTAATCAAATAAGAGTTCCTCAAGTATACATTAACCAAGGTCGTTTACTTTCTCCATTGGTCGTATGACCTTGAAAACTATCAGGTGCCTGGACCTGGTCATTAACATGTAACATACCAAGTTACATTAGTATTACATGCATGATTTGTTGATTTATTATGAATTTTTGAATCTTGTCACTGTGCATACTGTACATGTACATGTACGGTATGTATTTATATTGTACAAAGTGTACATGTAGTATTATACAGCATGCAGTTTTAAATGCATACAAACATATAAAAAAAGAAAAGCGGAAAGCCATATGCTCTGTTATCAACAGACATACCTCTAGTTTTTGGCTTTCCGCACTCCTGCGGAAAGCCTTTGAAACTGTTCTGATTTTTGGCTTTCCGCACTACTGCGGAAAGCCTTTGAAACTGTTCTGATTTTTTTTTTGGCTTTCCGCACTCCTGCGGAAAGCCTTTGAAACTGTTCTGATTTTTTTTTTTTTTTTGGCTTTCCGCAGGAGTGCGGAAAGCCTTTGAAACTGTTCTGATTTTTTTTTTTTTTTTTTTAGCTTTTTTTATTCTTCCGTCAAAACCCCATAGACAAAGCGCATGGTCTTTCGGCCTGGCAAAATGGTCACTTGCAAAGCTCGGATCATCATCAAACTTGGTCACAACAATCACCTCATAATGAAGTACTGCACAAATGTGTTTACATTTTGATGACGTCATCAGGTGTCAGATTACAAGCGTTTGAAATATATGGCCTTCAAATTGAAACTTCTGTCAAAATTCAACCGTTTGAGATACAAACTTTATTCTTTCGGCAATGGTCATGACTATCCAAGGTCTAAATTTCATACACAGACATTGACCTTGAATCTTGCTTCCTATTGGTCGAAAACGAGGCTGCCCTGTCATTTAAAACTGGTAGCAGATACAGAGATCGGGTCAAAAGTGTTAGTCTCAAGACCTCTTGGGCATTCCAAAAATACCAAAAGTTAAGTCGTGACACAAAAGAGCGCCCTCTAGCGGCAAGTTGAAAAATGGCCAAAACCTATTTTGAAGAGATGTCTGTGGCGAAGTTTTTGCAAATTGGCCCAAAATTGGTGCATATGTTCACTGAGGGTCAGTGAACATGCCCATACCTTCAAAAGTTTGATGACGTCACCAGGTGTCAAATTACACTCAGTTGAACATGCGTTCTTCTAACGGTTATATATAGAGAACGAAAAGGCCGATGGAGGTTAAATTTTGTGTTTTAGGTTTGTTGTGACTTAGTCTAATGCATATTAGCAGCAAAATTTGGTGGCGTAACGATGACGTCATCAAATAAGCCCGTTTGTGCAGCATACATTTGCCAAGGTCGTTTACTTCCTCTAATGGGCGTATGACCTTGAAACCTAGCAGGGACGTAGACGTGGTCATTAACATATAACATACCAAGTTACATTAGTGTGACGTCCTTTGTTGATTTGTTATGAATTTTTGAATCTGGCAACCTATACCACAGCATACACACAGTGCAGTATATACGGGTGTACATAAGCATGAACAATATGCATACATCTGCACTACCCAATTTCCCATAGACAAAGCACATAGTCTATCTCGCTGCTAGAAGGGTCGCTTGCAAAGCTTGGATCATCATCAAACTTGGTCACAATAAGGAACCCATACTAAAGTACTATACCAAAGAGGTTACATCTTGATGACGTCACCAGGGGTCAGATTACATGTGTCTGAAATTTAATGCCTTAAAAATTCAAAAATCTGTAAAAATTCAACCGTTTGAGATACAAACATTTTTGTTTCGGCAATGGTCATGACTATCCAATGTCTAAATTTCATGCCGAGACAATGACCTTGAATCTTGCTTCCTATTGATCGAAAACGAGGCTGCGTTGTCATTAAAAACTGGTAGCAGATACCGAGATTGGGTGAACGTTGTTAGTCTCGGGACCCCTTGGGCATTACAAAAATACCAAAAGTTAAGTCGTCACATTGGCAAATTGCGCTTACTAACGAACACGGAGGAGGAATACATTGTACCAGGACAGCTCCTTCTTCAGAAACTACAGCTTGAATCCATGGACAACTTCCAGGATAAACTTCCAACAACTCTCACAGTCACCTATACCACTGTGTCAAAAAATATCACTGAAATTGACACACTGTAAGTACCAACAAATAAATTTACATCTTTCAAGAAATAAAACTTAATATAAAACCACATCCTTTATATACATTTACATACTGTATTCTTGTTAACACTCAATAGCACACAACACGCCCGATTTAGATGCACAGGCATGACAAAACTAAATTTCACATACACTTCAGCACAAAAAACATCCCACAATTGAAGGCACAGGCTCGCCAGCAATGCACGCACACCAAATTTCTGCAACAATATACGCAGCTCCGTGCCAATTCTACACAAATCTGCATATTTCTTGGCCAAATTTGGCACGTGCAATACTGATAAGCCTCTGCCTTCAAATAAACATACCTAAAACAGCAGCATTCGAATTAGTACTGGTCTGTTGGTCAAATGACAGTTAAAATCGTCTCGGACCAGCTGGAAACCCTTCCTAAATGGTCCGGCTGTCCAGTTGAAAAAAAAGAGACCCAAGCCGTACTAAAGTTTCTTTCGTAAAAAAGACTACGTAAAGGAGTGATGAAAAAACTCCTACGGCCAGTTTAGTCCAATTCATTCCCCTGAACTAAGAGACTACATTTTCAGTTATGCAGTATACATGTACTAGTATGTCTCCGGGGCTGGACACTTGAAGACTAGTTTTTATTTCAACTCGTAAATCAATCTTATTTTCAAAATCCAGTCAAAAGTCATTTTCTCCAAAGTCAAGCCACATGTCAAAAAACAAAACCTTACTTGACCCCAAACAAGCAGGTTGAGAGACCAGCTCCGCCCTGGTAGTACTGTAGGCTAATTCTGTATAACCGCCCCCAAGACGTACACTCGCACTTAGAACTGCATATATGCAATTCCCTGTTGCAAACGTAATAATGTGCACAAACGCATGCATCCTTGAGAATGCATCACTTAAGGGCTTTTCAAGACTCTAAAATTCACCAGAAAGCTCTAAAATGTACCACACAATTTCAAATTTTCCTAATTTATTCATTCAAATGTGATTATTGCATTAATAGTCTACTAGTGGTTTAAAAAAATAAAAAAATAAAAAGATAACAGTATTAGACCGGGCCACTTGAAATGCCAACGGGCCAGTGAAGATTTAAGCCAACTGGCCTTGTTGGCCAGTTGGGAAAAAAAATTAAAGGCAAACGCTAGAACAGATCAATAAAACTCAAATTTCAACTCACCATGTCTATTCCAACCCACAGAGACACTGAGGAAGCTAACTAGATCAACTGACGAGCATCAAAATGGTAAGAACACATAATTGCAGTTACCAAAATACTAACATAACAAACACTGGATGTAATATGCCAATAATCTACTTTTATCTTTTCTGTCAAAAAAGTGGCATTTCACTTACAATGTAACTCTTTCGAAGTAAATACTGGTACATTGCAAGCGTGATTTTGTCGCAGAACAAACCCCATTCACAGTGCTATGTGTACAGCAGTAGGAACAATCCCTGCAGGCCATACTTGCCACATGTTTCGCACAATATGCACATCAGCCAATACAAAAAAAAACAGGCAAACGATTTCAATTTTGGTAATACAACCAAAAAAAAACCTGCTCTTCTTGGTCAAGTCTAGTAAAACATACCACACAGCTACTTGGCAATGGAGAAATATGTTAACTCCAAAACAAAGACAATGCTGCATTTTACGACGAGGAAATTATACCTGTTTAACAAATCACACAAGTTAAAATATTGGGATACACTACAAACATTACCAACCAATTGGACCTCTAATGCATTGTGTCTATTTAATAAAATTGGCATTTGATACATACCAATACATACTTAACTTCATTGCACCTTCCTAACCACTACTTGCCTACAGTCCTCCAAAGGTCAGCACAAAATCACTAAAGCACCCAACACATCTACAGATAATTCACATATTTCCTAAAACCTTGTTATAACTATTTTCACGTACTTCCAATTTATTTTTTTTCCCTTCTTGTACAGCTCCATCAAAGCCAACCAAGATGCCACTTATGCAACACTGGACCATACCAACACAACCCAAAAATAACGTTTTATATTTCAACAAAGCTAAGAACCATAACCCCGTTATCGCTACAAAAATCGCTGACTTCAACAAAGGTGCAACGCCCCTTTATTCCATTAAATTATTAACAATTGCTCACATATGTAGATATTAGTTCTAAATTTACCAGATCAAACTAATTTTACTAACTAGCCTTATTAAATATGTCAACAAGTTTAAACTCTTAATATATAAATCTCTCCACTACTTAAAGGCACAGGCTCGTCAGCAATGCGCGCCCGCCAAATGTGTGCCACGCAATACGCAGCTCCATAGCAAAGGCATGGAGCTGCGTGTTTCGAGCTCGAATTTGGCGGGCGTGCATTGCTGACGAGCCTGTGCCTTTAACAAACTTCATCAGGATCTGTGCACTACCAGATATCTTCTCTTCAAACAAAACAAATGTCTTAAAACATATCTCGGGAGATAACTTCAGCAACAAATAGTGCAACAACATACTTTTCTACAAACCATGTGTACAAATTTCCTATTTAACGTATGTAACATAGCACACATATTTTGTGACTTTTTATGTCCTTGTTACATACAGTACATTGAAAATTTGCACATAGGGCTTTCAGGAAGGTATGTTGTGGCACCATTCATTGCAAATATTTAGCTGATGCTCTCACCTTAAATGTATCTTAACATGTTTCTTTAGTTTTGAGAGAAGAAAAATGACATTGTACAGAGATACATGTATAATCCTGAAGGCAAAGGACTCTCTACAGTATTGAAAACAGACTCAAATTAATTATTTATTTTATATACTTTTCCCAAAACATGTAGATATTACTTTTAAAATTAACAGATCCAACTACTTTTACCAACTGCACTTCTTGAAACATGTAAACACGTTACAAACTCTTAATATATTTCTTATTTATTTCAGATACTTTTTCTAATGTATGTAACATAGCACACATATTTTGTAACATTTCTTCATGTCCTTGTTACATACAGTATTTTTGAAATGTGCACATGGGCCTTTCACACAAGTATGTTGTGGCACCATTCGTTCCAATTCTGTAGCTGAAGTTATCACCTTCAATGTATCTTAACATGTTTCTATTGTTTTGAAAGAAAAAAATGACATTGTACAGAGATACGAGTATAATCCTGAAGGCAAAGGACTCTCTACAGTATTGAAAACAGACTCAAATTAATTATTTATTTTATATACTTTTTTCAAAACATGTAGATATTACTTTTAAAATTAACAGATCTAACTACTTTTACCAACTGCACTTCTTGAAACATGTAAACACGTTACAAACTCTTAATATATTTCTTATTTATTTCAGATACTTTTTCTACCATGTTTGCCAAAATAAAACAAATGCCTGTTGACGGGAATAAATGACACTGTGTACTTAAATTATTATAACAACCACTATCCCCAAAAAGCCGATAGAGGTCAAATATTGTGTTTTAGGTTTGTTGTGACTTGTTCTAATGCATATTGTGAGCAAAATCTTGTGGCGTCACGATGTCATCAAATAAGCGCGTTTGTGCAGCATACATTAGCAAAGGTCGTTTACTTCCTCCATTGGTCGTATGACCTTGAAACCTAGCAGGTGCATGGACCTGGTCATTAACATGTGACATACCAAGTTACATTAGTATGACATGCATGATTTGTTGATTTATTATGAATTTTTGAATCTTGTCACTGTGCATGTACATGTACGGTATGCATTTACATTGTACAAAGTGTAGATGTAGTATTAACTATTATACAGCATTCAGTTTTACATGCAAAGAAGCATACAAAAAAAGAAAAGCGGAAAGCCATATGCTCTGTTATCAACAGACATACCTCTAGTTTTTTTTAGCTTTTTTTATTCTTCTCCCAAAACCCCATAGACAAAGCGCATGGTCTTTCGGCCTGGCAAAATGGTCACTTGCAAAGCTCGGATCATCATCAAACTTGGTCACAACAATCACCTCATAATGAAGTACTGCACAAATGTGTTTACATTTTGATGACGTCATCAGGTGTCAGATTACAAGCGTTTGAAATATATGGCCTTCAAATTGAAACTTCTGTAAAAATTCAACCGTTTGAGATACAAACTTTATTCTTTCGGCAATGGTCATGAATATCCAAGGTCTAAATTTCATACACAGACATTGACCTTGAATCTTGCTTCCTATTGGTCGAAAACGAGGCTGCCCTGTCATTTAAAACTGGTAGCAGATACAGAGATCGGGTCAAAGGTGTTAGTCTCAAGACCTCTTGGGCATTCCAAAAATACCAAAAGTTAAGTCGTGACACAAAAGAGCGCCCTCTAGCGGCAAGTTGAAAAATGGCCAAAACCTATTTTGAAGAGATGTCTGTGGCGAAGTTTTTGCAAATTGGCCAAAAATTGGTGCATATGTTCACTGAGGGTCAGTGAACATGCCCATACCTTCAAAAATTTGATGACGTCACCAGGTGTCAAATTACACTCAGTTGAACATGCGTTCTTCTAACGGTTATATATAGAGAACGAAAAGGCCGATGGAGGTTAAATTTTGTGTTTTAGGTTTGTTGTGACTTAGTCTAATGCATATTAGCAGCAAAATTTGGTGGCGTAACGATGACGTCATCAAATAAGCCCGTTTGTGCAGCATACATTTGCCAAGGTCGTTCACTTCCTCTAATGGGCGTATGACCTTGAAACCTAGCAGGGACGTAGACGTGGTCATTAACATATAACATACCAAGTTACATTAGTGTGACGTCCTTTGTTGATTTGTTATGAATTTTTGAATCTGGCAACCTATACCACAGCATACACACAGTGCAGTATATACGGGTGTACATAAGCATGAACAATATGCATACATCTGCACTACCCAATTTCCCATAGACAAAGCACATAGTCTATCTCGCTGCTAGAAGGGTCGCTTGCAAAGCTTGGATCATCATCAAACTTGGTCACAATAAGGAACCCATACTAAAGTACTATACCAAAGAGGTTACATCTTGATGACGTCACCAGGGGTCAGATTACATGTGTCTGAAATTTAATGCCTTAAAAATTCAAAAATCTGTAAAAATTCAACCGTTTGAGATACAAACATTTTTGTTTCGGCAATGGTCATGACTATCCAATGTCTAAATTTCATGCAGAGACAATGACCTTGAATCTTGCTTCCTATTGGTCGAAAACGAGGCTGCGTTGTCATTTAAAATTGGTAGCAGATACCGAAATTGGGTCAACGTTGTTAGTCTCGGGACCCCTTGGGCATTACAAAAATACCAAAAGTTAAGTCGTCACACGAAACAGCGCCCTCTAGCGGCAAGTTGAAAAATGGCCAAAACGCATTTTGAAGAGATGTCTGTGGCGACGTTTTTGCAAATTGGCCCAAAATTGGTGCATATGTTCACTGAGGGTCAGTGAATATGCCCATACTTTCAAAAGTTTGATGACGTCACCAGGTGTCAAATTACACTCGCTTGAACGTGCATCCTTTTAACAGCTATATCTAGAGAACGAAACGGCCGATGAAGGTAAAATATTTTGTTTCAGGTTTGTTGTGACTTGGTCTAACGCATATTAGCAGCAAAATTTGGTGGCGTAACGATGACGTCATCAAATAAGCCCGTTTGTACAGCATACATTAGCCAAGGTCGTTCACTTCCTCTAATGGTCGTATGACCTTGAAACCAAGCAGGGACGTAGACTTGGTCATTAACATATAACATACCAAGTTACATTAGTGTGACGTCATTTGTTGATTTGTTATGAATTTTTGAATCTGGCAACCTATACTACAGCATACACACAGTGCAGTATATACATGTATACGAGTGTACATAAGCATGTACAATATGCATACATCTGCACTATCCCATAGACAAAGCACACAGTCTGTCTCGGTGCTAGAAGAGTCGCTTGCAAAGCTTGGATCATCATCAAACTTAGTCACAATAAGGAACCCACAGTAAAGTACTATACCAAAGAGGTTAGATCTTGATGACGTCACCAGGTGTTAGATTACATGTGTCTGAAATTTAATGCCTTGCAAATTGAAAAATCTGTAAAAATTGAACCGTTTGAGATACAATCTTTCTTCTTTCGGCACTGGTCATGACTATCCAAGGTCTACATTTCATGCAGAGACATTGACCTTGAATCTTGTTTCCTATTGGTCGAAAACGAGGCTGCCTTGTCATTTAAAACTGGTAAGCGATGCCGAGATCGTGTCAACGGTGTTAGTCTCAGGACCCCTTGGGCATTCAAAAAATACAAAAAGTTAAGTCGTCACACGAAACAGCCCCCTCTAGTGACGAGTTGAAAAAAGACCAAAACGTATTTTGAATTGGTCAAATGTATATTATCAGCTAAATATTGTGACGTCACGATGACGTAATCAAATAAGAGTTCCTCAAGTATACATTAACCAAGGTCGTTTACTTTCTCCATTGGTCGTATGACCTTGAAAACTATCAGGTGCCTGGACCTGGTCATTAACATGTAACATACCAAGTTACATTAGTATGACATGCATGATTTGTTGATTTATTATGAATTTTTGAATCTTGTCACTGTGCATATTGTACATGTATATGTACGGTATGTATTTATATTGTACAAAGTGTACATGTAGTATTATACAGCATGCAGTTTTACATGCATACAAACATACAAAAAAAGAAAAGCGGAAAGCCATATGCTCTGTTATCAACAGACATACCTCTAGTTTTAGCTTTTTTTATTCTTCTCCCAAAACCCCATAGACAAAGCGCATGGTTTTTCGGCCTGGCAAAATGGTCACTTGCAAAGCTCGGATCATCATCAAACTTGGTCACAACAATCACCTCATAGTGAAGTACTGCATAAATGTGTTTACATTTTGATGACGTCATCAGGTGTCAGATTACAAGCGTTTGAAATATATGGCCTTCAAATTGAAACTTCTGTAAAAATTCAACCGTTTGAGATACAAACTTTATTCTTTCGGCAATGGTCATAACTATCCAAGGTCTAAATTTCATACACAGACATTGACCTTGAATCTTGCTTCCTATTGGTCGAAAACGAGGCTGCCCTGTCATTTAAAACTGGTAGCAGATACAGAGATCGGGTCAAAAGTGTTAGTCTCAAGACCTCTTGGGCATTCCAAAAATACCAAAAGTTAAGTCGTGACACGAAAGAGCGCCCTCTAGCGGCAAGTTGAAAAATGGCCAAAACCTATTTTGAAGAGATGTCTGTGGCGAAGTTTTTGCAAATTGGCCCAAAATTGGTGCATATGTTCACTGAGGGTCAGTGAACATGCCCATACCTTCAAAAGTTTGATGACGTCACCAGGTGTCAAATTACACTCAGTTGAACATGCGTTCTTCTAACGGTTATATATAGAGAACGAAAAGGCCGATGGAGGTCAAATTTTGTGTTTTAGGTTTGTTGTGACTTGGTCTAATGCATATTAGCAGCAAAATTTGGTGGCGTAACGATGACGTCATCAAATAAGCCCGTTTGGGCAGCATACATTTTCCAAGGTCGTTCACTTCCTCTAATGGGCGTATGACCTTGAAACCTAGCAGGGACGTAGACGTGGTCATTAACATATAACATACCAAGTTACATTAGTGTGACGTCCTTTGTTGATTTGTTATGAATTTTTGAATCTGGCAACCTATACCACAGCATACACACAGTGCAGTATATACGGGTGTACATAAGCATGAACAATCGCCATACATCTGCACTACCCCATTTCCCATAGACAAAGCACATAGTCTATCTCGCTGCTAGAAGGGTCGCTTGCAAAGCTTGGATCATCATCAAACTTGGTCACAATAAGGAACCCATACTAAAGTACTATACCAAAGAGGTTACATCTTGATGACGTCACCAGGGGTCAGATTACATGTGTCTGAAATGTAATGCCTTAAAAATTTAAAAATTTGTAAAAATTCAACCGTTTGAGATACAAACATTTTTGTTTCGGCAATGGTCATGACTATCCAATGTCTAAATTTCATGCAGAGACAATGACCTTGAATCTTGCTTCCTATTGGTCGAAAACGAGGCTGCGTTGTCATTTAAAACTGGTAGCAGATACCGAAATTGGGTCAACGTTGTTAGTCTCGGGACCCCTTGGGCATTACAAAAATACCAAAAGTTAAGTCGTCACACAAAACAGCGCCCTCTAGCGGCAAGTTGAAAAATGGCCAAAACGCATTTTGAAGAGATGTCTGTGGCGAAGTTTTTGCAAATTGGCCCAAAATTGGTGCATATGTTCACTGAGGATCAGTGAATACGCCCATACTTTCAAAAGTTTGATGACGTCACCAGGTGTCAAATTACACTCGCTTGAACGTGCATCCTTTTAACAGCTATATCTAGAGAACGAAACGGCCGATGAAGGTCAAATATTTTGTTTCAGGTTTGTTGTGACTTGGTCTAACGCATATTAGCAGCAAAATTTGGTGGCGTAACGATGACGTCATCAAATAAGCCCGTTTGTACAGCATACATTAGCCAAGGTCGTTCACTTCCTCTAATGGTCGTATGACCTTGAAACCAAGCAGGGACGTAGACTTGGTCATTAACATATAACATACCAAGTTACATTAGTGTGACGTCATTTGTTGATTTGTTATGAATTTTTTAATCTGGCAACCTATACTACAGCATACACACAGTGCAGTATATACATGTATACGAGTATACATAAGCATGTACAATATGCATACATCTGCACTATCCCATAGACAAAGCACACAGTCTGTCTCGGTGCTAGAAGAGTCGCTTGCAAAGCTTGGATCATCATCAAACTTAGTCACAATAAGGAACCCATAGTAAAGTACTATACCAAAGAGATTAGATATTGATGACGTCACCAGGTGTTAGATTACATGTGTCTGAAATTTAATGCCTTGCAAATTGAAAAATCTGTAAAAATTGAACCGTTTGAGATACAATCTTTATTCTTTCGGCACTGGTCATGACTATCCAAGGTCTAAATTTCATACACAGACATTGACCTTGAATCTTGTTTCCTATTGGTCGAAAACGAGGCTGCCCTGTCATTTAAAACTGGTAGCCGATGCCGAGATCGTGTCAACGGTGTTAGTCTCAAGACCTCTTGGGCATTCCAAAAATACCAAATGTTAAGTCGTCACACGAAACAGCCCCCTCTAGTGACGAGTTGAAAAAAGACCAAAACGTATTTTGAATTGGTCAAATGTATATTATCAGCTAAATATTGTGACGTCACGATGACGTAATCAAATAAGAGTTCCTCAAGTATACATTAACCAAGGTCGTTTACTTTCTCCATTGGTCGTATGACCTTGAAAACTATCAGGTGCCTGGACCTGGTCATTAACATGTAACATACCAAGTTACATTAGTATGACATGCATGATTTGTTGATTTATTATGAATTTTTGAATCTTGTCACTGTGCATATTGTACATGTATATGTACAGTATGTATTTATATTGTACAAAGTGTACATGTAGTATTATACAGCATGCAGTTTTACATGCATACAAACATATAAAAAAAGAAAGCATACACACAGTGCAGTATATACGGGTGTACATAAGCATGAACAATCGCCATACATCTGCACTACCCCATTTCCCATAGACAAAGCACATAGTATTGGTCTAACGCATATTAGCAGCAAAATTTGGTGGCGTAACGATGACGTCATCAAATAAGCCCGTTTGTACAGCATACATTAGCCAAGGTCGTTCACTTCCTCTAATGGTCGTATGACCTTGAAACCGAGCAGGGACGTACATGTGTGTGTAGACTTGGTCATTAACATATAACATACGAAGTTACATTAGTGTGACGTCATTTGTTGATTTGTTATGAATTTTTGAATCTGGCAACCTATACTACAGCATACACACAGTGCAGTATATACACGCATACGAGTGTACATAAGCATGTACAATATGCATACATCTGCACTATCCCATAGACAAAGCACACAGTATGTCTCGGTGCTAGAAGAGTCGCTTGCAAAGCTTGGATCATCATCAAACTTAGTCACAATAAGGAACCCATAGTAAAGTACTATACCAAAGAGGTTAGATCTTGATGACGTCACCAGGTGTCAGATTACATGTGTCTGAAATATATGGCCTTCAAATTGAAACTTCTGTAAAAATTCAACCGTTTGAGATACAAACTTTATTCTTTCGGCAATGGTCATGACTATCCAAGGTCTAAATTTCATACACAGACATTGACCTTGAATCTTGCTTCCTATTGGTCGAAAACGAGGCTGCCCCGTCATTTAAAACTGGTAGCAGATACAGAGATCGGGTCAAAAGTGTTAGTCTCAAGACCTCTTGGGCATTCCAAAAATACCAAAAGTTAAGTCGTGACACGGAAGAGCGCCCTCTAGCGGCAAGTTGAAAAATGGCCAAAACCTATTTTGAAGAGATGTCTGTGGCGAAGTTTTTGCAAATTGGCCCAAAATTGGTGCATATGTTCACTGAGGGTCAGTGAACACGCCCATACCTTCAAAAGTTTGATGACGTCACCAGGTGTCAAATTACACTCAGTTGAACATGTGTTCTTCTAACGGTTATATCTAGAGAACGAAAAGGCCGATGGAGGTCAAATTTTGTGTTTTAGGTTTGTTGTGACTTGGTCTAATGCATATTAGCAGCAAAATTTGGTGGCGTAACGATGACGTCATCAAATAAGCCCGTTTGGGCAGCATACATTTTCCAAGGTCGTTCACTTCCTCTAATGGGCGTATGACCTTGAAACCTAGCAGGGACGTAGACGTGGTCATTAACATATAACATACCAAGTTACATTAGTGTGACGTCCTTTGTTGATTTGTTATGAATTTTTGAATCTGGCAACCTATACCACAGCATACACACAGTGCAGTATATACGGGTGTACATAAGCATGAACAATCGCCATACATCTGCACTACCCCATTTCCCATAGACAAAGCACATAGTCTATCTCGCTGCTAGAAGGGTCGCTTGCAAAGCTTGGATCATCATCAAACTTGGTCACAATAAGGAACCCATACTAAAGTACTATACCAAAGAGGTTACATCTTGATGACGTCACCAGGGGTCAGATTACATGTGTCTGAAATGTAATGCCTTAAAAATTTAAAAATTTGTAAAAATTCAACCGTTTGAGATACAAACATTTTTGTTTCGGCAATGGTCATGACTATCCAATGTCTAAATTTCATGCAGAGACAATGACCTTGAATCTTGCTTCCTATTGGTCGAAAACGAGGCTGCGTTGTCATTTAAAACTGGTAGCAGATACCGAAATTGGGTCAACGTTGTTAGTCTCGGGACCCCTTGGGCATTACAAAAATACCAAAAGTTAAGTCGTCACACAAAACAGCGCCCTCTAGCGGCAAGTTGAAAAATGGCCAAAACGCATTTTGAAGAGATGTCTGTGGCGAAGTTTTTGCAAATTGGCCCAAAATTGGTGCATATGTTCACTGAGGATCAGTGAATACGCCCATACTTTCAAAAGTTTGATGACGTCACCAGGTGTCAAATTACACTCGCTTGAACGTGCATCCTTTTAACAGCTATATCTAGAGAACGAAACGGCCGATGAAGGTCAAATATTTTGTTTCAGGTTTGTTGTGACTTGGTCTAACGCATATTAGCAGCAAAATTTGGTGGCGTAACGATGACGTCATCAAATAAGCCCGTTTGTACAGCATACATTAGCCAAGGTCGTTCACTTCCTCTAATGGTCGTATGACCTTGAAACCAAGCAGGGACGTAGACTTGGTCATTAACATATAACATACCAAGTTACATTAGTGTGACGTCATTTGTTGATTTGTTATGAATTTTTTAATCTGGCAACCTATACTACAGCATACACACAGTGCAGTATATACATGTATACGAGTATACATAAGCATGTACAATATGCATACATCTGCACTATCCCATAGACAAAGCACACAGTCTGTCTCGGTGCTAGAAGAGTCGCTTGCAAAGCTTGGATCATCATCAAACTTAGTCACAATAAGGAACCCATAGTAAAGTACTATACCAAAGAGATTAGATATTGATGACGTCACCAGGTGTTAGATTACATGTGTCTGAAATTTAATGCCTTGCAAATTGAAAAATCTGTAAAAATTGAACCGTTTGAGATACAATCTTTATTCTTTCGGCACTGGTCATGACTATCCAAGGTCTAAATTTCATACACAGACATTGACCTTGAATCTTGTTTCCTATTGGTCGAAAACGAGGCTGCCCTGTCATTTAAAACTGGTAGCCGATGCCGAGATCGTGTCAACGGTGTTAGTCTCAAGACCTCTTGGGCATTCCAAAAATACCAAATGTTAAGTCGTCACACGAAACAGCCCCCTCTAGTGACGAGTTGAAAAAAGACCAAAACGTATTTTGAATTGGTCAAATGTATATTATCAGCTAAATATTGTGACGTCACGATGACGTAATCAAATAAGAGTTCCTCAAGTATACATTAACCAAGGTCGTTTACTTTCTCCATTGGTCGTATGACCTTGAAAACTATCAGGTGCCTGGACCTGGTCATTAACATGTAACATACCAAGTTACATTAGTATGACATGCATGATTTGTTGATTTATTATGAATTTTTGAATCTTGTCACTGTGCATATTGTACATGTATATGTACAGTATGTATTTATATTGTACAAAGTGTACATGTAGTATTATACAGCATGCAGTTTTACATGCATACAAACATATAAAAAAAGAAAGCATACACACAGTGCAGTATATACGGGTGTACATAAGCATGAACAATCGCCATACATCTGCACTACCCCATTTCCCATAGACAAAGCACATAGTATTGGTCTAACGCATATTAGCAGCAAAATTTGGTGGCGTAACGATGACGTCATCAAATAAGCCCGTTTGTACAGCATACATTAGCCAAGGTCGTTCACTTCCTCTAATGGTCGTATGACCTTGAAACCGAGCAGGGACGTACATGTGTGTGTAGACTTGGTCATTAACATATAACATACGAAGTTACATTAGTGTGACGTCATTTGTTGATTTGTTATGAATTTTTGAATCTGGCAACCTATACTACAGCATACACACAGTGCAGTATATACACGCATACGAGTGTACATAAGCATGTACAATATGCATACATCTGCACTATCCCATAGACAAAGCACACAGTATGTCTCGGTGCTAGAAGAGTCGCTTGCAAAGCTTGGATCATCATCAAACTTAGTCACAATAAGGAACCCATAGTAAAGTACTATACCAAAGAGGTTAGATCTTGATGACGTCACCAGGTGTCAGATTACATGTGTCTGAAATATATGGCCTTCAAATTGAAACTTCTGTAAAAATTCAACCGTTTGAGATACAAACTTTATTCTTTCGGCAATGGTCATGACTATCCAAGGTCTAAATTTCATACACAGACATTGACCTTGAATCTTGCTTCCTATTGGTCGAAAACGAGGCTGCCCCGTCATTTAAAACTGGTAGCAGATACAGAGATCGGGTCAAAAGTGTTAGTCTCAAGACCTCTTGGGCATTCCAAAAATACCAAAAGTTAAGTCGTGACACGGAAGAGCGCCCTCTAGCGGCAAGTTGAAAAATGGCCAAAACCTATTTTGAAGAGATGTCTGTGGCGAAGTTTTTGCAAATTGGCCCAAAATTGGTGCATATGTTCACTGAGGGTCAGTGAACACGCCCATACCTTCAAAAGTTTGATGACGTCACCAGGTGTCAAATTACACTCAGTTGAACATGTGTTCTTCTAACGGTTATATCTAGAGAACGAAAAGGCCGATGGAGGTCAAATTTTGTGTTTTAGGTTTGTTGTGACTTGGTCTAATGCATATTAGCAGCAAAATTTGGTGGCGTAACGATGACGTCATCAAATAAGCCCGTTTGTGCAGCATACATTAGCCAAGGTCGTTCACTTCCTCTAATGGGCGTATGACCTTGAAACCTAGCAGGGACGTAGACGTGGTCATTAACATATAACATACCAAGTTACATTAGTGTGACGTCCTTTGTTGATTTGTTATTAATTTTTGAATCTGGCAACCTATACCACAGCATACACACAGTGCAGTATATACGGGTGTACATAAGCATGAACAATCGCCATACATCTGCACTACCCCATTTCCCATAGACAAAGCACATAGTATTGGTCTAACGCATATTAGCAGCAAAATTTGGTGGCGTAACGATGACGTCATCAAATAAGCCCGTTTGTACAGCATACATTAGCCAAGGTCGTTCACTTCCTCTAATGGTCGTATGACCTTGAAACCGAGCAGGGACGTACATGTGTGTGTAGACTTGGTCATTAACATATAACATACCAAGTTACATTAGTGTGACGTCATTTGTTGATTTGTTATGAATTTTTGAATCTGGCAACCTATACTACAGCATACACACAGTGCAGTATATACGAGTGTACATAAGCATGTACAATATGCATACATCTGCACTACCCCATATCCCATAGACAAAGCACATAGTCTATCTCGCTGCTAGAAGGGCCGCTTGCAAAGCTTGGATCATAATCAAACTTGGTCACAATAAGGAACCCATAGTAAAGTAATATACCAAAGAGGTTACATCTTGACAACGTCACCAGGTGTCAGATTACATATGTCTGAAATTTAATGCCTTAAAAATTCAAAAATCTGTAAAAATTCAACCGTTTGAGATACAAACATTTTTGTTAAGGCAATGGTCATGACTATCCAATGTCTAAATTTCATGCAGAGACAATGACCTTGAATCTTGCTCCCTATTGGTCGAAAACGAGGCTGCGTTGTCATTTAAAACTGGTAGCAGATACCGAGATTGGGTCAACGTTGTTAGTCTCGGGACCCCTTGGGCATTACAAAAATACCAAAAGTTAAGTCGTCACACGAAACAGCGCCCTCTAGCGGCAAGTTGCAAAATGGCCAAAACGCATTTTGAAGAGTTGTCTGTTGCGAAGTTTTTTGAAATTGGCCCAAAATTGGTGAATATGTTCGCTGAGGGTCAGTGAACATGCCCATACCTTCAAAAGTTTGATGACGTCAACAGGTGTCAAATTACACTCGGTTGAACATGCATTCTTTTAACAGCTATATCTACAGAACGAAAAGGCCGATAAAGGTCAAATTTTGTGTTTTAGGTTTGTTGTGACTTGGTCTAATGCATATTAGCAGAAATAATTGGTGGCGTAACGATGACGTCATCAAATAAGCCCGTTTGTGCAGCATACATTAGCCAAGGTCGTTCACTTCCTCTAATGGGCGTATGACCTTGAAACCTAGCAGGGACGTAGACTTGGTCATTAACATATAACATACCAAGTTACATTAGTGTGACGTCATTTGTTGATTTGTTATGAATGTTTGAATCTGGCAACCTATACTACAGCATACACACAGTGCAGTATATACGAGTGTACATAAGCATGTACAATATGCATACATCTGCACTACCCCATATCCCATAGACAAAGCACATAGTCTATCTCGCTGCTAGAAGGGTCGCTTGCAAAGCTTGGATCATCATCAAACTTGGTCACAATAAGGAACCCATAGTAAAGTACTATACCAAAGAGGTTACATCTTGATGACGTCACCAGGTGTCAGATTACATGTGTCTGAAATTTAATGCCTTAAAAATTCAAAAATCTGTAAAAATTCAACCGTTTGAGATACAAAATTTTTTGTTTCGGCAATGGTTATGACTATCCAATGTCTAAATTTCATGCAGAGACAATGACCTTGAATCTTGCTTCCTATTGGTCGAAAACGAGGCTGCGTCGTCTTTAAAACTGGTAGCAGATACCGAGATTGGGTCAACGTTGTTAGTCTAAAGACCCCTTGGGCATTCAAAAAAATACCAAAAGTTAAGTCGTGACACGAAAGAGCGCCCTCTAGCGGCAAGTTGAAAAATGGCTAAAACGCGTTTTGAACAGATGTCTGTGGCGAAGTTTTTTGAAATTGGCCCAAAATTGGTGAATATGTTCGCTGAGGGTCAGTGAACATGCCCATACCTTCAAAAGTTTGATGACGTCAACAGGTGTCAAATTACACTCGGTTGAACATGCATTCTTTTAACAGCTATATCTAGAGAACGAAAAGGCCGATGAAGGTCAAATTTTGTGTTTTAGGTTTGTTGTGACTTGGTCTAATGCATATTAGCAGAAAAATTTGGTGGCGTAACGATAACGTAATCAAATAAGAGTTCCTCAAGTATACATTAACCTAGATCGTTTACTTCCTCCATTGGTCGTATGACCTTCAAACCTAGCAGGTGCCTGGACCTGGTCATTAACATGTAACATATCAAGTTACATTAGTATGACATGCATGATTTGTTGATTTATTATGAATTTTTGAATCTTTTCACTGTGCATGTACATGTACATGTAGGGTATGCATTTACATTGTACAAAGTGTACGTAGTATTATACAGCATGCAGTTTTACATGCATACAAACATACAAAAAAAGAAAAGCGGAAAGCCATATGCTCTGTTATCAACAGACATACCTCTAGTTTTAGCTTTTTTTTATTCTTCTCCCAAAACCCCATAGACAAAGCGCATGGTCTTTCTACCTGGCAAAATGGTCACTTGCAAAACTCGGATCATCATCAAACTTGGTCACAACAATCACCTCATAATGAAGTACTGCACAAATGTGTTTACATTTTGATGACGTCATCAGGTGTCAGATTACAAGCGTTTGAAATATATGGCCTTCAATATTGAAACTTCTGTAAAAATTCAACCGTTTGAGATACAAACTTTATTTCTTCGGCAATGGTCATGACTATCCAAGGTCTAAATTTCATACACAGACATTGACCTTGAATCTTGCTTCCTATTGGTCGAAAACGAGGCTGCTTTGCCATTTGAAACTGGTAGCAGATACCGAGATTGGGTCAACGTTGATATTCTCGGGACCCCTTGGGCATTACAAAAATACCAAAAGTGAAGTCGTCACATGAAAGAGCGCCCTCTAGCAGTGAGTTGAAAAATGGCCAAAACGTATTTTAAAGAGATGTTTGCAGCGAAGTTTTTGCTAATTGGCCCAAAATTGGTGCCTATGTTCACTGAGGTTCAGTGAACATGTCCATACCTTCGAAAGTTTGATGACGTCACCAGGTGTCAAATTACACTCGGTTGAACATGCGTTCTTCTAACGGTTATATCTAGAGAACGAAAAGGCCGATGGAACTCAAATCTTGTGTTTTAGGTTTGTTGTAATTTTGTTCTATTGCATATTGTCAGCAAAATATTGTGACGTCACGATGACGTCATCAAATAAGCGCGTTTGTGCAGCATACATTAGCCAAGGTCGTTCACTTCCTCTAATGGGCGTATGACCTTGAAACCTAGCAGGGACGTAGACTTGGTCATTAACATATAACATACGAAGTTACATTAGTGTGACGTCATTTGTTGATTTGTTATGAATTTTTGAATCTGGCAACCTATACTACAGCATACACACAGTGCAGTATATACGAGTGTACATAAGCATGTACAATATGCATACATCTGCACTACCCCATATCCCATAGACAAAGCACATAGTCTATCTCGCTGCTAGAAGGGCCGCTTGCAAAGCTTGGATCATAATCAAACTTGGTCACAATAAGGAACCCATAGTAAAGTAATATACCAAAGAGGTTACATCTTGACAACGTCACCAGGTGTCAGATTACATATGTCTGAAATTTAATGCCTTAAAAATTCAAAAATCTGTAAAAATTCAACCGTTTGAGATACAAACATTTTTGTTAAGGCAATGGTCATGACTATCCAATGTCTAAATTTCATGCAGAGACAATGACCTTGAATCTTGCTCCCTATTGGTCGAAAACGAGGCTGCGTTGTCATTTAAAACTGGTAGCAGATACCGAGATTGGGTCAACGTTGTTAGTCTCGGGACCCCTTGGGCATTACAAAAATACCAAAAGTTAAGTCGTCACACGAAACAGCGCCCTCTAGCGGCAAGTTGCAAAATGGCCAAAACGCATTTTGAAGAGTTGTCTGTTGCGAAGTTTTTTGAAATTGGCCCAAAATTGGTGAATATGTTCGCTGAGGGTCAGTGAACATGCCCATACCTTCAAAAGTTTGATGACGTCAACAGGTGTCAAATTACACTCGGTTGAACATGCATTCTTTTAACAGCTATATCTACAGAACGAAAAGGCCGATAAAGGTCAAATTTTGTGTTTTAGGTTTGTTGTGACTTGGTCTAATGCATATTAGCAGAAATAATTGGTGGCGTAACGATGACGTCATCAAATAAGCCCGTTTGTGCAGCATACATTAGCCAAGGTCGTTCACTTCCTCTAATGGGCGTATGACCTTGAAACCTAGCAGGGACGTAGACTTGGTCATTAACATATAACATACCAAGTTACATTAGTGTGACGTCATTTGTTGATTTGTTATGAATGTTTGAATCTGGCAACCTATACTACAGCATACACACAGTGCAGTATATACGAGTGTACATAAGCATGTACAATATGCATACATCTGCACTACCCCATATCCCATAGACAAAGCACATAGTCTATCTCGCTGCTAGAAGGGTCGCTTGCAAAGCTTGGATCATCATCAAACTTGGTCACAATAAGGAACCCATAGTAAAGTACTATACCAAAGAGGTTACATCTTGATGACGTCACCAGGTGTCAGATTACATGTGTCTGAAATTTAATGCCTTAAAAATTCAAAAATCTGTAAAAATTCAACCGTTTGAGATACAAAATTTTTTGTTTCGGCAATGGTTATGACTATCCAATGTCTAAATTTCATGCAGAGACAATGACCTTGAATCTTGCTTCCTATTGGTCGAAAACGAGGCTGCGTCGTCTTTAAAACTGGTAGCAGATACCGAGATTGGGTCAACGTTGTTAGTCTAAAGACCCCTTGGGCATTCAAAAAAATACCAAAAGTTAAGTCGTGACACGAAAGAGCGCCCTCTAGCGGCAAGTTGAAAAATGGCTAAAACGCGTTTTGAACAGATGTCTGTGGCGAAGTTTTTTGAAATTGGCCCAAAATTGGTGAATATGTTCGCTGAGGGTCAGTGAACATGCCCATACCTTCAAAAGTTTGATGACGTCAACAGGTGTCAAATTACACTCGGTTGAACATGCATTCTTTTAACAGCTATATCTAGAGAACGAAAAGGCCGATGAAGGTCAAATTTTGTGTTTTAGGTTTGTTGTGACTTGGTCTAATGCATATTAGCAGAAAAATTTGGTGGCGTAACGATAACGTAATCAAATAAGAGTTCCTCAAGTATACATTAACCTAGATCGTTTACTTCCTCCATTGGTCGTATGACCTTCAAACCTAGCAGGTGCCTGGACCTGGTCATTAACATGTAACATATCAAGTTACATTAGTATGACATGCATGATTTGTTGATTTATTATGAATTTTTGAATCTTTTCACTGTGCATGTACATGTACATGTAGGGTATGCATTTACATTGTACAAAGTGTACGTAGTATTATACAGCATGCAGTTTTACATGCATACAAACATACAAAAAAAGAAAAGCGGAAAGCCATATGCTCTGTTATCAACAGACATACCTCTAGTTTTAGCTTTTTTTATTCTTCTCCCAAAACCCCATAGACAAAGCGCATGGTCTTTCTACCTGGCAAAATGGTCACTTGCAAAACTCGGATCATCATCAAACTTGGTCACAACAATCACCTCATAATGAAGTACTGCACAAATGTGTTTACATTTTGATGACGTCATCAGGTGTCAGATTACAAGCGTTTGAAATATATGGCCTTCAATATTGAAACTTCTGTAAAAATTCAACCGTTTGAGATACAAACTTTATTTCTTCGGCAATGGTCATGACTATCCAAGGTCTAAATTTCATACACAGACATTGACCTTGAATCTTGCTTCCTATTGGTCGAAAACGAGGCTGCTTTGCCATTTGAAACTGGTAGCAGATACCGAGATTGGGTCAACGTTGATATTCTCGGGACCCCTTGGGCATTACAAAAATACCAAAAGTGAAGTCGTCACATGAAAGAGCGCCCTCTAGCAGTGAGTTGAAAAATGGCCAAAACGTATTTTAAAGAGATGTTTGCAGCGAAGTTTTTGCTAATTGGCCCAAAATTGGTGCCTATGTTCACTGAGGTTCAGTGAACATGTCCATACCTTCGAAAGTTTGATGACGTCACCAGGTGTCAAATTACACTCGGTTGAACATGCGTTCTTCTAACGGTTATATCTAGAGAACGAAAAGGCCGATGGAACTCAAATCTTGTGTTTTAGGTTTGTTGTAATTTTGTTCTATTGCATATTGTCAGCAAAATATTGTGACGTCACGATGACGTCATCAAATAAGCGCGTTTGTGCAGCATACATTAGCCAAGGTCGTTCACTTCCTCTAATGGGCGTATGACCTTGAAACCTAGCAGGGACGTAGACTTGGTCATTAACATATAACATACGAAGTTACATTAGTGTGACGTCATTTGTTGATTTGTTATGAATTTTTGAATCTGGCAACCTATACTACAGCATACACACAGTGCAGTATATACGAGTGTACATAAGCATGTACAATATGCATACATCTGCACTACCCCATATCCCATAGACAAAGCACATAGTCTATCTCGCTGCTAGAAGGGCCGCTTGCAAAGCTTGGATCATAATCAAACTTGGTCACAATAAGGAACCCATAGTAAAGTAATATACCAAAGAGGTTACATCTTGACAACGTCACCAGGTGTCAGATTACATATGTCTGAAATTTAATGCCTTAAAAATTCAAAAATCTGTAAAAATTCAACCGTTTGAGATACAAACATTTTTGTTAAGGCAATGGTCATGACTATCCAATGTCTAAATTTCATGCAGAGACAATGACCTTGAATCTTGCTCCCTATTGGTCGAAAACGAGGCTGCGTTGTCATTTAAAACTGGTAGCAGATACCGAGATTGGGTCAACGTTGTTAGTCTCGGGACCCCTTGGGCATTACAAAAATACCAAAAGTTAAGTCGTCACACGAAATAGCGCCCTCTAGCGGCGAGTTGAAAAATTGCCAAAACTTATTTTGAAGAGATGTTTGTGGCGAAGTTTTTGCTAATTGGCCCAAAATTGGTGCATATGGTCACTGAGGGACAGTGAACATGCCCATACCTTCAAAAGTTTGATGACGTCACCAGGTGTCAAATTACACTCAGTTGAACATGCGTTCTTCTAACGGTTATATCTAGAGAACGAAAAGGCCGATAGAGGTCAAATTTTGTGTTTTAGGCTTGTTGTGACTTGTTCGAATGCATATTTTCAGGAAAATCTTATGACGTCACGATGACGTCAACAAATAAGCGCGTTTGTGCAGCATAAATTAGCCAAGGTAGTTCACTTCCTGTATTGGTCGTATGACCTTGAAACCTAGCAGGTACGTAGACCTGGTCATTAACATGTAACATTCCAAGTTACATTAGTGTGACGTCATTTGTTGATTTGTTATGAATTTTTGAATCTGGCAACCTATACTACAGCATACACACAGTGCAGTGTATACGAGTGTACATAAGCATGTACAATATGCATACATCTGCACTACCCCATATCCCATAGACAAAGCACATAGTCTATCTCGCTGCTAGAAGGGCCGCTTGCAAAGCTTGGATCATCATCAAACTTGGTCACAATAAGGAACCCATAGTAAAGTACTATACCAAAGAGGTTACATCTTGATGACGTCACCAGGTGTCAGATTACATATGTCTGAAATTTAATGCCTTAAAAATTCAAATATCTGTAAAAATTCAACCGTTTGAGATACAAACATTTTTGTTTCGGCAATGGTCATGACTATCCAATGTCTAAATTTCATGCCTAGACAATGACCTTGAATCTTGCTTCCTATTGGTCGAAAACGAGGCTGCGTCGTCATTTAAAACTGGTAGCAGATACCGAGATTGGGTCAACGTTGTTAGTCTCAAGACCCCTTGGGCATTCAAAAAATACCAAAAGTTAAGTCGTCACACGAAAGAGCGCCCTCTAGCGGCAAGTTGAAAAATGGCCAAAACGCGTTTTGAACAGATGTCTGTGGCGAAGTTTTTTGAAATTGACCCAAAATTGGTGAATATGTTCGCTGGGGGTCAGTGAACATGCCCATACCTTCAAAAGTTTGATGACGTCACCAGGTGTCAAATTACACTCGGTTGAACATGCATTCTTTTAACAGCTATATCTAGAGAACGAAAAGGCCGATGAAGGTCAAATTTTGTGTTTTAGGTTTGTTGTGACTTGGTCTAATGCATATTAGCAGAACAATTTGGTGGCGTAACGATGACGTCATCAAATAAGCCCGTTTGTGCAGCATACATTAGCCAAGGTCGTTCACTTCCTCTAATGGGCGTATGACCTTGAAACCTGGCAGGGACGTGGACTTGGTCATTAACATTTAACATACCAAGTTACATTACAATGACGTCATTTGTTGATTTGTTATGAATTTTTGAATCTGGCAACCTATACTAAAGCATACACACAGTGCAGTATATATGCATGTACATAAGCATGTACAATATGCATACATCTGCACTACCCCATATCCCATAGACAAAGCACATAGTCTATCTCGCTGCTGGAAGGGCCGCTTGCAAAGCTTGGATCATCATCAAACTTGGTCACAATAAGGAACCCATAGTAAAGTATAATACCAAAGAGGTTACATATTGATGACGTCACCAGGTGTCAGATTACATGTGTCTGAAATTTAATGCCTTAAAAATTCAAAAATCTGTAAAAATTCAACCGTTTGAGATACAAACATTTTTGTTTCGGCAATGTCTAAATTTCATACTAAGACATTGACCTTGAATCTTGCTTCCTATTGGTCGAAAACGAGGCTTCCCTGTCATTTAAAACTGGTAGCAGATACCGAGATTGGGTCAACTTGTTAGTCTCGGGGCCCCTTGGGCATTACAAAAATACCAAATGTTAGGTCGTCACACGAAAGAGCGCCCTCTAGCGGCGAGTTGAAAAATCGCCAAAACGTGTTTTGAAGAGATGTTTGCGGCGAGGTTTTTGCTAATTAGCCCAAAATTGGTGCATATGTTCACTGAGGGTCAGTGAACAAGTCCATAGCTTTAAAAGTTTGATGACGTCACCAGGTGTCAAATTACACTCGGTTGAACATGCGTTCTTCTAACGGTTATATCTAGAGAACGAAAAGGCAGATGGAGGTCAAACCTTGTGTTTTAGGTTTGTTGTGACTTGTTCTAATGTATATTGTCAGCAATATTGTCTTGTGGCTTCACGATGATGTCATCAAATAAGCGCGTTTGTGCAGCATACATTAGCTAAGGTCGTTTACTTCCTCCATTGGTCGTATGATCTTGAAACCTAGCAGGTGCCTGGACCTGCTCATTAACATGTAACATACCAAGTTACATTAGTATGACATGCATGATTTGTTGATTTATTATGAATTTTTGAATCTTGCCGCTGTGCATGTACATGCATGTCCATGTACGGTATGCATTTACATTGTACAAAGTGTAGATGTAGTATTATACAGCATGCAGTTTTACATGCATACAAACATACATAAAAAGAAAAGCGGAAAGCCATATGCTCTGTTATCAACAGACATACCTCTATTTTTGGCTTTTTCGCTTTGCGGCGAAAAAGCCTTTGTTTTCGTTTTGATTTTTTTTTTTCCCCCGTTTATTTCTTCTTCTTCTGATTTTTTTCCCATAGACAAAGCGCATAGGCGTTGTCGGCGCTTTTTCAGGTTGTTCCCAAACATTGATCTTAACCAAACTTGGTCACATCAAAGACATAGTATAAGAGGTGTGCACCCAAGAATGGCTTCATTGTGACGTCATCCGTTACGTCATTATAACACTTTAAAAATGCCTAAATAGCGGAAAATTGCCGAAATATGCACTTTTTAAAATGGTTCCCTTGCCAAAACCACATGACCCAGGGTTTTCATATTTGGCAAACATTTAGATCAGATCATGAGCTTTAATGTTCTTAGTGTAGGCATTTTCATCTGACCCTTCCTTCCTGGGTCAATCGAAGGTCAAAGTTCAGCCAATTCAAAAATCACATTTTTTGTATTTGTTTGTACTTATGAAGCAATATTAACTATTCAACCATGCTTGATTTTCATAAAAATAGGTACAGGCATGGGCCCCATCACAAACGTCCACCACCATGTAGAACGTTACCATGACGTCAATGATTACGTAATTATAATAATTTTAAAATGGCACAAAAGTGGATTTTTATCATAAAAATGAGCCAAACATGCATTTCGTACAATGTTTCCCTCTATAAAACCACATGACGCAGGGTCTTCATATTTAGCAGACATTATAGATCAATTTACAATTTCCTTTGTGTAGGCATTTTCATCTGACCCTTCCTTCCTGGGTCAATTGAAGGCCAAAGTTCAGCCAAGTCAACATTTCCGTATATACAGGGTGGATAAAAAAAACGAAACCGAGATATTATTGCTAATTGTAACTAAAGTAGGGCCCGTATGAATGAACAGGAGAAATCATCTGTTAGGGTTGAATCTCCTCTTTAAAATGACACCATGATCATGCCATGATGTTTTCGGTTTACTGAGCATTGACCAGTGTTATGCCAGGGGCCTAGTTTTAGATTTGATCGTTCTCTATGCGAGCAAACTTCGCATCAATCAATGTATACCGTAGATGTCTATTCCGTGTGCCCTGTGTGACACGGCGCCGGAAGCAGTCTTTTAACTGTCTATTTCCTGGCCAAACTCTTTTCAATCTTAACAAATTATGTGCTCTGATTTCTGCCTTTGATGACTAATATATGTATATCAGTTTTTCGAGTAAACATCGGATTTCCATCCCAAATGTGAACAAAACAAACTAAAAATGAACAGTTTAATTAAATATTTAAATTAAATTATATACGATCAAACATTCATAACAAATCAGGCACCTATGATCGTGATTCCTGCACCATATACGGTCATTAACAAATGTATTTAACTAATGATCTCATAATGACGTCATCACGTGTCAGATTAAAGGTGCATGAAAATATTTTAAAATGCAAATTACAACATTGATTCCTTCCCATTTACGATCACTAGCAAAGGTCGTTAATGTATGGCTTTTCCGTTTATTTCTTCTTCTGATTTCCCCCTCCCCCGCCCCCCATTGACATAACGCATGGGCGTTGTCGGCACTTTTTGAGGTTGTTCCCAAACTTGAGGTTGTTCTTAAACAAACTTGGTCACATGAAAGACACAGTAGAAGAGGTGTGCATCCAACAATGGCGTCATCATGACGTCATCAGGTGTAAGTTTAAAGGGGCATGAAATTTAATGTTTCCATATGCAAAAATTCATAAAAAAATCAACCGTTTGACCTACGATCTTGATTCTTTCGGCATATACGATCATTAATAAAGGTCTTTCAGATGCCCACATGCCTTGACATTTGACCTCATTCCCTATTGGTCAAACAGACTTTGCCTTTCCATTTGAAACTGGTATAAGGTATTTGGATGGGGTCAAAGATGTTTGAGTTCGACTAGGTTGGGGTATCCAAAAAATATCGCCATGACCTGTTACCTTGCACACTTTCGGTAGAAACCGGAAGTGCATTTAAATGAACCTATTTTGTAAAAGTGGTGAAAGCTGCCGAGATGCGGTTGGTAGTGTCAGTGTCTAAGGTAAATAGGGTTTCCAAAAATGTAAGTTTCTACGTCATTCCATAAAAGGGCGCCCTCTAGCGTCAAAATTAAAAAGTCTTAAAATGACCCTTTCATAGCAGTGTTTGCGCAAATTAGCCCAATAGTGCTGCTTATAGAGTAAGTCGACCACCAAACATGTCTGTGTGGTTAAAACATTGATGACGTCATCAATCCTTTAAAGGTAACACATTAAAGGTAAACTTTTTAAAAGTTAAATAGTTGATATGCTAACATCTAATTTTGCAAGGTAAGCATGCTCATTTTTTAAGTTAAAAAAATGTGAAAAAGCCCTACGCTCTGTTCATAGAACAGACGTAGCTCTAGTTTTTTTTTTTTTCATCTTCTAACCCGGAAGTACCATTGACAATGCACATAAACCGTTCGGACCACTTTTTCAATATGTTCCTCAATTCTGATAACAATGAAACTTGGTATGAATAAAGATCATATTGTAAGGACGGTCCTAAAACAAATACGTCATTATGACGTCATCAGGTGTCGGGTTAAAGGGGCATGAAATTTAATGTTTTCCATATTCAAAAATTCATAAAAAATCAACCGTTTGACCTACGATCTTGATTCCTTCGGCATATACGATCACTGATAATTGTCTTTGAGATGCCCACATGCCTTGACCTTTGACCTCATTCCTTATTGGTCAAACAGACTTTGCCTTGTAGTTTGAAAGTGTTAAGGGGTAGAGGGATGTGGTGAACTGTGTTATGGTTCAACAAGGGTAGGCTATCCAAAAAATGTGGCGTTGACCTTTGGCCTTGCTCACTTCCGGTCGAAACCGGAAGTGCCCCCTAGTTTAAAAATGGTCAGAGGTATTGAGACGGAATCAACGGTGTTAGTGTCACAGCCCATCAGGCTTTCCAAAAATAAAAGTTATTACGTCATCGTACGTAATAGCGCCCTCTAGCGACAAGATTAACATTCTTCAAAACGTATTTTAAACAGATGGCTGTGGGGAAGTTTTTCTAAAAATGGTCAAACTTGGTATATAACAAGACCTTGGGTCAGTACACATGCCTGTGGTGTCATACTTCGATGACGTCATCAAGTGGAATTTTACATGCATTTGAATTGTAAAGCTTTGATGACCTATATTCGCAGAACCCAACATCGGATACAAATAAAACTTCACAGGTATGTTGTCTGTGGTTAGCTTAGTGACATGTTGTAATGACGTCATGATGACGTCATCGTGCGTCAAATTACAATGCATTGAAAATTAAAGGTACGAATTTTCAATAATCAATAAAAAATCAGCACTTTAACATATGACCCTAATTATTGCGGTAACAGTCACAGCTAGCAATGATCTAAGTTTCGTACACAGACAATGACCTTTGATTTTGTTGACTTCCGGTAGAAACCGGAAGTGCACGTAAATTAACGTAATTGTTGAAAATGGTAAACGATGCAGGAATCGGGTTTGTAGTATTAGTGTCCAGGGTGAATGGGCTTTCTAAAAATGTAAGTGATGACGTCATCACTTGGAAGGGCGCCCTCTAGCGACAAAGTTAAAAATGTCAAAATATTTACTTCTATGGCTACGTTTGTGCAAATTAGCTCAATATTAGTGATTGTAGAGCTAAATAAGCGCCAAACAACTTTGTATGGTCAAAACTTTAGTGACGTCATCGATCCTTTAAATGTGGGGCATTAAATGTAACATTCAGTGTTTTTTTAACTTGACTAATTTGCTTGCTTTTGGAGTATTGATGAAGTTCATTTTTCCTAGGCATGTTGCCTGCTACGATATCTGTGACATATAAAACTATTATCACGATGACGTCATCAAGTGTCATATTACAATAAATTGAAAATGTATGGTTGAAATATTCAAAAATCAATACGAAATCAGCACTTTAACATATGACCCTAACTCTTGCAGTAACACTCACAGCTAACCGAGATCTAAGTTTCGTGCACAAACCATGACCTTTGATTTTGTTCACTTCCGGTGTAAACCGGAAGTAGACAAAAATGGACATATATTTGGAAAGTGGTAAGTAATGCAGGGATGGAATCGATGGTGTTAATGTCCAGGGTGAATATTTTACCCCTCCTTTTGGGTTTAGTAATGTGCAAAGCATAAAATATTGGCCTAAAATCAGGCATTGCCAGGATTTTATTTAACCGTCTTCAAAAGAAATCTAATAACGAAATTGGCCTCCTTTGCCAAACTTAATTTGAAATTATACTCAAAATGTGCCACTCCTAGTATCCGTCAAAGCTATGCACTCGCGTTTTGCTACCGTAAAAGTGATATAGCGCCCTCATAGTTATGTAAGAGAGTCCATTCATAAATCTGGTAATAACATGAATAATTCATTGCGCGCGCAAGTCTCTCGCGAGCTGATTGGCTCACGGAGAGGCATGACTTGGAATTAAGTAGTGCTGATGATGGAGTGTCGTCGCTTCCAAATCTCCCCTAAAATGCATCCATTCCCGCTAAATCACCCGTCCGAGGGTAAGTTGTCCATCTCCACAAAGATTGTGGATGTGATTGTTTATATTGATTAGCTAAGATTCTGATGATTTATCTTACAAATTTGAGTGAAACTTTGTTGGGAAAATATTTGGTTGTCGTTTGTCTAAACTCACACGTGTAGCGTACATTGACTAGCCGCACAGAACGCGCACAGCGAATAGTTTCGCACGCACTATCATGTGTACTACTGCTGACCTGTGACCACTTGTCATGTATGTATACGTGTATTTACGCTATGACACTGTCTGAAATACTGTGCTACGTGCGTGCTGTTTCAGCAACAAAATAAGTAAATATGGATTATAATTTATTTGATGACTTTATCTTGTAAACCCTTCAGAATTTTAGAGCAATGTATACATGCATTCACCCACAGGGAAATTCAGCATGATGTAGCAGTAGCTTGCACACAGCACCTGCACACAACACCCATAGGCTACTTCAATACTTGCACAACATTTGTATCTCGGCTACATTATTGTATTACTATCAGTTTATTTACAATTATTGACAAAGTGACTTACCAAACGTCATATGTTTTTTGTTGTATTTTTAGGTGTTTTTTTATCACAAATTGACGGCAAGAGGGCTTTGATCTGGAAATAATGGAGTATTCGTGTCCAATCAACTGGGAGTCACCCTGAAAGGTAGCTAACCTCACCCCTCCTTCTGGAACAACCCCATAATGAACAACGGATTGACAACCGACAAGACCCCGTCAACCACCCCTAAACATTACAGTTATATAGCTAATGCACCTATCAATTGTATGACGCACCTTCGGACCCCCGGGAAAGGTGCGTCAATGTCCACAGGAGCGTCATCTTTTTGGGTAACATGACGCACCCTCGGTCACTTTTTGTGACGGACCATTCTGGTCAAATGACGCTTCAAACTACCACATTTTGACGCACCATCTTTGGAAAACGACGCACCTTGACGGACATATATGACTGACATACCTGTATACAAAATATAAATGTACACGGCGAAAATGAATATCGAAGGCGAACACCCGGCAAAGGCGCCGCTGGCGATGGTTATATTCCCGTTCGAAAAATCCAACCAGAGCCGTCCGGACGACGGGCGTACGCATACGATCGATCACGAATGTTTTCAGCCGGCGCGAAAACATCTCTGGCATGCAATGTTGGCCAACAACACTGGTACCCGGCTTTCCATAGACGCGTGCACAAAAGTACTGAAACCAGTCAACAACCGGTACCCGGCTTTCCATAGACGAGTACACAAAACTAATGTAAACCAGCGCGCTTGGCGACCATCTTGCTTTCAGAAGATACCATTAAGCAGTAAAGGGGTAGTTTCATTGATTGCGTAGGAGGTTTTTTTTTAGTAGGCCTGCCCTAATGAAATGAGTATGAACGCAAATAAACCGTTTAAATAAATGGGACACTAACATTTATTCGAATTTATATGAAACAAAACAACAAAGACATTAAACAGATGTACCTCGGAAACAGTACGGTCACCCCTCCTTCCAAAATGGTATTATTCCACTCGGCAGTATTTTTGATGTGTTTCGTTTTTCCTCCCGTTTTTCATGCATTTTTAGAAAGTACATGCACATGCAAAGGGAACTAAAATGATGTTTCAAATCTGTTGAATTCCATTTCACTCTGTGGGTGTACATTTAGGGGGCTTCAATATTTTTTAACGGGACTTTTTGAACGCCGTGCCGTCGTGGTTTTGTTTGATCGGGCGCTGTGGAAAACCAATGGACACTGTTATACTGACGCACCATTGACACACCTTGACGCACTAGTCATGGTAATCGTGACGGACCAATGTGTACTTTGACGCAATACCTTCGTCAAAATATGACTGGACATTCCGGGACATGACGCACCTCTCCCGGGGGTCCGAGGGTGCGTCATACAATTGATAGGTGCATAAAGACATAGCGCACTGCTTTGCAGTACGTGTGTACATTATCGTACTTGTTGTAAGTTGCACGTACATATGCATTGCACGTTCCATTTAAAAAAACATGTTTGACTGGTGTTACGTGACCACGCGAAAGCATTAACGCAGCGAACTGTTCAACCATTGTAAAATACACCGAATTTGCCAAAAGATTGTTTAACCAAAGAGCAGTCGGTAATATAGAATATTTCAAGTTATTTCAGTCTGATTTAATAAGTTAAATCCTTACAAATATGCCTTAGTTTGACCGTTCTCTATGCGAGCAAACTTAACAGAAATTTTTACCGTAGGTGTCCGTTCTGTTTGTCTGTTCAGAATTTGCAAAGGGAAATAAAACGTGCTTTTAAACTGAGTTTCCAGAATAAACTTTTTAAACATTTAATTTATAACGGCATGTGACATTATGACAAACAGTACTAATTTTACAGTAAAAGTGCAAACACTGAAAATTGCCATATTTTCAACTCTAAACAAATCTTTTCTCAATCGAAGAAGGCTTCGGTACTATTTCCATAATGTACGTGTTATTTTGTTAAAGACTCTCTCAGTATAAATTATGAACCTACATGTTATGATACTCCTCAAGGAGCTAATTCAGTAATCAAAAGTCCAAGGAATATTACATGCACCATGACTTGGTATCTCACAGTCCATCAAACACCTGGAAGTGGTAGATCTGTATAGTAGTACTTCCCCCAGCCAGGCAAACTGACACAACTTGAAAACTCTTCATCAGGTATCAGATTCCGATGACGGAATTTTACATGCATTTGAATTTTAAAGCTTTGATGACCTATATTTGCAGAACCCAACATCGTCAATAAATAAAACTTCACAGGTATGTTGTCTGTGGTTAGCTCTAAGTTTAAGTTTCTCAGGCATGTTGCCTGCTACTAGTTTGGTGACGTATTATAATAATGTCATAAAGATGTCATTCGGTGTCACGTTACAATGAATTGAATAATACATATGTTAGAAATTTTAAAATGAAATGGCATTCACAAAATGTAAATGACGTCATCACTTGGAAGGGCGCCCTCTAGCGACGAAGTTCGAAATGTTCTGAAATCATGTTCTCAGGCAAAGTTTATGTAAAATAGCTAATCATATATGATTATAGACCATGTTGACCACCAAACATGTTTGTGTAGTCAAAACATACATGACGTCATCTTTCCTTTAAAGGTCAAGCATTTCAACAATTATATATATATATATATATTTTAAAATCAACAAATTGGTGTGCTTCTTTACCTGTGATCAAAGTGACAGTCCGTGGTGTTCCAAGATTTGCAAACATTACTATCGTGACCTTTGACCCTAAACATCGGTAATCTTTATGCGGAAAAGCTTTGTGTTTATTTATAAACACAATTACCTCTAGTTTTTTCTTCTAACCCGGAAGTACCATTGACAATGCACATAAACCGTTCGGCTCACTTTTTTAATATGTTCCTCAATTCTCATGACAATGAAACTTGGTATGAATAAAGATCATATTGAAAGGACGGTCCTAACTCAAAAACGTCATTATGACGTAATCAGGTGTCAGATTAAAGGTGATAAAATTTAATGTTTTCCATATTAACAAATTCATAAAAAAATCAACCGTTTGACCTACGTGTCACACCCGAGGATGATCTCTGACAACAAAGTATGTTGTCCTTAAACCCCAAGTGAAGTTCTAATGAAACAAATTCCTTATCAATATTATTTTAAAATAAATATTTGTTTCTGAGTGTTTATTTGCAAATCAGTACATTTTCAACTTAGCAAATGGTTTATCTCAAGTAAATTCTATAGGCCTACCATACGAATTTTCTAGGTCTATAGATCTACTTATACAAGTACAATTAGTTTTACTACACCTATTTAAAGCAGTCGAACAAACAAACAAATAATCGTTTACTCTACTAACTTATGTACTAACTTAAATACCAAAAGTTAAGTCGTCACACGAAAGAGCGCCCGCTAGCGGTGAGTTGAAAAATGGCCAAAACGTATTTTAAAGAGATGTTTGCGGCGAAGTTTTTGCTAATTGGCCCAAAATTGGTGCCTATGTTCACTGAGGTTCAGTGAACATATCATACCTTCGAAAGTTTGATGACGTCACCAGTCACATACCTCTAGTTTAGCTTTTTTTTATTCTTCCGTCAAAAACCCATAGACAAAGCACATGGTCCTTCGGCCTGGCAAAATGGTCACTTGCAAAGCTCGGATCATCATAAAACTTGGTCACAACAATCACCTCATAGTGAAGTACTGTCATTAACATGTAACATACCAAGTTACATTAGTATGACATGCATGATTTGTTGATTTATTATGAATTTTTGAATCTTGTCACTGTGCATGTACATGTACTGTATGCATTTACATTGTACAAAGTGTACATGTAGTATTATACAGCATGCATACAAACATACAAAAAAAGAAAAGCAGAAAGCCATATGCTCTGTTATCAACAGACATACCTCTAGTTTTTTTTTCTTTCTTCTAACCCGGAAGTGCCATTGACAATGCACATACTCTTACTCTACGGCCGACGACTACTCTTACTCTACGGCCGACGGCTACTCTTACTCTACGGCCGACGGCTACTCTTACTCTACGGCCGACGGCTACTCTTACTCTACGGCCGACGCCTACTCTTACTCTACGGCCGACGGCTACTCTTACTCTACGGCCGACGCCTACTCTTACTCTACGGCCGACGCCTACTCTTACTCTACGGCCGACGACTACTCTTACTCTACGGCCGACGACTACTCTTACTCTACGGCCGACGACTACTCTTACTCTACCGCCGACGACTACTCTTACTCTACGGCCGACGACTACTCTTACTCTACGGCCGACGACTACTCTTACTCTACGGCCGACGACTACTCTTACTCTACGGCCGACGACTACTCTTACTCTACGGCCGACGCCTACTCTTACTCTACGGCCGACGCCTACTCTTACTCTACGGCCGACGACTACTCTTACTCTACGGCCGACGACTACTCTTACTCTACGGCCGACGACTACTCTTACTCTACCGCCGACGACTACTCTTACTCTACGGCCGACGACTACTCTTACTCTACGGCCGACAACTACTCTTACTCTACGGCCGACGACTACTCTTACTCTACGGCCGACGACTACTCTTACTCTACGGCCGACGACTACTCTTACTCTACGGCCGACGACTACTCTTACTCTACGGCCGACGACTACTCTTACTCTACGGCCGACGACTACTCTTACTCTACGGCCGACGACTACGACTACGACTACTCTACCGCCGACGACTACGACTACGACTACTCTACCGCCGACGACTACGACTACTCTACCGCCGACGACTACGACTACTCTACCGCCGACGACTACGACTACTCTACCGCCGACGACGACGACTACGACTACGACTACTCTTACTCTACCGACTACGACTACGACTACGACTACGACTACGATACCGCCGACGACTACGACTACGACTACTCTACCGCCGACGACTACGACTACTCTACCGCCGACGACTACGACTACTCTACCGCCGACGACTACGACTACTCTACCGCCGACGACTACGACGACTACGACTACTCTTACTCTACCGCCGATGACTACGACTACTCCTACTCTACCGCCGACGACAACGACTACTCTTACTCTACGGCCGACGACTACTCTTACTCTACGGCCGACAACTACTCTTACTCTACGGCCGACGACTACTCTTACTCTACGGCCGACGACTACTCTTACTCTACGGCCGACAACTACTCTTACTCTACGGCCGACGACTACTCTTACTCTACGGCCGACGACTACTCTTACTCTACGGCCGACGACTACTCTTACTCTACGGCCGACGACTACTCTTACTCTACGGCCGACGACTACTCTTACTCTACGGCCGACGACTACTCTTACTCTACGGCCGACGACTACTCTTACTCTACGGCCGACGACTACTCTTACTCTACGGCCGACGACTACTCTTACTCTACGGCCGACGACTACTCTTACTCTACGGCCGACGACTACTCTTACTCTACCGCCGACGACTACTCTTACTCTACCGCCGACGACTACTCTTACTCTACCGCCGACGACTACTCTTACTCTACCGCCGACGACTACTCTTACTCTACCGCCGACGACTACTCTTACTCTACGGCCGACGACTACTCTACGGTAGACGACGACTACTCTACGGTAGCCGACGACTACGACTACGACTACTCTTACTCTACCGCCGACGACTACGACTACGACTACGACTACTCTACCGCCGACGACTACGACTACGACTACTCTACCGCCGACGACTACGACTACGACTACTCTACCGCCGACGACTACGACTACTCTACCGCCGACGACTACGACTACTCTACCGCCGACGACGACGACGACTACGACTACTCTTACTCTACCGCCGATGACTACGACTACTCCTACTCTACCGCCGACGACTACGACTACTCTTACTCTACCGCCGACGACTACGACTACGACTACTCTACCGCCTACGACTACGACTACTCTACCGCCGACGACTACCCTTACTCTACCGCCGACGACTACCCTTACTCTACCGCCGACGACTACTCTTACTCTACCGCCGACGACTACTCTTACTCTACCGCCGACGACTACTCTTACTCTACGGCCGACGACTACTCTTACTCTACCGCCGACGACTACTCTTACTCTACCGCCGACGACTACTCTTACTCTACCGCCGACGACTACTCTTACTCTACCGCCGACGACTACTCTTACTCTACCGCCGACGACTACTCTTACTCTACCGCCGACGACTACTCTTACTCTACGGCCGACGACTACTCTTACTCTACGGCCGACGACTACTCTTACTCTACCGCCGACGACTACTCTTACTCTACGGCCGACGACTACTCTTACTCTACGGCCGACGACTACTCTTACTCTACGGCCGACGACTACTCTTACTCTACGGCCGACGACTACTCTTACTCTACGGCCGACGACTACTCTTACTCTACGGCCGACGACTACTCTTACTCTACGGCCGACGACTACTCTTACTCTACGGCCGACGACTACTCTTACTCTACCGCCGACGATTACTCTTACTCTACCGCCGACGACTACTCTTACTCTACGGCCGACGACTACTCTTACTCTACCGCCGACGACTACTCTTACTCTACCGCCGACGACTACTCTTACTCTACGGCCGACGACTACTCTTACTCTACGGCCGACGACTACTCTTACTCTACGGCCGACGACTACTCTTACTCTACGGCCGACGACTACTCTTACTCTACGGCCGACGACTACTCTTACTCTACGGCCGACGACTACTCTTACTCTACGGCCGACGACTACTCTTACTCAACGGCCGACGACTACTCTTACTCTACGGCCGACGACTACTCTTACTCTACGGCCGACGACTACTCTTACTCTACGGCCGACGACTACTCTTACTCTACGGCCGACGACTACTCTTACTCTACGGCCGACGACTACTCTTACTCTACGGCCGACGACTACTCTTACTCTACGGCCGACGACTACTCTTACTCTACGGCCGACGACTACTCTTACTCTACGGCCGACGACTACTCTTACTCTACGGCCGACGACTACTCTTACTCTACGGCCGACGACTACTCTTACTCTACGGCCGACGACTACTCTTACTCTACGGCCGACGACTACTCTTACTCTACGGCCGACGACTACTCTTACTCTACGGCCGACGACTACTCTTACTCTACGGCCGACGACTACTAAGAAAATAATGTTTTACTAACTTATCTATTTACTACTGTAAATTGAGGTATACTTTATAAATTATGCCTAACTACCAAAAGTATATATATATGCCGGCTATTTGCGCACAAAAAAAAAGATTCCGGAATTTCTATATCAGTTCGGGCCAACCGTATTTTGTCACTCTCGCGTGTCCTTCCGCTTGTTCCGAAGATTCTTGGGCGTTCCTCACTCCAAGTGGTAACCCTTAGGACGATCTGTCCAACAGACGTCCAGATGACCAAAACGGACCTGCCTGCCTTGTCTCGTTGGTCGCAAATACTGACGTCATCAAACACCCCGACGGACCAGCGTTGTCTCGTCGGTCTGACGTTCCACAGCCTGAAAGACCCAGGCGGCCAGCCTAGCCTCGGTCTCGATCGGCAGTCTCACGTATCTTGGCTAATTCTCACGGCCATTCTGTTTGGGTTAAATTTATACAACGTAATGCTTACATACAGTCGGGTTACTCAAATAACTGCTCAATCTATAATTTGTCAATTTACGATGAAAATCACAATTTCTTAGTAAACAACAATTTCTGCATAAATATCGCAATGTTTCCTCATAGATTTCCTTATCAATAATTTTCCAACAATTCCTATCTCGAAAATCGTCACAAGTAATTGCAGCTTACTCGTATGCAAGTCTCGTATGCAAATTACACTAATGTAGCTACATGTACAACAAAATATTGCCAAGAAAATGCAGGCATCACGGTTTTCAAAGCATAACCAAATATAAATAATAACCGAATCCAATACTTACGGTCAAGTATAGGCTGGTTTACCTCCAGAAACGCTCCATGGTCAGTCTCAGACTTTCAAAAACCGATACTTTTGCAACGCATTGCAGAGCTCTGTTGCTGTGACGCAGTAAGATTTTTCTCCTTTCGCGCCACATCCATTATCGTTAATCACATGATCCAATAAGATCTAATAAAACAGTCCCATGACAATGGCAAATAGTAATCATTAAACAGCCAATCATAGCACCAGGGGAATACAGTTATCTTTGAGTGGATCCCTGGTCACTCGGGGATCCCAGGTAATGAACATGTGGACAGCATCGCAAAAGAAACCACCAAGAAAGATAACATAGATTTCTGTATACCCCTCTCTGATACTGAAATAAAACACCAGCTCAAAAACCAACTTTTGAATGAGTGGACAAAAAGAATCCCAAAACTTGACCCGACCAAACACCTAGCACTCAAACCATCCTTTCGTTTTTCTATGTGGGGAAAATCACGTAACGAGGAAGTCACACTCCACAGATTACGCCTGGGGGTTTGCAAGGGTCTTAAAAACTTTCTTTATAACATTGGAAAATCCACTGATGGTTGTTGTGAAACTTGTGACACTATTGACGATGTTAGTCACTTCCTTCTTACGTGCAAAAAATACAACAAACAGAGACTCTCTTTACAAAAATCACTCAATCTGTCAAAATCACAAATGACACTTGCATCTCTCTTGGGACAGAAACATAACTCCCACCAGGTCTTAAAATTTATAAAAAATAGCAATATTGGTATTTAATTATATATTCTTTATCATGTTTATGTAAAAATTTTGCCTCCATGATTTGATATTGTGATTTGCATGCGCATGGGCAAAGGGACCACTGGGAGAACAGCTGCGCTGATGATTGGACGGGCACAGTGCCGCCCTTTCGTCACCCGAAGGTATGCGGACCTGCGAAAAGTACCAGGTGGGGGTCTCGTGCTCTCACTTGGGAAACGGCCGGCCTTGCGGGACCTTTCGCGACACTGTTGTCCTAAAGATCACCGGCGCTTCTCCCACCCTTTCACCCATGCCTTACCCCGTCCTTTTGTTTCAAAGGTCCTTTTTCTCACTGATTTTACGCTCATCGTCGCGACCATATGAAGTGTTCCTTACCCGTACCTAAGTGGAATCACCCAACTCCGTTTTTGTCATGCAGTATATTGTTAATGGCGCAAAGGGCACATTGTTTGCCATAGGTGCCATAATCTACAACAACAACAGCCAATCATAACCAATAAAAGGGACACAGTACAGTAAGTTATAATCATTTTCTCATCTTTATCCATTACGGTGATGAATATTTATACAAACGTTTATTGATAATACGTGTGTGACGTAAGTGACGTTAACATGGCGAGCTCGCTATATACGGATTTTATTCTAAAATGAGCTCACCGCTATGCCATAAAATAAACAAGAAATAAACGAAGCAAAGCAAATGTACATTTAAATTTAGAATTAAATAATATATTTCGGCATTGGCTGTGACACTACGATCTTGATTCCTTCGGCATATAGGATCATTAATAAAGGTCTTTCAGATGCCCACATGATTTGACCTTTGACCTCATTCCCTATTGGCCAAACAGACTTTTCCTTGTAGTTTGAAAGTGTTAGGAGGTAGAGGGATGGGGTAAACTGTGTTATGGTTCAACTAGGGTAGGGTATCCAAAAAATATGATGTTGACCTTTGACCTTGCTCACTTCCGGTCGAAACCGGAAGTGCCCCCTAGTTTAAAAACGGTAAGCGGTATTGAGATGGAGTCAACGTTGTTAGTGTCACAGCCCATCAGGCTTTCCAAAAATATAAGTTATGACGTCATCGTACGTAATAGCGCCCTCTAGCGACAAGATACAAATTCTTCAAAACGTATTTTAAAGAGGAAGAATCCCCCTAGACGAAAATCCAGCATTTAGCCTTTTTTCGATAGTCCAAACATCCCTCTTGCCGACGTGGATTTTTATTATTTTTTAATTGTCGGTTTTAAGTGGATAAATTGCAAGCAAAAGTGCGCTTTTCGAAAATGAGATTTTCGCGATTTCTGAAACGCTCATTAGGTATTCATGATATGCGCGTGACGCAATCCTGAGAAAGAAAAGTCAACACGATTGTTAGCTCCATACGTTTACACGCAAAAAACTTGGAAAACCGTCTCTGCTAGATGGTGTTTTTTGAAGAATTGTTTTGGTCCAAAAAGCCAGAGATATATGCCCAGTAGTTGCGTGGTTGTATGTTTTACCAGACATCATGAAAAAAAGAGCAGAAGCTAAGATTCTTTTTTATTACGAAGAGAGAGAAAAATGAGTCGCTCATTCTAACTTGTACCGGCCGATGTGCATATACCGTGTGCCAATTTCAAACACGTGGGAACTACGGCGCGGCCCGAAGGCACCATTCCCACTGCTGTACAAGGACCGCTGTTCGTTCCGTGACAAACACCGGTCGCAATGCACCAGTGTTTCCTTCAAAAGACTCGACTTCATTGTGAGCCACAATTTTACGATTTTTTTCACAAAAAAGGTAATAGTAGATTATTGTCGTTTTACATCAGGTGTTTTCACGTTTGTATTTTGAATTACAAGGACAGAACAGGCATGATGAACATACACTTCGGATATTTTCCATTCAATACTGCACAGGCCGTTTTGTGTGTTTCTCAGGATGACGTATCGCCCCTGTTTGTAAACAAACCAAGTGACCTCGAGCGTTTCAGAATTCCGGGTGAGGAGGGTCGGAACTGAATTGCGTTTTAAACAAATACTGTCGGTTTTTGGCGGAAAACACGTTGTAATCGCGTTGTAGAAACATAAACCTCCATGATAAACAGGAAAACAAAAAAAATGTGGATGGGGGGATTCTAGCTGTTTAAACAGATGTCTGTGGGGAAGTTTGTCTAAAAATGGTCAAACTTGGTATATAACAAGACATTCGGTCAGTACACATGCCTGTGGTGTCATACTTCGATGACGTCATCAAGTGGAATTTTACTCGCATTTTAATTGTAAAACTTTGATGACCTATATTTGCAGAACCCAACATCGGAAACAAATAAAACTTCACAGGTATGTTGTCTGTGGATAGCTTAGTAACCTGTTATGATGACGTCATCATGCGTCATATTACAATGAATTGAAAATTAAAGGTCAATTTTCAAAAATCAATAAAAAAATCAGCAGTTTAACATGTGACCCTAATTGTTGCGGTAACAGTCACAGCTAACAATGATCTAAGTTTCGTACACGGACAATGACCTTTGATTTTGTTCACGTAAATGAACCTATTTGTGGAAAATGGTAAACGATGCATAGATCGGGTTTGTAGTGTTAGTGTCCAGGGTGAATGGGCTTTCTAAAAATGTAAGTGATGACGTCATCACTTGGAAGGACGCCGTCTAGCGACGAAGTTAGAAATGTCCAAAAATTAACTTTTATGTCTACGTTTGTGCAAATTAGCTCAATATTAGTGACTGTAGAGCTAAATAAGTGCCAAACAACTTTGTATGGTCAAAACTTTAGTGACGTCACCGATCCTTTAAATACGGGGCATTAAAGGTAACATTCAGTGTTTTTTAACTTGAATAATTTGCTCGCATGGTCTGTCGCATATCAAACTATTATCACGATGACGTCATCAAGTGTCATATTACAATAAATTGAAAATCCATGGTTGAAATCTTCAAAAATCAAGACTTTCACATATGACCCTAACTCTTGCAGTAACAGTCACAGCTAACCGAGATCTAAGTTTCGTGCACAAACCATGACCTTTGATTTTGTTCACTTCCGGAAGTAGACAAAAATGGACCTATATTTGGAAAGTGGTAAGAAATGCAGGGATGGAATCGATGGGGTTAATGTCCAGGGTGATTGGGCTTTCTAAAAATGTAAGTGAGACGTCATCACATCGAAGGGCGCCCTCTAGCGACGAAATAAATGTCTTAAGGTAGAAGGTTGGGAGGCCTCGAGGACGGACGTGTTTTTAAACCGCTCTCGTTTTTACTGCACAAATGTGTTTGCATCTTGATGACGTCATCAGGTGTCAGATTACAAGCGTTTGAAATATATGGCCTTCAATATTAAAAAATCTCAACCGTTTGAGATACAAACTTTATTTCTTCGGCAATGGTCATGACTATCCAAGGTCTAAATTTCATACACAGACATTGACCTTGAATCTTGCTTCCTATTGGTCGAAAACGAGGCTTCCCTGTCATTTAAAACTGGTAGCAGATACCGAGATCGGGTCAAAAGTGTTAGTCTCAAGACCCCTTGGGCATAAAAAAAATACCAAAAGTTAGGTCGTCACACGAAAGAGCGCCCTCTAGCGGCAAGTTGAAAAATGGCCAAAACGCATTTTAAAGAGATGTCTGTGGCGAAGTTTTTGCAAATTGGCCCAAAATTAATGCATATGTTGACTGAGGGTCAGTGAACATGCCCATACCTTCAAAAGTTTGATGACGTCACCAGGTGTCAAATTACACTCGGTTGAACATGCATTCTTTTAACAGCTATATCTAGAGAACGAAAAGGCCGATCAAGGTCAAATTTTGTGTTTTAGGTTTGTTGCGACTTGGTCTAATGCATATTAGCAGCAAAACTTGGTGGCGTAACGATGACGTCATCAAATAAGCCCGTTTGTGCAGCATGCATTAGCCAAGGTCGTTCACTTCCTCTAATGGTCGTATGACCTTGAAACCTAGCAGGGACGTACATGTAGACTTGGTCATTGACATGTAACATACCAAGTTACATTAGTGTGACGTCATTTGTTGATTTGTTATGAATTTTTTAATCTGGCAACCTATACTACAGCATACACACTGTGCAGTATATTATGAGTATACATAAGCATATACAATATGCATAAATCTGCACTCCGCCATATCCCATAGACAAAGCACATAGTCTGTCTCACTGGTAGAAGGGTGGCTTGCAAAGCTTGGATCATCTTCAAACTTTGTCACAATAAGGAACCCATAGTAAAGTACTATACCAAAGAGGTTACATCTTGATGACGTCATCAAGTGTCCAATTACAAGCGTTTGAAATTTAATGCCTTACATATTCAAAAATCTGTAAAAATTCAACCGTTTGAGATACAAACTTTATTCCTTCGGCAATGGTCATGACTATCCAAGGTTTAAATTTCATACTAAGACAATGACCTTGAATCTTGCTTCCTATTGGTCGAAAACGAGGCTGCCCTGTCATTTAAAACTGGTAGCAGATACCGAGATTGGGTCAACGTTGTTAGTCTCGGGACCCCTTGGGCATTACAAAAATACCAAATGTTAGGTCGTCACACGAAAGAGCGCCCTCTAGCGGCGAGTTGAAAAATGGCCAAAACGTGTTTTGAAGAGATGTTTGCGGCGAAGTTTTTGCTAATTGGCCCAAAATTGGTGCATATGTTCACTGAGGGTCAGTGAACAAGTCCATACCTTTAAAAGTTTGATGACGTCACCAGGTGTCAAATTACACTCGGTTGAACATGCGTTCTTCTAACGGTTATATCTAGAGAACGAAAAGGCAGATGGAGGTCAAACCTTGTGTTTTAGGTTTGTTGTGACTTGTTCTAATGCATATTGTCAGCAATATTGTCTTGTGGCTTCACGATGATGTCATCAAATAAGCGCGTTTGTGCAGCATACATTAGCTAAGGTCGTTTACTTCCTCCATTGGTCGTATGACCTTGAAACCTAGCAGGTGCCTGGACCTGCTCATTAACATGTAACATACCAAGTTACATTAGTATGACATGCATGATTTGTTGATTTATTATGAATTTTTGAATCTTGCCACTGTGCATGTACATGTACATGTACGGTATGCATTTACATTGTACAAAGTGTAGATGTAGTATTATACAGCATGCAGTTTTACATGCATACAAACATACATAAAAAGAAAAGCGGAAAGCCATATGCTCTGTTATCAACAGACATACCTCTAGTTTTTTTAGCTTTTCCGCAAATCCTGCGGAAAAGGTATTGTTTTTGTTCGGATTATTTTTTTTATTCTTTCTTTTTCTTCTAACCCGGAAGTACCATTAACAATGCACATAAACGTTTGTACCACTTTTTTAATATGTTCCTCAATTCTAATGACAATGAAACTTATTATGACTAAAGATCATATTGTAAGGAGGGTCCTAAAACAAATACGTCATTATGACGTCATCACGTGTCCGATTAAAGGGGCATGAAATTTAATGTTTTCCATATTCAAAAATTCATAAAAAATCAATCATTTGACCTACGATCTTGATTCCTTCAGCATATACAATCCTTATTAAAGGCCTTTGAGATGCCCACTTGCCTTGACCTTTGACCTCGTTCCCTATTGGTCAAACAGACTTTGCCTTGTAGTTTGAAAGTGTTAAGAGGTAGAGGGATGCAGTAAACTGTGTTATGGTGCAACTAGGGTAGGGTATCCAAAAAAATGAAGTTGACCTTTGACCTTGCTCACTTCCGGTCGAAACCGGAAGTACCCCCTAGTTTAAAAATGGTAAGAGGTATTGAGATGGAGTCAACGGTGTTAGTGTCACAGCCCATCGGGCTTTCCAAAAATAAAAGTTATGACGTCATCGTACGTAATAGCGCCCTCTAGCGACAAGATACAAATTCTTCAAAACGTATTTTAAAGAGATGTCTGTGGGGAAGTTTGTCTAAAAATCGTCAAACTTGGTATATAACAAGACCTTGGGTCAATGCATATGCCTGTGGTGTCATACTTCGATGACGTCATCAAGTGGAATTTTACATGCATTTGAATTGTAAAACTTTGATGACCTATATTTACAGAACCCAACATCGGAACCAAATAAAACTTGACAGGTATGCTGTCTGTGGTTAGCTTAGTAACCTGTTGTAATGACGTCATGATGACGTCATGATGCGTCATATTACAATCAATTGAAAATTAAAGGTCCAAATTTTCAAAAATCAATAAAAAATCAGCATTTTAACATATGACCCTAATTGTTGCGGTAACAGTCACAGCTAACAATGATCTAAGTTTCGTACATAGACAATGACCTTTGATTTTGTTCACTTCCGGTAGAAACCGGAAGTGCACGTAAATGAACCTGTTTGTTGAAAATGGTAAGCGATGCAGAGATCGGGTTTGTAGTGTTAGTGTCCAGGGTGAATGGGCTTTCTAAAAATGTAAGTGATGAAGTCATCACTTGGAAGGGCGCCCTCTAGCGACGACGTTACAAATGTCCAAAAATTAACTTCTATGGCTACGTTTGTGCAAATTAGCTCAATATTAGTGACTGTAGAGCTAAATAAGTGCCAAACAACTTTGTATGGTCAAAACTTTAGTGACGTCACCGATCCTTTAAATGTGGGGCATTAAAGGTAACATTCAGTGTTTTTTAACTTGAATACTTTGCTTGCTTTTGGAGTATTGATGAAGTTCATTTTTCTCAGGCACGTTGCCTGCTACGAGGTCTGTGACATATTAAACTATTATCACGATGACGTCATCAAGTGTCATATTACAATAAATTGAAAAGTTATGGTTGAAATCTTTAAAAATCAATACAAAATCAGTACTTTAACATATGACCCTAACTCTTGCAGTAACAGTCACAGCTAACCGAGATCTAAGTTATGTGTACAAACAATGACCTTTGATTTTGTTCACTTCCGGAGTAAACCGGAAGTAGACAAAAATGGACCTATATTTTGAAAGTGGTAAGTAATGCAGGGATGAAATCGATGGTGTTCATGTCCAGGGTGATTGGGCTTTCTAAAAATGTAAGTGATGATGTCATCACTTCGAAGGGCGCCCTCTAGCGACGAAATAAATGTCTTAAAATAGCAGTGTTCACGCAAATTAGCCCAATAGTGGTGGTTATAGAGTACATCGACCAACAAAAATGTCTGTGTGGTTAAAACATTTGTGGCGGTTAAAGGGGTGGGGGGGGTTCGATCTCTCTCGGATCGCTCTCTGGAATAGCGCTGCCACCAGGCGGAATAGTTTTAGGCCTAAACCTCCGGAGTTCCGCCTCTCCGGTTTAGCTTTCGTCGATGGTCGGCTCGGGTCCGTGGTCAAAATATATGACCGGATAAAAGGGTGTCGGTAAGGACGGACAAAAAGGGGGAGTGACCTGGGAAAAGAGGAAGGAGAACCTGGGGGCGGGGCCTGGGGAAGGGCCCTAAAATAACTCTTAGTTCCACACTGTAAATTGCAATTCAACTCCAATAACAGTGTTTTATTTCTGGAACTTATTTACACCTCTCATTTACACTCCTTTGTACACTAAATCTTTACTCAAAGTAAGGACTCCTAAATTATACTTAATTATACTCACAAGGAGTAACTATGAATACTTAGTGCAATATTTCGCAAACCGAACCGAATGATTTGCGGACTGACTCAACTACGACTGCGTCGCCAAACGACTCACTTAATTGGCTTCTCTTCAGCCACTGAGTCTCGCAAGAGCTCGCTACAGCTCATACACTTGGCTTTCCAAAAGCCTCTCAAAAATAACTTAATTCGCCGCGCGCTCAATACTTGCCGCGCCGCGAATGGCTTTTCCTTAGCCAATAAATAAACTCAAGTGCCCCCGGGACACACACTCTAGGTCTTGGCTTCCCTGAAGCCTCACTATATTTACAAACTTTAGGTCTTGGCTTCCCTGAAGCCTCACTATATTTACAAACTTTACCGTGCACTCGGTAATCGCCGCGCCGCGATTGGCTAACTTTAAGCCAATAAAATACTCGAAAGCTCCCGGAGCTCACAGACAACTCGATAACGTCTCGCCAGGCTTCTCCGTAAGCCTCTTATGAATTTCTAGTCACTCGATAACGATAATCAAGGCCTAAATGTGTCCTTGATTATAAGCACTGAGGGTCATACACTCTCAGAACGCTGGTTAAAATATCACTGGTTAAAAATAAGTTGGTTAAAAACCTCCCAATGTTGGTTAAATTCTATGAGTTGGGTAAATTTTTCTTTAACCAGGGGTTGGTTAAGAAATATTCTGCTTTCTGGTTGGGTAAACTGCGGGTTGTGTAAAATATAAGATCAGAGGGCTGTATTTTAACCAACTATGGTTATAATGTCGACCCCCCGCAAAAGCGAAGTTGGTTAAAACAAATCGCCCAACCATGTCACGTGGTGTCCAGCGAAAGCTGCCATTGGTGAATGGCAACATTCGCCAGTGCAGCATTTTTTTCACGCGTCGCTGTCGATGTGTGGATGTAAAAACGTTGTGTGCGTACAGGCACACAGTAAAACACACACAAAATGGCGAAAGTTCACGGTCAGATTAGCGGTGTTTCTGAGCCGAAATGACGGTTATTTGAAGGTAAGCCTGTCTCGTTTAATCGTCTGGTATTTCGTTAGACTGTGTGGATACATTAGTGGTTGCTAGCAGAAAGATTTGGCAGACCTTTTCGAAGGTTTAAGCCGACATGAACGTGCTATTTTTTTAAAAACCATACACGCACGGCCACTCGGCTAGGCTTTGTACACGTAGGCCGTGTGTATGCTAGTGATAGTGGAGTACATACATGTACTCGCTATACGCACGGTCTTCGTTTCTTCGTTTCTCCCGTTTCGTGTGATAAATTCCCCGCCCCTGGGAAAAATTTGGATGACAAAATCCTCGCCCATATGGGGACAAAACGTGCACGTTTTTTTCTCTAGGTGCGCTGTAAATGTTGTTTCTATATGCGTACGTCGTGGACGAATCGCCACCTGAGAGATGGGGCACCACGGGGGGGGGGGGGGGGGGGGGGGGGGGGGGGGGGGAAACAATTGATAGGTACATGATTTGGAAAGAATTCCGATTACCACTAGTCGGCAGGGAAACAATTGATAGGTACATGATTTGGAAAGAATTCCGATTACCACTAGTCGGCACTGATTGTTCTTAATAGTGATTTAATAACCACTAAAATGTGTTAAACGTTTGAAGAGAAGTCTTTTTGGTATTTTGTTTGTAAGAAAGGTAAGAATTTAGTACTCGGACATCACTAATTTTGCCTTAAAATGATTTATTAAATTGCAATAAGTGCAAATATAATGAGAAAACCAAAATTTGGAGGGGAAAAAAATGAAGAATTTACTCGAAAAAATTTATAATTTTTCTGAGTTGTCCCATAGGCTTAGTGCATGACGGCTTATGTGATGTCCGACTTGTAAATTCTTTCCGATAGATGTCATGCATACTAAGTTAGTCTTTGTTTAATGTTGTTTATCCATACAGCAATTTAATAACAACACGGTAATGAGAGGGTCCCAAGGCGACAACCACTCATCACAGTTGATCTGACAACTGCTACTCCTTGATGCTATTGTCTTCATGATAAAGCTGGTGAGGGCCGATCGAGGTGGATCATTCTGATGGAAACACTAACATTCAAGATAGTGTGCTGGACATAATAACTAGATCATCTGATCTGCCTTTTGACATTTTGTTTGTGAGCTACAGCTGCCTTAGAGTAATCTGGTGTGAGAGGCCTGAATACGGAAAACTATTAATTTAGTGGATAGTAATGATAGGGACTTGGAAATCTGTGACGTCATCGCGCGCGCACTGGGCACACTAATTTTCTACCGTATATGCGAAGTGGCGCATCGTGAGAAATGCGCTGTAAAACATCACAGCATTGTTCAATTCCAACTTTGGTATTTTTTTCATATACATTGAACACGGATTTGGGTAAATTTATATGTTGGAATCGATAGCTTATTCAATTCTAAGATATACTTCCCACTGACACTTCCGTCGCAAATGTTGCATTTCTGAGATAAATAAATGATAAAATTACTGCATAAAGTAATGCACAAAATGACGTGCGAGCGGTCTGTGCGTAAGCACGACAACAGAGGGCGCTGCGCGCAGGCGTGAATGGTTATCTTGTGCACTTATTCTCTAATAAGCTGCGCTTAAACGCGAATAAATCATTTTCTAACGCGCCTGTACGCGCCGTCGCTGCGCACCATCGCTGCGCACCTGTGGAAGAAAACAGTAAAAATACACTTTATACTTGATTGGGAAGTCGGCTTTACCGCAGTAGGACAGGACTTGGACGTCGACTTTCGTGGAGGCGTCAGGCGTCAGTTGGGAGACTAAAAGCAGACCCTCCACTGTACGATCCCTACCACGAACCTCCTACGCATTGGCACGATTATCGGAGACGGCTTATAGGCTCTACACACAATCTTAGCCAATCACACCCAACTCGCGGCAAAAATCGCACAGCGGGAGGCCTGCTTAACCCTCCGGCTCACTTACCTCAGCTCAGCTCCTCACATACCTTTTTCTCTAGAATGAATTGTCGAGAAATCTGGAAAAAACTGACATAAAACTAAATTAAAATTTAGTACGTCCTGTCTGTGGCGTGCGAAAAACCTGAATGACCAATCGCTCAAGCATGCATCTTTATACTGCATTGCTACAATCGTTATTCAATGCACCAGTTCACCTGTGCCCCAAGTATGCGACACGCTTACTGCTTCCTAAGAAAATACATTTACTGAAGGCAATTTTTGAGGAAGAAAACGTGATTTTTCTACAGAAAAGCAACATTTGCGACAAAAGTGCAAGTGGGAAGTATATCTTAAAATTACATTATGTGTTGATTTCAGGAGGTAATTTCCTTAAAATCTTTGTTCAATGTATACGAAAAAAATACCCCAACGGTTTTAATAGATACTGAAAATAAAGAATACTTTCTGACGATATTTATTTTTAAAACGATTTTTTTAAATATTTAAATTGGCTACCGCTTGCTCAATTTATGCGATGAATGTTGTTTTGGAATTTACAGAAAATAATCTGTAATGTGAGATGATATTTTTAATCAAATTCGAACTTGCCTAAGCTAACTGTAGTAGAATTCACAGGTATACAGACAAAACTGCATTTTTGTCACTTTTTGATCCAGAACAAACTTTCCATACTTTGCAAGCTAATTGCAACTAAATGTAAATTGTGTTAGTGTTATTTCGCAACCCGAAGTTAACTTTTCTTTGTCTGTGTAAACCACAAAAGAAACAAAAAGCACTCAAGCATTCTCAAACTTATTGTTAAAGGCAGTATACATCATTGGTAATTCGAAAATCAAAAATGTTCACAGATTTACGCCTCACTTACACAATATAAACATGATGACCGTAGAAAACTTCCCCTGAAATGATTTTGTCTAAAGTGCTATAGTCTTTGAGAAATGAGCAAAAGAAATAGTTTTCGTCTCATGAGACGAAAATTCGTTTTTTTAAAACATTTCGTTCAATGCTGCCCTCACACGACCGATTAATAGCGATGAAATTACAACCTCGTTCCCTGCATCACGAGGATTTCTACCACCCCGGGGACGAGGTTGTCAGGTTGTAACTTTGCAAATGCCCTTTGCCAAATTTCAACTTGGGCTAAGGCTCCGGCTCTATGTGGCCATACACCTTTTCGAAAATACTTCTGCAACAGTAGGCCTACTGCAATGCGGGAAGGATAGTTATTCAACAACCTTCGCCCAATATAACTCTGTCTTTTGTCCAAGTTCACTCAAGCAGTTTTTGCGAAAAAGTTGCAGTTGAAGCCCGAGCCTTAAAGGGCCCCTTATTTAGGATTTTTATCAATGAAATCTATGCTTTAAAACCACTCTACTCAGTTAAAGTCATAAAAATCCTTTTTCGAGCTTGCTTTGGGGGTTAAAACAAAGGTTTTTAGTTTTTATGCTAATGAAAATATGCATATTCATGACCAAGGTCACGATGTCACAAGAGCAAACACAGGAAAATCACATTAAACTGTGCACAAAAGATTCCACTTTTTTCTCAATTTTCCTGAAACTTTTGTAATCCAAGGCTGTTTGAGTTTGTTTTACATGTTGCCTGCTGTAAGCCATGACAACACTGGGGGTAGGAACTGCAGCAATTTGCCACAAGTCCAACTTGAAGTCGTATGTTTTTTCTTAACTTTTCCCTTCTGTCTTCCTAATATGTGATGCACTCAAAACAGCGCCCTCTGTCTGTGATTTATTGCAATGAAATCTTCAAAGTTGAAAAAGGCCACCTTTTATTTATTTTACATCCAAACGAACAATAGTATATCTTGCTGAACAAGTAATCCGTCATTATGAAGCAAAGCTTAGGCACAAAGTTGTTTAGCATGTAACCCCTTTAACCTCGGGCCAAGTCGAGATTTGGAAAAAGGCAATTTTTGACGGACAACGCACTCGCATGCCCAGTTTCCGTGCTGCATCGGTTAGCTGGGGAATAAAAGCTCTCGGTCTCCACATGTATTTGTCCAATGCGAATCTAGCCAGAATGCTTCTGGATATGCACGATAAGTAAGTAAATTAGCCTAGGCTAGTCCTATTTCATAATTTGGAAAGAATAAACCTTATCGACGTTCGCAATGCATCATGGTCACTGATGGTATTGGATTACAAAATTGCCCGGCAATTTGTGCATAAACCTATAGGGCTGACGTAGCCCAGGTTGGACTCCGTACCGCATACTACATGTGGATACAGAGTCCAGGGTATGAAGTTCCAAAAACAGGGCGAAATTTTTTGTAACAAACAAAATCGATATTTCTACCTTGTGCTGGAAGCCGGTATTGTGCTAACAAAGTTCCATGTGTCCTAATCTTTGGGATTGCCGGGTTTAGAAATCCACTACACATCACCGAACTGCATATTCCGGAGGAAAACGGCAAAAAGTCACGCTAATTTGCTATATATTTGTGCACAAAAAATCCCTACAGTTGTTTGCCCAGTTTCGAATCATTGCCGGTTACGAATCATTTCAAGTTGAAGTGTAGCGCATGAAAACAAATTTTAAAACCAAACACTCAAAATACTATACATTTGAAGACCAACCATTAACCATTTTAATCATGTAATTTGTCCCGATTTTTTCCGATTCTGTCAACGATACGGCCACATTTTTCAACTCAATCTAATTTTACGACCATCAAAAATCTGGCGCACAGGCGGGCTTGTCACAGGATAACCCACAAAACCGCAAAACGTTGCGGGCTACAGACGGGTTTTACACATACAAAGTAAGTATTATTATTCACAAAGTTTCAGTAAAAAAATGGGAAACTATGGAGCAGTGAATATTTATAATACTTGCAAGTTAAGATGCAGTGTCGTTTGTCTAGTTTGGAATCGTGGGAGTAGCTTAGATGAACGTTGTCTTGCGCTGCGCCTGCGGGCTGACCGTACATAAAACAGCCGTTCTCCTTGGAGGGTTGTTTGGCATTTTTGCGCAGTAAATGCATTGGGCATCTACGGCTGTTTCATGTGTCACAATTCCACATAAGTAGCAGTGTTAATGTGGCACTGCACACACACCCAGCCTTGAAATAACCCACAGCACCTCGGCAAATTGCCATCGGTGCCCTGTGCTTGCTGTGTTGCCCTTAAAAAGTTCTAACACAAATTTTCCATTTCCTCATTCAGGTGCCCTTTACTATAAAAGAAAATTGCTGTACCCTTTTGAAAATGAATTTCGAGGCCTGTGACACTACACCCTCTGTGGAAAGATTCTACTTCAATAAAGACAATATGTCTGTACTGATTTTACAGCTAATTACTGCTAAACAGTGTAGTTAATTGTGATGGGAAACTCTAATTTTAATTAACATTTTTGTTGTTAGAGTAAAACTTGCAGGACTTTTATGAGTAAAATATTTCCCCTTTCATTTTTTTGTGAAAAAGACAAGGTTCAGTCAAGTTTGATGGCTCAAATTTGCTCACAACTCCTGTTAATGCAAAGTTGTAAATGATAAAAAATCTTTCAATATGATCAATAAAATCTTGAAGACAAAATTCTGCTCTGTATAATTTTTGAATTGGAACACAATAAAAAGAAGCCATTTATATTGACATCTAGTAAGTTTTTAAACATTTAGGATTCTTTTATTTTATTTACATGTATTTTCACGTTAAACTCTATTTGTAATGCCAAGCAGTTTGTTACATATTCATAATTTAAAAACTACATGCTTTTTGTAAAATGTGTCAAGCTTCAATTAATTTTAATGGCTCAAATTTGCTTAACAGACTGAACCCCTATCATCTCAAACCGTGAGCCATTTGCAACAGAATGAACAAAAATCGTCAACACAAAACTCTGCTTAACTTCAGGGGCCAGTTTTATGCTAACAAGATCTTGACTTGCCAAAGGTTAATTTTAGTTTAAATAGAAAGCAGCCTTTTTACTGTTTCAACTTTAGACAACCTTTTCTATAATAGTTACATGATTTGTTTTATTTGACCTATGTACATACATGTAGTGCACATTTTTGTAATTTCAAAACGAATACTGGATATTCTTTGCATTTGTTTTTTTCGTTTGATGATCTGAAATAATTTCAAAACCTTGTGATTGCAAATATACAAAGGGATCTACATGTCTGTAAACATGTACAGACCATATGAAATAGCTGCCACCATGTAGGCTGGCATTTTTTTCCCTTGAGAACACATGCATGGTTAGTACATTTTGTGCTTAAATAAAGCAATGTAAATAGCAAAAGTTGCCATGCGGCTATTCGATATGGTCTACATGTATATGCCTTATCTATTTATTGTTGAATTTAAGGGATCCTATTTTTTCATAACAATTATGAACATCTTACATAATATTTCAGATTATAATATTTCATCCAAAATATAATATTTATATATAAATATAAATAACATGAAAATCCACTATATAATGTATACAATTTGTTGTTGTTGATTGATGCTTGGTAATTTAACAACATATTAAGTGCGTTATCTACGGGGTTATCTAAAGGTTTTGCTAATAAAAGTAACATTTTATGAATGAAAACAAGACAAACATATATACATTGTTTCGTGTTTGTTGTATAAAAATGGTGCTCTTTTTTATTAACAGATTGGATGGGAGGGCTTTGTCAAATGTTCGGCATTAAAACTTGCTAAGATGCTTAAACATATCTTACATTTGCAATAACACTCTCTTAAATTCAGGTCACGATTTTTGTTTGTTTTTAGTTAGACAGTTCTTTAAAACCCTGCAAGTATTCTGTTTTGTACTAGGCTACATGTATATATCACTCGGAACAAGACAAGGCTTAGTTCTGGAGCTGGACCTCGGGGGAGGGGAAATGGTTTTCAAACAAATATCCAACAATGATTAATTAAAGGGAAAATGGTGCTTTCAAGCAGATAAAATTTCCATTTTCACCTGCTTTTGATTTTTAAAAATAGGTGAAAGTAAGTTTTCAGGTGTACGTATAGGTGGTGCCCTCTTTTCCCCAATTTTAAGCACTTCATAGTGCAGCTTTTGCTCACATAGTAGTAGGCCTATCTATGAAGTTGGGCGAAAAAATCTCCATGTAGTCTGGGCAGAGAGGGCGCCCTATTCGGAACTAGCAAATTGGTTCGAAAGTCGCCAACTGACTTCCGATGTTCCGTTGGCAAATTCACCCAATTTACGAGCGGTTTTGCACCAAATGTCGGTATGCTTAAAATCAGCGAAAGTTGCTACACTTCGTAGGGTCAGAGTTTTTTTCAGAATAGTCTCCTCCAGATCGCAATCAACGACGATATGAAACCCGGTTCGGAACTGGGCAAACAACTGTACTATTTATACAGACAGCCAAGTTACGTTCAGCTTATTTTGTTCTCACCGCGCGCGTAGTCCCGCGTACGCGTGCCGGCCGGCTGTGCGCGCGTCGCAACTGAACTAGGCCATGGCCTCGGCGCATTGCGTGCCTGAAATCGTGGCGCCGCACGCGCAAGCCTATCCAAACTTCACGAAACGTGCGCGACGGCAGCTGTTATTTATTTCTCTGAACTTTAACGTTAGGTTGTGCTTTATATTTCACTATTTTTTTCATAAAATTTGGTATATACGACATTTAAACCTCCCGTTCCTGTAAATGAAGACGTCAAGCATATATGGACATAAATTCGACGTCCATTAAAAGGTAATATAGCTTAAAAATTATGTGGAAGTTTCAGTGCCCCTGTTTAGAGACATCGTAACCTGGACGTCCAACCTGGGCTAAGGGCTGACGCGAACTCGGCAACTGTTTTGCTCATTTTCACGAAAACCAAAAAGAGTTCAAGAACCAACCAACCTCCCACCACTTAATCTTCAATACATATCAAACATACTGACAAACATGTCCCGAAACAAAAAATGTTGCAAATGCGAGAAATCATCGGGGATTCCCTTCGTGGCTGGCGAGTCCGTGTAACATGGACTCGCGCACAGTGCAGAACACTCAATCCAACCACGCCGTGGCTATACGGCGCGTGTTGCATTGCACATACCGAGCTGCGAGCGCGGTACACGGACTCCCCCACTACGAAGGAAATCCCCGATGATTTTTTGCATTTGCAACATTTTTGTTTTGGGACATGTTTGTCAGTATGTTTGATATGTATTGGAGATAAAGTGGTGGGAGGTTGGTTCTTGAACTCTTTTTGGTTTTTGTGAAAATTAGCGAAAAGGTTGCCGAGTTCGCGTCCGCCCCATAGGTTTATGCACAATTATCCGGGCAATTTTGTCATCCAATACCATGATGCATTGCGAACGTCGATAAGGTTTAAACCTTATCGACGTTCTCAATGCATTATGGGATTGGATGACAAAATTGCCCGGCCAACTGTGCATAAACCTATATATGAGGCGGACACCAACTCGGCAAATTTTTTACTCCTTTTCACGAAAACCAAAAAGAGTTCAAGAATCAACCTCCCACCACTTTATCTTTGACACATATCAAACATTCTGACAAACATGTCCCGAAACAGAAATGTTGCAAATGCGAGAAATCATTGGGGATTCCCTTCGTATCGGTAGAGTCCGAGTATCACGCTCGCAGCTCGGTATGCGCTATGCAATTTTTTATATTGGTGGGGGAGTCCGTGTACACGGACTCCCCTGCAGCGCTGTGCCGATACGGCGTGTGTTGCATAGCGCATACCGAGCTGCGAGCGTGGTACTCGGACTATACCGATACGAAGGGAATCCCCAATGATTTCTCGCATTTGCAACATTTCTGTTTCGGGACATGTTTGTCAGAATGTTTGATATGTGTCAAAGATAAAGTGGTGGGAGGTTGATTCTTGAACTCTTTTTGGTTTTCGTGAAAATGAGTAAAAAATTTGCCGAGTTGGTGTCCGCCTCATAGGTTTATGCACATTTGGCCGGGCAATTGTGTCATCCAATCCCATAATGCATTGAGAACGTCGATAAGGTTTATTTTCACATGGGTAATTGTACCCCTAAATACGGTGGCTGATTTCCGCCAACAAAACTACTTGTTTTTATTACGGCATTATAACGCCGTATTAGGGCGTTATAACGCCGTAACTTTACGGCGTTATAACGCCGTGAAATTACGGCGTTATAACGCCATATTATCAGGGCGTTATAACGCTCTATTACGGCGTTATAACACCGTAATATTATGGCGTTATAACGCCGTAAATAGAGCGTTATAACGCCGTAATTTTGCGGTTTACACCAAGCTGAGGTTAGCCGCCGATTCGGGCGATGGGCGGCCCATTGTTTTATGTGCCCTTTCAGCCGCCGTTTAGCAACACATTCGAAAACTCAGAATACACCCACCAGAGTATGTTTATCCAACGAGTTGAAAACTGCGTTGATCTCAACAGGCTAAGTGTATTTTGTGTTTACAACTCATCAAGTTAGTATTATATTTCCTTGCTTTCAAGGAAACACTAAATTTTAGCATCTTCCACTCAGTAATTAGTTTGTAATTGGGCAGTTGAAGGACCCCCCCCCCCCCACGAAGGTGACAAGAAAATAAAGATTTTCACAGATTATTCGGCTATATCCACGCACTGCTATATTTAGAACCTAATTAGAGAGTTAAACAACCTCTTTAATTGTCAAAAATATTAGAACGCACGTGTTTCTAAAAACTGCACCCTTTACGATAAACAAATTACTGGTTTTTAATTATACATTTTTTTCTTCTAATTAATCCTATTCTTGGGGAAGCTTCATGTCTTGATTAGGCTTTTGTTTTGGATTCATCTAGTGCATATCCCTAATTAGAGAGTTTAAAGCCCGTATACAGACTTGGAAAACTGTTACAAACGTGATTACAATTCTCCATGGAGGAAATGTATGATAAAGTATGAACCTATATCTTGTGCCTCATTTGCGTTCTGAGAAAACAATGAAAAAGTCCATCCTTTAGAGAAAATGCGCGAAACCACCGTCCTATTTAGGTTGGTTCCCTGGCTATACTGCATGGTAAACGCAGCCGTGCAGCTGTAGCCAGGGGCATAACTTCGTTCATATGAGGACGCCCTTGTAAGAAAACTGTGTGCCTTACAAATTTATATCTTCAGTTATCGTTTTCTTATTTAAAGAAATAATCTCAGGCGGAATTATGCAATGGAGAGATGGAACCACGTATCTGAGTACGGTTTTACTGGTCAAATTTGACAATTTGGGAAACTACTAATCCTGTATAATAATATGCTGGTTTTAAAGGGCCTCTTGTTAAAAAAAACACCCTAAATAATCGTTCAGAAGAAGTCGTTCAGAAAAAAAGTTATTCGGAAGGGGGAAAATCGTGGGTTTTTCTACAAAGTGTGCAATTTATCTTTAAAGGTCATTTTATCATTTGCAGATGAAACGTTTGTTTTTGGCTAATTCCACGAACAACAGCATTGCTCAACTAAAGAATAATGTTTATACTTAAAACTGCCTAGTAGAATTTCAGCCACATATATTAATACTTCAGAAAACCTTAAAAATCAATGCACTTTTTGTGTTGAATGAATGGTAAAAATCAATTGCAAACTATTTTTAAGTAAACTATGTTTGGTCCCATTGCTGTCAACACTTGTCGAATATTCTTGCAATTCATGAAGTAACATGTTGGGCCACTGCAAATTATGGGGCTTTATTTTATTTAATTTTTTTTTCTACCCCAGGATGTTTAATATTACTTTCTCTTTCGTCCGATTAATATGCTGATGAGACATTTTAAAGCGCCCTATTTACAAATGAGCATTGCAAGAAATAGGACCGATAACTAGACGATTTGCGTCTGAAACAAGTTACAGACGCAAGGTGTTAAGGGTATGTAAATGATAGAGGTTAAAAGTTGAAATATAGTATTTAAAGAGATTGAAATAGTGTTGTCATGATAACGTCACCAAAGTTACCAAACTATATCCTACACTAAGGTCCAGGACTGTACCAACTGAAGTTTCAAGGTTCAAGACTTAATATTCTGACATTGTCTTTGCGTATACATGTATTTTAAAGCTTTTAAAGTGCTTGCATGAAGGAACCATGACCATCGATCTGATCACCTTCATATGAATACTTTGCAATGGGAAAAGTAATTTAAATGTCATTGCGTACTTTTTGTCCAAAATGAACTATTCAGGTATTTTCAATTATTATAACCAGGTAACCTATGGCGTCATCGTGACACCACACAAAGTACAAGCCCCTACCGGTAATGCGAGGTATACAAGACTGTACCAATTCCATGCTTAATCATAAAACCTTGAACCCCATTCTTTATCTCGTAGCAATTTCAAATTACAGGCCAACAAAGATTTGGCCAATAGGAAACGAGGTCAAAGGTCTTTTTCCCTTCAAATTACATAACCGCTGACGTCGTTATGATGTCACAGAAACGTCAGGATCCCGACTCTAAGATCCATACCACTGTACAAAGTTTCAAGTTCATAGCTTGTTGCGTTTTAAAATTAGGGTGTATTTTGCCCAACCACCACCCACCCCCCCCCCCCCCCCCCTCCATTTTTTTTTTATTTTGATGATTTTGTAACTGGTGATGCCATAATGACGTCAGATCCATAATAAACACTGAAATCCCTAACTCTAAGCATAAACTGAATTTCAAGCTTGCATCTTATGCCATTTTCGAGTTAGAGCAGGTTAGAGTGCTTTTTGTTCAAAATCAGCATTTTAGGTCTTTTTAAATCATTACAAGGTACACACGATGTCATAGTGACGTCACACAAACTGTAGTGTCCCTACCCCTAGGTACAAGACTATGCTAGGTACAAGACTAGTTCATACCTTCTTCCGCCAAGGAGTTGGGCTACTTCCCCCTTTCCCCTCCACCACCCCCCAAAATCCACTTAAGGTATTTTTTTAATTATTATAATTAGGTCATCCATGACGTCATCGTGATGCCACAGAATCGTCAGTGTCCCTCTCTGAACTCTGAACTACGTTTCCAGTTTGTACCTTGCTTCGTTTTAGAGTTAAACTGAATTTGTGTTTTAAAAAGTATACTTTAAAGGTATTTTGAATTATTATACATTAGGCAACCAGATGACGTCAACGTCATGTCACACAAACATCAGGAATACTTCCCTAGAAGCTATGAGTGTACCAAGTTCAAATTCATACCTTGTTCCGTTTTTGAGTTTGGCTGCCTTTTCCCCAAAACGGCACTTTTAAGATTTTGTTTTCATATTACATGAATTGGAACAATCGATGACGTCCTCATGATATAACAGAAGCATCATGATCCCCACTCTCCAGTCGAAGACTGTACCAAGCTTCTAGCTCCTAACTGGAAACTCGTTTTCGAGTTAGGGTGTTTTTTGGCCAAACACTTTTTTTAGGTTTTTTGTTTTTATTTAATCCCAAAACAAATGTTTTACGATTTCGTTATACCCAGCACGATATGGGGCCTAAGGACTCCCCCCTAATGGCCCTATATGACTCAACACACTCTTCCTATTTGTTAACGCACCAACCCCCGCCCCACCCCCCAACAAACTGAAAGGAATTCCTTTGGAATTCCTTGGATGTTTGAGACACAATGGGGGAACAATGGTAGGGGAGTACCCTCGGCTGCATATGTATTTTTTAGCCGGTGATGCCATATTGACGTCAGACAAACACCGAGATCCCCAACTCTAAAGCAAAATCTAAATTTCAAGCCCAGTAGTATGGAAATGGGGGCTTCTACGACGACAACGAAAACGATCGCTAGTTTTGATATCGCCGTCGTAGAAGCCCCCATTTCTATACATTTTTGATTGGAATTGAACTCTACTAAAATGGTCTCAAGAAAAATGAGATCGATAAAAATATTTGTATTTAAGATTATGATCACTCTATATAAAATAGAAATTGAACCTGAAAACAAATATTGTTGTATATGGCACGTGCTCAAAGATATATATCGTTTTAAAATTAAAACTAATGAAATAAGAACTAAAAACTGCGATAAATGTCTAAAAGTATTAACTTTGCGTAGAATAAAATATAAATGTATTTACGGTAAACAGAGAAGCAAATGTGTAGATTGCAGCGGTGTTGGTCTATGTAAACATGCAAAAAGGAAAAGATAGATTGCGACGGATCTCAAGTTTGCGAGCATAAAAGAATAAAGTATATGTATATAGAATGTGCAGGTTCACAAATTTGCGAACATGATATACAAAAATATGTCTGTCGCCTGTGCTCAGACCCAATAAAAGTTTCTATCGGGCAATGGATATACACGTGCCGTCAATCGGACAAAAAATGCGATAGGTATGAACCGGACCATTTTATAGATAGACTTTTTGCGCGGGCTGACCGAAAACTATGAATATTGTTATTACAAAGATTGCCGAGTAAAACTACAGTACACCGAGAAAAACGATAACCTAGCCACTATTGAACGATTAAATAATATAGGACCTCTATAGGTCACCTTAAATCAAATTGCGTTTTAGCTTGTTTAAAATGCAACTTTAGGAAAAAAATCGAATCACAACTAAGAAAGCGAAGAAAAATCAATCTTTTAAAATAGGTGCAGTTGGCACTAATCTAACATTATTTACATTATCATAAGCGGGCGGACCTTCACTGGTCCACCCGCTTTTTCACGTCTATGGTGAATTTGAATTCAAAAGTTTTCCGATTCAAACGTTTTTCGACTGCAGTCTCGTCCATGCTCTTATTTTCTTTAGATGTATATTTCTTTTTCAACACGTCTGACATTTCATGAAATTTGGCCAGCTCGTTATTAATCAGAGTAAATCTTTCGTGACTAATTTGTATGCAGTATTGTCTACAATTACCTCGACGTCAGTTTGTAACGCCGGCAGTATTACGGGTGATTCTACCGGTAGCTCCGGATAAAGTTTTTGCTCTCTCGGTTCAGGCAATCTCGCTTCCTTTTTATTTTAACTTACTTTAATATTAAATAATTTCAATATTTAAAATCAGTTTTAAATGTTTGTCTATTATAAGGCATTCGTTGCAGTCTTTTACCTGAAAGCTTAACTCGTTTATTATTCCGTTGTTTAAATTAACGCCAGTGCCGGTTGTGTATTCTTTGGATGCAACTTGGTTGTAATAGTTTCGTTCTACGTTACTAAGTGGTATATTTCTTAACGTACTCGGTTTCCCGTCAAAACAGTTTTTGATTAATTGAAATTTGACTGCAATAAACCATTATAACCCCTATTGTATCTTTTACCGGGTAACTGATGTGCTGACCATACGTTATCCAACCTCTAGGCAGACCAAATATCTCACCAATTTTATTTAATCGTATAGTGCGTTCTTGACTTACGGTTGTAAATAATGTTTGACTATCTGGATGCCAGTTAAACACTAACCCATCTATGGCGAGGTAACTAATTTCTCTAATTATATCTTCAACGCCATTTATATCCGGATTAAAAACATGTTCTCTAACGTTTACCCTCTTTCTAACGATCGCACTTTGGGAGATCTCCCTCCCATGTTTTGTGCGAGGGAGATCGGGGTTTCTTCTTTCTACAATATCTGCCCACTGAATGTTGGCATATACTCGCGCTCAACAACTTGATTTTTTAAAATTTCCTACAGAGTTGTCTACGGGACTATGCAACTGAAACGTTTTGTCGGATTTATCGACTATAAAAGTGTGTTTCATTTTTACAATAACAATTACTATTTAAGTTATTTCATTTTTAAAATTTAATATCGACGCATAAAATCAAATCTAATTTATCGGATGAAAGCTCGCAACCACGGCAATCTTTTACTTCAAACTTAACCTCGTTGATTACGCCGTTTATCAAAGGAATTCCATCATTTCCCGAGTAATTAATGGAGACGGACTGACCGTAATCGTGGTCTAACACGGACACACTTGTGGGGTACCAAACACAATGGAACAATGGTACCCCATAAAGAAATTCAAAAGGAACAGTGGTACCCCACAGAGGAATTCTAAAGAAAAGGGAAAATAGGACAACAATGCAAGTACCCCATAAACCCCTGTGTACACAGATATATGTCTGTGTAAAAAAGATGCGGGTATCACGCCCAACAGAGTGCTATTTTCCCCATTGTAAAAGTTTTTTTGAGTATTAATCTGATTACAATAAACTTTTATGGCTCCGGGGTTTTGGCCTAGCAACGGTTTTACGATTTCGACCCTAGTATTTTCTGTCGAAAATAGAATAGTTTTATCTTCTAATCCAATTAAATGAGCAATTGTAGTTAAATCTATAAAACGCCAGCGTTCTACTTTTATTCTTAAATACTCTAAATCTAAAATCTGAAACTTTAGCCATCCAAAATTCTTAGTGTTAAATAAACTAATTAAACTGTAAATGGTATAATAGCTGGGGGGTATTAAAAATGGTTCTATGCTAAGAAATATTGTTTCGACCATTTTTACCGATAGATATATATTTTTTAATATTGAAAAACATCCTAGCACACACGCTCGCGCTCAATAGGCTAATATTTGTACTGCCAACGATATTGTCGATCGGCGAGCTTAATTGATTTTTACTCGCAACAAGAAAAGTGTGTTTCATGATTTATAATAATATAATATAATTATAAATTAAAAGGGATTTGTCACCTTTATCGATATCAAATTTGAATATAGTAGTCGATTCACAGTCTGGTAAACTATTTATCGCTCATCTACCGGAAATCTTCAATAAATATAGATTACCGGCTATAAAAAAAACCTAAATGACTTTAACCGGTTTATACACAATCCACTAACGTTTTACCAAAATCAGATAGGCCTACATCTCGCAGTTTACTGCGCTACTACCGCCTGCGGCGTCGGAAAAGATTTGCTAAAACATAGTAACAAGATGATTGCGAGCATATTTAATTTTCACGTCTATTTTACGACGAGGCTAATATACAATCTAAAGTGCCCCATACCAAATGAGGACTATTTTAATCCAATAAACAACAACGTTGACAGAGGGGCGTATATAGACACATGAAGAGAGTTCGGTCTCGCCCTAATAACCAGTAAAAGTGGATACAAAAAGTAGAAACTCATCTAGCGGAATGGGCATCCCGTATTACAATGGTAAAGAGATTGAAATCAAGCAAAGAGTTATTTATCGTTCATCAAATTCACCCGGATGCATCAGGTAAATTTTGGTCTGGTACAGACAGACACACGTTCAGCTTTGTAGAAAACAGATATTTTCAAGGCGGCTACGTTACTAATTGCCTAGTAGACTATATTCAACAGACGGGCGTGGTAGATTACGCGTGGCAAACTTTTATACCTGAAAAATATACCGCCCCATTTACAGACCGAGGAATATCTAGAATCGGTATCGAGTCGGTCAAAACTTACGTTTACGCACTACTCGGCTCGCAAGCGCAAGCTAAAACTAACATAACTTCGACGGGTACCGAATTAGACGCTCAGCGTCAGTTTTTGGTTATCGTTGAAGACTCTTTTAACGCCCCACCAAACATACAAGATTCTATCGATCGCTGTCAACATTCACTATATTACGCCCGCTCCGCTTAACATTTTGTAGTAGGTCGGGATTTATACTTGATTCCTACGGATATGCGGCTCAGAGTCAGCATTCACGACGGATACAATTGCTACGAAAAATATGAACGTAGGCTACGATGGAAAATTAAACGACGAGCTACCAGCAATTCAGGCTAGTGCCATACCTCAACCTCAAGCTCAACCTCAAATACAACCACAAGCTCAAATGTAACCGAGCGTAGAAGATGTGAATCATGTTATCGCTTCAGAGGTTAAAATACAAGTTACGCAGGTACAAGAAGCAAATACAACCCAACAGAAACCAAAAATTTCAACAAGAACTTGACGAAATGTTGACTTCTGGAGATCACGAAGAAGAAAAGACTTCACTGATTGTCGGGGTCTTGGCGATTTTGGGAATAACTTATTTGCTTTATAAAGTAGTAAACTAAAATTAACGCAAGTTTTTATATGACGCGAAAAAGGGGTGTTACGTTGCCTAGGCAACGTAAAACCCCTTTTTCTGTCTTAACAATCTTTAACGTAAAGTTTGTTTAATGTTCTTTTGTACGTAAACAAAAATGAACACGGCAACACCGCTTATCATTGCCCAGACGTGCTCCGTTAAACATTATACGGTATTGCAAAGCAAATTAAATAACCAACTGGCTACGCTTCCTAGTATCCCCGGCAATGCAGCTAGCGCTTTAGCCCCCAACTTCTTCAACAAATTTGCCAAGTTCTCTAGTTGTCGTTTTATCCAGCCCGTAACGTTCTTTGGTTTCAATAGTCGGTTGCGACGGGGTTACCGGCTTTTCTGGACTGACTAATTAACCACCTGTGGCTGTAGCTGCCCCCGGGCTCCGGCTACTATGCTAGCTATTATTGAGCTTATCGCCAAAGAAAATGCTGCTAGAATGCTCACGACGATGATGCCCTGTTCTCTAAACAGCGTTCTAATTTTCTAATCGTTCTAATCGGCTAGAGTCTTATCGATATTAAGCATTCGCTCTACAGTTTCTTTGATTCTATTCATTTGATTTCTCAATGCCTTTTCATTTATACTCGCCGCTTCTAGCGTAGCTGATCTCTCTACGTACAAATCTTGTATAACGTTTTTTAATCTAGCAATTTTTTCTTCGTCTTGTGTTTCTATGGCTTCGTCTAATTCTGCATTCGTTGTCGCTATGTCGTCGTCTACTTGCTCTAAATATAATAAATGTAATTCCAAATTACCGCGTAGAGTCTGCATCTTATCGTCCAACGCCTCTAGTTCTTCCGTTTGAGTCTCAGTCGCAACTTGATCGACTGATATTTGAACACCCTCTTCAGCCGTTAAGCCTTCAATAAAGGATGTTTCAATTATATTTAAAGACGTATCAATTTCATCTAATGCCGAATGCATGTCATCAAGCGTACTGCTTAAAAAATCTGCATTCCTGGACAAATCTTCCATAGGTATCTCTTCGAAATTTGTTTCTTTAATTTTTTTCTACACTGCTTGTCAGAAGATTTCCCGAAACATTATTTTTCTTCTTCTTAATTGTGATTGGTCCTTAGTTTAACTACGTCATGTGCGCGCCAAAACTCCTGCTGCATCCATGCTATTGTTACAGTATACCCGTTGAACGGCGTTGTTCACTCATCCGTACATATGGTCATGGTAATTGTCTTTTGTTAAAACTCACTCGTGTTGTTAAGGAATAAAAGAACCGAATGGTGTCACGTTTGCAATCACATGTAAGTTATGTGCCTTTTGTTATTGAACTTGGGAGTTTGTCAGAATTTGAGAGTTATGTCAGAGTTGACTTGAGCTGGTGACAGTGAAGATGTCAGTGTGAGTTTGACAGTTATGTTTGTGGAGTGATTGACTGCGTGCTGGGTTGCTACCCGTAAACCAACAGACGGTGGAGACAGCCATCGAAGGTTCGGGCAGTTTCACCATTGACAGTACATTCCGGCCATTGAAACCGATAATTGGCCGAAGGAAAGAAGACCTCCACTTACCAATCCACGGTTCAGCTCGCCATTAAAATTACCGTAAGTTTGATTTGTATTTAATTTCTGAATTATTTTGAGTGTTTTGTTTAAAATGTAATTTTTCCTGAGTTAGTTTCATAATTACATTTAAATTGCCCAAAAGTGCCGATTCCCCCAAAGGGCCTAAATTGCCACTTTAAGAAATCTTGCAAAGATTTCGGTTTGATTTCATCATTTTAGATGACCATTTTGACGAGTTTGACGAGCAGTATGGTTTTAATGACGGTGTATCTTCTCCCGAGAGGCGTACGTTCGACGCAGTGTCGACGACAGGGTGCCTGAGGGACCACCGGTAACCATCTTTACACATACCAAGGCAGAGTGCCGTACTGTGAGTTTGTCAAGTCCGAGACGGAACATTTTGATTTCTTCGCTGACATTTTGATTCTGCTCCTGCAATTCGCTTGACAGAAATTCCTTTTGATTTTGCTTAATTAAGTGTTTGCCAAAGTTGATTTAAATTGCGCAAAGCAGCAAGCTAATTTAATGCATCTGAGTTTCGTAAAGTAACGAACTTATTTTGATTTGATTTAAGTTCTGCAAAGTAACAAGCTAAGTTCTATTTATTTCAGTTTTGCAAACAGCGATTTCCGAATAATTTTGCTTAATTTTCTGTTGCTTGATTTTGATTAATTACTGCCAAATTAACGCTTTAAGACTTTGGTTTGTTTTGCAACGCAGCAGTTGTTTTCTGATTACTTTAATTTCGGGATCATGTTGCTTTTCGCTTCACCTTAGTCGTGAATTTTTGCTAGATTAATCCCGTTTTTCTCTATAATAAATTTTGTATATGACTCAAAAAAGGCGCACTCTAAGCAAACCTTCAACGTCGTCGACGAAGCACTGTACGAATACAACAAGGCAACCGGCGAAGACGAAGAAATGCCAGTCGGATTAGCGCGCGAGCCTAAATTGTCCGACTTTTATACCAAACCAGAGAACATCAAAGACGGAGAAATATTTTTGATTGCGGGCGGTCTGGGTTTACTGAAATATTTGCTTTACAAATATAATTAAACAGAATAAATAATCATGAACGATAAGAAATTTGTCAAGTTGTATATATCACGGACCTAGAGGATACTGTCGGGGCGAAGGAGCCGTAGAGCAATTATCTAAAATAAAATAAAAAAACATAAATTAAAAAAAACCAAAGACGAGTGAAGAAGAAGCTAGAAATTGGTTACGCAAGCAGGCAATATGGCAAATTTAACTAGCACCACCGGCGCATATACCTATACCTACTTCTTTAAATTATAGTTACGGCGTACCAAACGTCATGCATCAGGACGACCTTTTGTTTTTACCCTACGAGTCAAATCTAAAACTTACAAATGGGTCTTTCTATAGATTAGGGGTCCAAAAGTGTGACATTTGGTGTCCCCCGTTACACCTGATATGTGTTATTTTTCGTACAAAAATCATTAAAATGGCTTTTAAACCATTTTGTATGAATTGTACTTTATGCACTCACTCTGTGAGATGAAAGGCATTTAAAGAATGTGTCCTGAATTTACAAAAACAAGATGTAAAATGTAACGGGGTACACCAACATTGGACCCCTAATTTATAGAAAGACCCATATACGCGTTGACGGTGGTAGACGTGGCTAGTAGATACATGTATAAGGAAGCCGAGCCACTGACGTCCAAGACGGCTGATCAAGTGACCGATGCCATTACTAAAATTTACAAGAGATCGCCTTTGACGTGGCCAAAGATTATCAAAGTAGACCCAGGCAGAGAGTTAGTTGGGTAGTTTTAGCGCGCTCATGAGTAAAAATAACGTGATCGTACAAAGCGGTATACCCGGTTTGCACGCTCAGGGTATAGTAGAGCGATTCAACAGGTCGTTGGCTGAAGTATTATTCGGCTACCAATACTCTGAAGAAATGCTCGACCCAAAGTCGAGAAATACAGAGTGGGTTAAGAGACTCCCGGAGGTAGTCAAAGCTATGAACGAAGAAGAAACGCGTTTGATTGGCAAGAGACCGATAGACGCCATTAAATTAAAGAGAGTCGAGCAAACGCCCTCTGCAGCGGGTACAAAAGAGACCCCTCTGAAAACAGGTAGAGATGTCGTAAGGTATATGTCTCAACCGGGCGACCTATCCAATATGGTCTCTTCAGACTTTTACCGTCAGAGAGTACACTCACGTTAAAGGACAACCAATGTTATATTACCTGAACTACCCGGGGCCAAGGAGGTCGTTTGTGCGACAGGAGCTTCAAGTCGTGCCAGTAGACACCGCGCTGCCTCCTTCATGCAAGTAATTCCCGTAAGCCACGGTGGTTATGCCGTCGGCTAAAAGGTATATCTTTGTATCTAGCGGCGAAATGGCCAATTTACTCTGAGTGACAGAGTATATTTGATGTTTTTTACTCTTTAAAATGTTTTGATCTTGGTAAACGCGAGTTTCATCAAATAGAGATTTCTTGTACAAATTTAAATGAGTACTGTCATTAAAGACAAAGATGGCTTTGAAACAACCCCAAGTAGTGACTTGTTAGTGTACTGATTTTCATTTGGCATGTTTCCACATGGTTTATAAGTAAAACCAGGAAAAGGGGCAAAATTACCCCGTTTAGTTGTGAATGGGCCGCGGCCTCGGGAAAATAGCAGGACTGCCGTTTCAAGATCACCTCGGGACGATAGTTTGCACCATCACCCTCATGAGCAGTCAATATGTGTATACTGTTTTCGAGTTAGATTGCTTTTTTGTCCAAAATCAGCATTTTAGGTATTTAACAATCATTTATCAAATAATACATGACGACATGGTGACGTTACACAAACTATAGTGTCCGTAGCCTAAGATACAAGACTATGCTAAGTTTGAAGTTCATACCTTCTTCCATTTAGGAGTTCCGCTGCTTTTTCCCCGAAAACCTATTGTTTTAAAACAATACGAGACAAGCCCAAAGGTCACATGTTTTTTTGTAAAGCTTGACAATTACCTAACCATAATGCCACCGTTATCAATTCAGTATTCGTAACCGTATTCGTCACCTTGCAAAACCCGCGGAAATTTGCATCATAAGTTTTAATGCAATTATGTGGATAAATCGGTTTATTATACATCGGCAATTATCCTCGGAAATAAACCTATACGGAATAAGGGAAAATTCAGAATGTTCACGAGAAAAAGTGGGGGCAGTCAATTTTGGGGTCTGAACATGCTTCTTTAAAATATTCTTTTAAAAAAAATAAACGAATAACTAGTCAAGGGATCTCAGAAAACCTATTTTGTTGGGTTCCAACTTAAACATAATCCTTGCGTTTTGGGTGTGGCACCTCGAAAAATAATTGTGTACAAATAAAAATTATTCGCTTTCAAATGAGACATCAACGAAAAAAAAACAACCAATGTTTAGTTATCAAACAATTACTGTCAATAAACACCTGTGTGTTCTTTTGCAACCTCTTTTTGTGAAGCGCATTGATAGAAGAATGCATTTATTGATTATTTTGTATTAATATTTCGAATTATTAGCAGACCGCCAATAATTCAAGGCGTAGACTTGCCCAGGTCCGACCTCCCGTGCTCGGTCTGCACCGCCTGTACAATATGTTTCATTGTGTTTTATGTGTCTCGGAAAGTCTTCCGAGACAGCAGAAAAAGGAATTTGACAGGCCACCAATCCAGAGGTCGCACCGCACGCCGCCCACCACAGACCAAACACGGGAAGTTAGACCTGGGAAAGTCTAGGCAAGGCGCAAAAACGGTCGTATAAAAACGGTCGTATAAAAACGGCGTTTTTCACATGGTCTAAAAATACAAAGTATGATATTTTGTCGTTAAAATAAAGTAAATGCTTTCAAAATTCGTCAGGAGAATTTAAACAAAATCCAATTTACCGAGAAACATCGGACAATAACTTTAAGTCTGCGTGGAATGAGCCGACCTCTGAAGCCCAACGTCTCCAAACAGACCTAGAAGAAAAATTCAACAAAGCATTTCGGGAAAAATCAACTCGGGTCCGGCGAAAAATACAAGCCGGATCCAAGCCAAAAAATCGACAGGCCCCCCGCTGGTGCCTGGCCTGGCACCGGCCACATCGGGCGGGCCCCGGGCCAAATTTGTGACGACACAGACAATATTTATATCGGACCCCGGCCGGGCACCTGCCGGGCGCCGATTAGACATCAGCGGGGCCCCGGCCGCGTTCACAGTCGCCGGCCGGGCGCCGAGCAGGGCCCGGCCTGCAGGGCGGCGTATCCGATCAACCGCCAGGCTGTAAGAATCGGCCGGCACCCTGCCGGATGCCGCAGGGGCCCCCCGGGACACCGCCAGGGCATCTGACGGGTGCCTGCCGGACACCGACCGATAAACGGGCCAAACATTTCGCCAATTTTCTACGAAAGCCGCCAGAGTGCCCGCCGACAAATATACATTATGACCGTGAAGCCCGGTGTCACCTACCCCCAGCCCCCCCAATCCCCCCCCCCCCCCGTCACCACCCCGCCCCCCGACTTTAGTCCCCGGCCGCGGCCTAGATCGGCTACATCCCCCCGGGAAGCCTTAGACATGTGACTTAGGCATTACAGAGGCTGGTGCAGTTTGCTATGCAACAAGAGGTGTCGGGCGCGGATCCAGAGGGGGGTTTTGGGGGTCAAAACCCCTCCCTGCTCAGACACCCAAAAAAAAAATGTAATGCATTTTTTGTGTGTCCGGCCGCCTGTCCGAAACAAGCTGCATAAAAATGTTACGGGCAAAACTGCTCCCTGGTGGCAAAACCCCCTCCTGGAAAAATTCCTGGATCCGCCCCTGGGCGTTCGTATACGTTACTGACCCTTATAATATGTTACATCTGTAAGGCTCCTCGATCGTTTGGTCAGAGTATATAATTTGCGTCTTTTGAACCGAATATACTTCCTGTGAATTCTGCAACAAAAGTACTAAAATTAGGGTAACTCCAGGACTTTCAACATGTGTTTTGGTGTTCTTTATAGGGTTCCCTCGATCTATCTGAAGTACATGTAGTAGTTTGCTTTCAACACAAAATTCCCATGAGTGTTTAATTTCTTACACACTACGCAAGTTCTAATCTGGGTGTCTGAGCAAACAAATGTGAATGTCTTTAAACGAATAGCGTGACAATGAATAAGAACCAGAGCTAGAGAAATAGCGTTCTGATCAAATTGCATGAATATACGTATTTTCCTAAATTTGAACAAGAAAACCTATACTTGGTGCAAATTAAAATTTTCTTCTTAACTCTTTAATTAGGTACCGAGTATAGTGCGTCGATAAAAGCAAAATTCAAGCATATCAAGGAGTAAGATCCATTACAAATGCATTACAAATTGTTTAAAGGGCCCCTTATTTAGGTTTCTTAATAATGAAATCTATGCTTTAAAACCACTCTACTCAGTTACAGTCATAACGATCCTATTTGGAGCTTGCTTTGGTGGTTAAAACAAAGGTTTTTAGTTTTAGGCTAATGAAAATATGCATATTCATGACCAAGGTCATGATGTCACAAGAGACAAACACAGGAAAATCACATTCAACTGTGCGCAGAAGATTCCACCTTTTTGTCTCAGTTTTCCTTAAACTTTTGTAATGCATGGCTGTTTTAGTTTGTTTTCCATGTTGCCTGCTGTAAGCTATGACAAAACTGGGGGGTAGAAACTGCAGCAATTTGCCACAAGTCCAACTTGAGGTCCTATGTTTTTCTTAACTTTTCCCTCTGTCTTCCTGACGTGATGCACTCCAAACAGCGCCCTATGTCTGTGATTTATTGCAATGAAATCTTCAAAGTTGAAAAAGGCTACCTTTTATTGATTTTTACATCCAAACGAACAATATTATGTCTTGCTGAACAAGTAATCCGTCATATGAAGCAAAGAATAGGCATAAAGTTGTTTAGCGTGTCATATAGGCCTTTTAAATAAGTACGTTTATTTATTTTATTTTGTCAAAGATGTAAGTTCCAGCATTCCTTGTGAAAATCTTCACTTCCGCATCAATTTATAACTGTTTAATTATGAACTAATTGCTGAGTAGAAAATGCCAAAAGTTTGCTTTTCTCCTTGGATTCAAAGAACTAGAAATTTAGGTTGACAAGTTGTTGTCACAAAATACCCCATGCCTGTTTGGCTTAAAGAACAAAAGTTGTAAAATTGTTCGGTCTTGCAACCTCGTTGGATAAACATCCTCTGCTGGTGGATGTATTCCAAGTTTTGGAATGTGTTTCTAAACGGCGGCTGATTGGGCACATGATTCAGCGAGTCACTCATTCGGCAAAATTGGCGGCTAACCTCAGCTAGGAGTTAAACCGTATAATTACAGCGTTATAAAGCCGTAAAATTACGGCGTTATAACGCCGTAATATAGGGCGTTATAACGCCGTAATATGGCGTTACAACGCTGTAATAGGGGGTTATAATGCCGTAATATTAGGGCGTAATAACGCCGTAATAGGGCGTTAAATACGGCGTTATAACGCCCTATTACGGCGTTATTACGCCGTGATGGGGCGTTATAATGCCGTAATATTACGGAGTAATAACGCCATAATAGGGCGTTATAACGCCGTATTATAGCGTTATAACGCCGTAATAAAACGAAGTATTTTTGTTGGCGGAAATCAGCCACCGTACCTAGAACTATGGGGGATAATGTATCCCCCACTGGTAATGTTGTTTTTTTCCAATATGGCGGCGCCTTAACTTTAAGATCGGACAGAAACGTTTTCGGCTAGCGCAATAATCCGGTGCCCGATCGCCACCAAACTCCGTCTGATAGTTCCTGCGTGTGTCTACGGAATTTCGGTACCATTTGTCCATTAAATTCTCCTAAAAAATGTTGGGAAATGAACGGGATGCGTCCACATGTGTGATCCTAGTCTTGATGCAAGACCGAATTTACTGTTAGAGTTCGCGATCCCCACATTGTTCATTTTAGCCGCCAGAGGGCGTACCTACACTCACAACGTGAACTCGAAAACTCGGCGGTCTTGGTTACTCCGGCCCGTAAGAAAAAAGTTCGATAACCTTTATGGAAGGACAAGAATAATTAAACAGCAAGGTCAAAAATTATGGGCGCCTGCGTAGAAGAGAAAGCGATGCCTCCATAAATAGGTCATGTGGGATGGTAACTTGCCGTGTACATTTACGTGTGCAGTGATTCACCGTGCCGCGCGAAAATGATATCGGGCCGTTTTCGTGCAGTGACCGTGGTGCATGACCTGCCGAGAAGCGGCATTTCTCGGTACGAGTGCGCGCCCAGCCTAGACTTGATGTCAAGTCTGTAACTAGACCGGTTGTTTCGTAAACGGCAGCAGCGTAGTCGCGAATGGACTGGAAACAAGTCTAATCGACCTCTAGTTACAGACTTGAGAAACCTGTTTCCGTTTTGTACACGGTCTATGGAGATTGCTACCAGAATTGGACGTAGAGAGCTGATTGGTCGAAACGCGGGACCACATTAATATTCATGTTACTCCTTTAAATGGATGTGTTTTTGTGAATTTTGAATTGGGTTTCATCTCCATCGTAATAACGCATGCAGCAAGCTTGAAGTGCAAATTTTTTTAGGCTATATAGGCTACATGTACATGTAAGCCTATTCGACTTGATCAGTTTATGCGAATTTGGGATTATCGATGGTTTTTGTTTAAAATATAATCGCAAACGCTGATGATTGCATGATTGTCAGATCGTGGTTTTGGAGAAAGATAGAGCTGTGAAATTTTGAACAGTGCTGTACGTCAAGCATGGGCGCCAAAGAATGGGCTTGTCGGCCTCGTTGAAACCGAAGCTAGGGATTTGGAAATCTGTGACATCGTCAGCCACACAGTCGTGACACTATTTTTGATATCTGTTGCAACTTGTCTGTTGTGTGAAAATGGTTTTAACTCGAAATAGAAATTTTGGATTTTTTTCAAAGTCTCATAAGCAAATGGGGCAGTTTTAATGTGCTTTTCAAGCTTTCGGTCAAATATGTCACCTTCTCAACATTTGCCAGTTTTGTATGACAAGGACGCAGATCTTCGATGGTGAGGAAAGATTTGTTTGCAGGACTTTTTCTAATCTGGAGCGAAGATCTGATTTATCAAGACTGTAATATTTCTTGCAGGATAGCTAGTAAAGTCGTGTTACAAACTAAGCACGCACGCCACTTGTAGGTATTATGCTGACCATTTTAGCCACCAGCAACACGTTTTGAAAATCAACTAGTCGAAGAAGAATGTTACAAACAAAAACCAAAATCCAATTTGTAGTAAAAAAAACAAACAAACACCGGGCAAAATTACTGACCCGCTAGCAGTCGAGTTTGGAAAGTTGGCAGTGCGCTCGATCCCTTTCAATTTTACATAAAGCGCAGTCTTAGTCTGTGGTGCGTCAACTGGACTGTAAGTGCCACAACAGTTGGAAAACGATAAAGCAACAGAAGGTAAAAATAGTTTTAATACATTCTGCTCAGCTTCATTTGTTTTCTGCGACGTGGTAAAGGGCTGTGCAGTTTAATTTATCGATGTATTTAGCCCTTGACGTGACACAATTAATTGGCGCAATCACATCTAAAGGGACTGATACCGAGTTAATACTATGATACTGTTAGAACACATTCATCAAAAGAAGCTGATACAAGATCTCCCATAATCATTATAGGGGAGATCTTTTTAATGAATATTGTTGTACATTTATTTGTACATCATAAATGCTCTTGACTGTAACTTAACATACTACATTTCACTAAACGCTTAACACAGTTTCTCTAAATAACAATATTGAAGTTTTAAAACACGCATTAACCGAATCGGATAACATTACATCCCCTCTGGTAGAAGTGGACGTTACCACGGCACGATGGCCGAAATGTTATTGGCTGGTTCTATGGCAACAGCGTGATTATATATTACGCGCCATGAAGCATTTTATTTTGGCGCGAATACAGGTTTCTCAAGTCTCTAGACGGGTACTATTCATAACAACGACTGTTGCGTGTGGGGATTATAGGCGTCAGACGGACCAAATACGACTGTCTAGAGACTTGACCTCAAGTCTAGCCCAGCCCAGCCCGGTGACTTCCTGTCCCCGGCCGGGGGTGCCTGTCCGTGTAGATTATAAGACCCAATGCCATGGCCAAAACATTGGACAATGTTGGACAACAGTGGGAAAAAATCTAAAAATCATGAAAATTTCTCTCTCTTAGTTTTTACACCATGGTTTTTACAACCAAACTAACATAATTTTACATGGTTTTATAACAATGGAAATCCAGGCTGCATATGGGGGCCTAAAATCAGACATGTCATAATTTTATTTCTCATTTTTATCATCAAACTTGTTCTAACATGCATTGTTTATTTTTCATTTAATACAAAATAAAGACGTTTATAGTGGTCGGATATGGAATTCAACCTACAAATTCAAATTATTTCTGCACTTGAAGTCAAATATTGAACTAATGAATCAGACAATGTTGACGAACATTTCCTTGGACAATGTTGGACAGCAGTGGGAAAAATAAAAAAATCATGAAAATTGTTCTCTCTCTTATAGTTTTTACACCATGGTTTTTACAACCAAACTAACATTTTACGTGGTTTCATAACAATGGAAATTCAGGCTGGGGGCCTAAAATTAGACATATCATAATTTTATTTCTCATTTTTATCATCAAACTTGTTCTAACATGCATTGTTTATTTTTCATTTAATACAAAATAAAGACGTTTATAGTGGTCGGATATGGAATTCAACCTAAACATTCAAATTATTTCTGCACTTGAAGTGAAATATTGAACTAATGAATCAGACAATGTTGACGAACATTTCCTTGGACAATGTTGGACAGCAGTGGGAAAAAAATTAAAAATCATGAAAATTTCTCTCTCTTAGTTTTTACACCATGGTTTTTACAACTAAACTAAAATTTTACATGGTTTTATAACAATGGAAATCCAGGCTGGGGGCCTAAAATCAGACATGTCATAATTTTATTTCTCATTTTTATCATCAAACTTGTTCTAACATGCATTGTTTATTTTTCATTTAATACAAAATAAAGACGTTTATAGTGGTCGGATATGGAATTCAACCTAAAAATTCAAATTATTTCTGCACTTGAAGTCAAATATTGAACTAATGAATCAGACAATGTTGACGAACATTTTTTTTTTTTTTAGTTAACCAAACTGTGCAAATTCCCTTCAAGGGCTTCTGTCCTATCTACAAAGTAGTTTGCTGTTGTTCCCTGGAATTCGTAAAAACAGCTTCATATCCACAAAATTAATGGGCCTTCTCAAAGCATTCTCCTCAAAGCACTGAAAAGGGTGAAATTTTAAACATTTAGTAAACTAATAAACATCAAATTTAAATTTGTTCCATTAAACGTTATTCCAGTATATTTTTCGGAGGCTTATATGCAAGCAAGTTGCTCAAATTAATTTTCTGCAATTCTGCTTGCTGTAAAAACAAAAACATGCACGAAGAATCAGAAAAAAAGTATGGTTTCAAATAGGCCGTAAAAGGTCGATCCTTGGGTCACAACAATTTGCCTTATTTTTTGTTGGCCTAAATGAAAATCAAATGGGTCATATTTGACTTTAGAAAATGTACAATTACTTTTGTAAAACCATGTGGCTTTGAGAGACTCCTTTTAACATTAAACTTACAAAAATTTAATAAGGGCATTTTAAAATTGTTTAAAATCTGCCCAACAATTTATAATACTTCAAACATTGTGTACAAAGCATGTGATAGTGGGTGAAATTAGTAGTTTTTAAGAAAATGGGTGGTTCTTCACTCAGATTAATTCACTCCTAAATTTCGGTTTTTTTCTATCATATCTGAACTAACTGATGCTTGCAAGTCATTTTAGGGAAAAATAGTAGTGGATAACTTCTCTGAAATCGTTTAGCACTTTTTTTTACCGAAGCCAATAATATGAAAAGCATGCCACAGTATAGAGGAGAAGAAAACAATCCCAGTCGTTTTCTTCCTCCATGCGTAAGCGATGAAAAAAAATCGTGACCAAGCAGAAAATGGCCTAAGAAAATCTCTAAATGCCAGTCTTTGATAGCCTTTGAACTTTTCGATTCCCAACTTGGAACGAAATGCTTCGTCTTCACTGGCCGCCCAATCATCACACCGACCGTAGACCCGTTCACGGGTCTAACCCGACCGTACGAGCAACGCAGGCCGGCAAGCGGCAAGGCCCGGACGGTACAGGCGAGCCACTGAGTGCAACGCGCAAGATAGCTTTGTCCGTGGACAATGTGTTTGCCTCATATCATGTTTGCCTGCTGACTGCTGATCGATCGATCGATCAGCGACTGGAAAAGCAGCGACATTTGTATGCACTGTCCTGTCCAGTGTGTACTCTGGGTACCAGACCGACCAGAGCTGTTGTGAATTATGGAAATTAGATGACGTCACGCATTTCGACGTGTCACACAAAGGTATGCCAGGAATTCGCTCGGTATTTTGCGAGCGATTTATACGGAATATGAAAGACTGTCTTTTCGACTGTATTTCAGGTGCGCCCTCTGGCGGCCAATGGTGAATAGTCTATGTACATCGTGTATTGCGCGCAAAAAGGCAGTCTTTCCGAAAGACTAGTGTGATCCAGGCATTCGGTAAAAGCCGGAACTCCCAGAGTTGCCGGAACTGCTTGGATTTTTTCTTGGTCCCAGCAGTTCCGGCAACTCCTGCTTTTACCGAATGCCTGGATCACGCATGTGGACACATCGCACATGTTCCCGTTCATTTCCCAACATTTTTTAGGAGAATTTAATGGACAAATGGTACCGAAATTCCGTAGACGTATACACACGCAAGGTGAGTGTCTCAAGAACTATCAGACGGAGTTTGGTGGCGATTGGGCAGCGGATTATTGCGCTAGCCGAAAACGTTTCTGTCCGATCTTAAAGTTCAGGCGCCGCCATATTGAAAAACAACAACATTACCTGCTATGGGGGATACATTATCCCCCATAGTTCTAGGGGTAGGGTAATTGGACTCTTGAGGGCGTGCTCGAATGTTCCACACGACGAAGGGGGTTAAAATGTTAAGGGACTAAAAGTGTTATATAGAAAATGATAACGTCCCAATATTTAATTTAATTATATATAGGCCTACATGTAATTTATTTACACCAACCTGTATTAATTGGCGACTTGATCGCTGTTGGATTTGGTTAATAAATAAATAAATTTGGTTAATAAATAAATATAAAGTCAAAAACAACTTTTTTAAGCCTTCATTTAATTCACCAACCAACCCGCCGTGTGTGCACTGGTGATATTTGCCCTGCTGCGCGGGGCGAACCACCGTAGTTTGCCACACTATAGCACGCACTCGCTGAGTCCCATTCTCCGGACTTTCGAAACAAACATTTCTGTTCGAATTTTCATACTTATAAATGTTCAACTTTGTTTCATACCTGTATAAAATAGTCTCTCTTTTGTCAATTACTTATAAATATTGTGGAAAAATCCGAGTTGAATTTGGTGCAGTTCTGCAGTAAGAAACTTTCATGCGACTGGACATGCGACTGGACACAACTAACTTGCAAGACCATGTGACTTTTCGGAACCAGAATCTGGTTCCGAAAAGTCACGTGACCTCAACAACAAAATTCCGTGGTTTCCTTTCAGGATATGTTCAGTAAGGGCTTGCCCTTAATTTTTTCTGAGAGTAGCCCACTGCCGACTGGGCTAGTAAATTGTGTTTTTTACTAGCCCGCAGAAATTTTTACTAGCCCATGAAATGTTTGAAAAATAAAAAAAACAAAGCATTAAAATATTGACTAGCACTGTCCACTGAGAAAGTTGATTTTTGTTCATCACCCCCATGGCTAGAAATCACTGTCGCTGGTAGTGGAGTCGGGATGTTCTTCCTCTTCTTCAGTCCTTCATTTTTTAAAAAGTCAGGAGAGCCCTAAATTGCTCTTCTGAGATAATCGAGGAGAGCTAATACTAATAGCTCTCCTAATAAAAAAAAAAAGTTCCTTAAAATCTTTGAAAACACACTGTATATGGACTTTTGGGGAAAAATCAAATGTTTAGCCTGTTTGGGGCCGAGTCAGTCTGGGGCCGAGTTTGTACACAATGCAATGGGGGCCGAGTTGGTCTGGGGCCGAGTTTGTACACAAGGCAATTGGGGCCGAGTCAGTCTGGGCCGAGTTTGTACACAAGGCAATTGGGGCCGAGTTGGTCTGGGGCCGAGTTTGGGGCCGAGCCAGTCTGGGGCCGCAGTCGGATACCAGATGCATGTATGTCTATGCACGTATATTGCACACAAGCTGTGTTGGACACAATGCAGACCCAAGCTAGCTGTGGCCGTGTGTTGCACGTGGAAAAATGCAATGATGCGCAATCGTCGTTTGCATGCTGCAAAAGGTAAAGCTTTGAAGAGTTCGTTTTATTTTCAATAATCACATCTGGAAAACAAGGAACGTGCACATGTTTTAAGTAGCCCGCCGGGCAAGTTGAAAAGTGGATTTTACTTGCCCACAGCAGTTTTTACTAGACAATGTACGCCGGGCTAGCGTTAAGGTCGAGCTGTTTATTTCGGAAGGGCATTCAGAATCTGGTATGGGTAAATTTTGAGCCCAAAATACATGTAGCCCAACGAAGCCGGTGTGTACCTATATTTGGGGAAGTGATTTTAGGAGGGAAAAAAATTCAACAATTTCCTTAAAAACACTTGAACTTTTACTGCCCTGTTCCATAGACTTCACACACGGCATCTCAGTGGCAACCAGGGAATTTGTAAGCTACCGGTATTTTTGGCTTTTTCGATAGTTTTTTTCTTCTGATTTTTTTCCCATAGACATAACGCATAGGTGTTGTGCCCACTTTTTCAGGTTGTTCCCAAACTTCGATCTCAACTAAACTTGGTCACATCAAAGACATAGTATAAGAGGTGTGCACCCAAGAATGGCTTCATTGTGACGTCATCAGTTACGTCATTACAATAGTTTAAAATTCCCTAGAAAGCCGAAAATGACCAAAATATGCCAAAACCGCGTGACACAGGGTCTTCATATTTAGCAGACATTATAGATCAGATCATGGGCTACATTGTTCTTAGTGTAGGCATTTTCATCTGACCCTTCCTTCCTGGGTCAATCGAAGGTCAAAGTTCAGCCATTTCAAAATTCACATTTGTTGTGTTTTTGTGTACTTATGAAGCAATTTTAGCTATTAAAGTACGCTTGATCTTTATAAAACTAGGTACAGGCATTGGCCTCATCACAAACTTCCACCACCATGTAGAACATCACCATGACGTCAATGATTACGTAATTATAATTATTTAAAAATGGCAAAAAAGTGGATTTTCGTCATAAAAATTAACAAAAAATGCATTTCGTAAAATGTTTCCCTCTATAAAACCACATGACCCAGGGTCTTCATAATTAGCAGACATTATAGATCAGATCCTGTGCTACAATTTGTTTTGTGTAGTCATTTTCATCTGACCCTTCCTTCCTGGGTCAATTGAAGGCCAAAGTTCAGCCAAGTCACAATTTGCGTAAAACCATGCATAAGCCAGGCCATGCACTCGCGTTTTGCTACCGTGAAAGAGATATAGTGCCCTCATAGTGATACATGTATAGCTAAAGAGAGAATGCGCAGTACGTGTAAACATACTTGTCTGATTACGAAATTGTCCTCCTTGGCCAAACTCTTTTTTTAATCTTAACAAATTATGTGCTCTGATTTCTGCCTTTGATGACTAATATATGTATATTAGTATTTCGAGTAAACATCGCATTTTCCATCCCAAATGTGAACGTTTATTTCTTCTTCTCATTTTTTCCCCATTGACATAACGCATGTGCGTTGTCGGCACTTTTTGAGGTTGTTCCCAAACTTGAAGTTGTTCTTAAACAAACCTGGTAACATCAAAGACATAGTACAAGAAGTGTGCACCCAACAAGGCGTCATAATGACGTCATCAGGTGTAAGTTTAAAGGGGATGAAATTTAATGTTTCCATATGCAAAATTTCATAAAAAATCAACCGTTTGACATACGACCCTGATTCTTTTGGCATATACGATAATTAATAAAGGTCTTTCAGATGCCCACACGCCTTCACATTTGACCTCACTCCCTATTGGTCAAACAGACTTTGCCTTGCCATTTGAAACTGGTAAGGGGTATTTGGATGGGGTCAAAGGTGTTTGAGTTCGACTAGGGTTGGGTATCCAAAAAATATCGCCATAACCTGTGACCTTGCTCACTTCCGGTAGAAACCGGAAGTGCATTTAAATGAACCTATTTTGTGAAAGTGGGGAAAGCTGCCGAGATGCGGTTGGTAGTGTTAGTGTCTAAGGTAAATAGGGTTTCCAAAAATGTAAGTTTTACGTCATTCCATAAAAGGGCGCCCTCTAGCGGCGAAATTAAAAAGTCTTAAAATGACTTTTTAAAAGCCGTATTTGCGCAAATTAGCCCAGTAGTGGTGATTATAGAGTGCGTCGACCACCAAACATGTCTGTGTTGTTAAAACATTGATTACGTCATCAATCCTTTAAAGGTAACACATTAAAGGGCCCCTTATTTAAGATTTTTATCAATGAAATCTATGCTTTGAAACCACTCTACTCAGTTAAAGTCATAAAAATCCTATTTGGAGCTTGCTTTTGGGGTTAAAACAAAGGTTTTTAGGATAATGAAAATATGCATATTCATGACCATGGTCACGATGTCACAAGAGGCAAACACAGGAAAAATAACATTCAACTGTGCACAAAAGATTCCTCTTTTTTCTCAATTTTCCTGAAACTTTTGTAATCCATGGATGTTTGAGTTTGTTTTACATGTTGCCTGCTGTAAGCCATGACAAAACTAGGGGTAGAAACTGCAGCAATTTGCCACAAGTCCAACTTTAAGTCTTATGTTTTTTCTTAACTTTTCCCTTATGTGATGCACTCAAAACAGCGCCCTCTGTCTGTGATTTATTGCAATGAAATCTTCAAAGTTGAAAAAGGCCACCTTTTATTGATTTTACATCCAAACGAACAATAGTATGTCTTGCTGAACAAGTAATCCGTCATTATGAAGCAAAGCTTAGACACAAAGCTGTTTAGCATGTAACAGGCCCTTTAAAGGTAAACTTTTTTAAATTAAATACTTTATATGCTAACATCTAATTTTGCAAGCTAAGCATGCTCATTTTTGAAGTTAAAAAAATTCGAAAAAGCCCTACGATCTGTTCATAGAACAGACGTAGCTCTAGTTTAAACTTAAATTGTAGCCAAAGAAAAAGTTTTAAGCTCGATTGAAGTTAAGATGGGGCGATGGGGAAAAGTGGTGATGGTATGGACTGATGAGACATGGGGAAATGGGGTGGTTGTATTAAAAGCATTTTTTCAAGTTAGAAACATTGGGGTTAATTACCATGCACAGACACCCAGGATGTTCCTTAATTGTTATGACATATAAACCATATAAACATTTTAGTTTGATGATAAAAACACAAAATTAAGAGGGAAAAGTGTTGTGAATTTACTGAAGAAAAACTTAGAATTTTTGAGAGTTGTTCCATAGGTTTAGTGTACATACATGTATGGTATAGTGTGATATGATGTAGTGTACATACATGTACCGTAATTTTCGGAATATAAGCCGCGGCTTATACGTTGATTTTGCAAAAAAAAGGGTTCCCGGCGGCTTATAAACCGGGCGGCTTATACGCCGAGCTCTAAAGATAAAAATCATGATATGCTCATATACATTATGTAATGTAGTTAAATAGTTCTATCAATCTTTTACGGAAATTTTTTATTGTCAAAAAACGATGTTGAAGGCCGTCGCACGCGCACGAAAAGGTGTGCAATTTTTCCAGGTGCAGAGAGTGTACCTATCTTCGTTGGTGACCCATACATCGATGTGACACAGCACAAGCGCAGGCAACCAGTTCGCCATCGGACCATGCCATCGGTCGTGAGTACTCGTCCAACGCCAAACAAATCGTTTGGTGCGTCTGTTCCTTCCGTGTTTTCTTCAATTCTTTACTTTTAGTTGGCGTTGTTGTAAAATCCAAAGAGTTCTGTGTTTGTCATTGTCTGTGGAAATGTGTGCATATACGTTTACGTACGTCCGCAGGCGCAGGCAGGCAAACGTACGGTCTCCTATTTTAATAAGCCTTTTCGGTATCTCGCGCGCGGTGGCGAGGTCAAAGGTAAATTCGGAACACGACGGCCGCCATAGTTCATTCACCGCCATTGGGGGTGAATGAACTATAGCGGCGTCGTGCACAAAAATATGGGGCGGACGCAAATGCGAGAAATCATCGGGAATACCGGTACCAAGCAAAAGACGATAGATCTATGTAGCATTCCGCTGAATTTCAAATATTAATAACAATCACCCAATCCCCATGAAGCCCCTTTTATGTCAGTTGCAATGTTCTTTTTCAAGTAATTTTGAATGATGTATATAGTGAATCAACATAGAATGATCTATTGAGATAACCGAATTCGGAAAACAAGAAGGCATAGCGTTTGCACAGCCTTGGTATACTCCGCTCGACGACGCCCATTGATGATGACCATCGGCTTCAAGTTCAGTTTTTTTGCCGCTGGCCGTGCAGGCAAGGACCACCGTGAAGCTGGTTTTCTTATTTATAAACTCTTTTTGCAAAAATGGAGAGGCCCCATGAACCGTCCAATTATTGATGTCGCAGCTTCGGTCTAAACCCCCGTCCATCTGGTCCAGTACATTGTCTAATTCTTTGTCACTGTCATGTCCTTTGCGTTTTTAGTTTAATCGTGATGGACCCAAACGCATGACAAATGCAATGTAGTGGCAGTACAATACGGAAGCAATCAAACATAAAACGTTTGGCATATTTTATTTTGGCCGGTGAGATCAAAATCGCAAGTCACCATGTGCATTGAAAATAGCCAATCGCGGTGCGCGTAATGGAGAGACTCGGCCGGCTATTATCGTACATGCATAGCATATGCGTCGGGCCCGGGCGAAAGCAGTGTACAATTTGTACACGTGGGCTGCGTTCCACTCATGCGAATGTTGGCAACGTTCGCCTCTGGTTGTGCTCTTTTATCTTGTGCATGCGTACAAGCTGGGAATGTTGTTGGCGAACGTTGCAAACGTTTAACAATGTGCGCGTATTTGGAACGAAGCCCTGCTTTCACTTACCGTGTTTGTGCATGGCCTGTCGGCCTGGTGCACTGCCGTGTGGCCGCCGTCGGAGAATCCAGCGAATATCTTGATGGCTTGCGGCCTTCGATCATCATCAATGGCTTCTAATATACTCTCCTTTATTTTTTGGAGATTTCTTATTATGCACATTCCAAGGCATTTTTAAAATATGTCAAGTTACATGTACTTTATCTATTTACAAAACAAACTGAAACAAGATTAGCCTACTTTGAGTGCATTGCACCTTGCTATATAACTTATTATAAACATGTAACGCCTTTTCCGATAAAGCCACTTCTTGATTTCAATAAGGTTTTCTCTTGAGTGTGCTGTCATCAAAACAACCTGGACCACAAAGCTCTCTTTGAGGCGACATGCCGTGCCGACAGAGAGTGTGACTACTGTGCAGTGCGCGGTCGCGCGCACATGGCCGGCCCGCGGTGAGGCACTTACGGCGGCAGTACTTATCTGTGGCCGACAAAATGGTGCGGCTAATAAGCCGGGCGGCTTATACGCCGACGGTGAATCTTGTTTCTGGAATTTTCGGGCGTCGCGGCTTATACCCCGGGCGGCTTATATTCCGAAAATTACGGTACTGTATTATAGGCTTGTTTTTATGCTTAAAAAGCCTACTTTCAATAGAACCATTCAATAGAACCATGGTCGAGTTTGAGTTGTCTGTTTGTGACGTCAAGGTGGTACGCGTGTTCGTTCGTTGCCGTTCGGAGCTGTGTGGCCCGTATCAAAATCACCGCCTGAACTCGACCATTCATTGTGAATAGCGCCCCTCTTTGTCCTACTGGTGCCAGCCCATAATTCAATGCGCCAGCCATACCGGCCATATTGCATGTGCACGGCGAGCGAGGTGAGTTTGTCAATAGACTATGTAAGTTGACCTCGCGAACGTACGAGACCGCACGAGACCACTGTTATTTCCGCGCACAAGACCCCATAGATCTCTTTCGCGAGCGAAATTCTTAGTTTATTTTGTTTACGCAGGTTATTGTAGACTCAGACGGCCCAAAACGCGTTATCTCTAAATAAAATCTTGCATTCCAATTGATAAAGTGGGGTATAAACATATAATAAAAAAATAAGCAATCTAAATGTAAAAATTCACGTCGTTTTAGTCGTGATGTGCCCGGAAGCTCAGGTTTGACCTTTGCCGCGAGACTTACATAGTCTATTTGAGAAAAAAGAAGGTGTGTACGCAAGTTTTGAGAGTATTACGGCCAGGGTGCCGGTACATGTATGTAGAACGTGTAGAGATTTTGATTTTACCCAATAATTGCAATTTCCTGTAAAAAGACTTGGTTAAAGATTCCGTTTAGAGCCACGTTTTTGAGAGCAAAAAAAGTTCTATTGAAAGTATAGGCTTTTTAAGCATATCATATCAGTAAAAACAAGCCTATCTATACATTTAGTACTTGGAAGTACTTAGGGTCCCAGAGGGTATCCATGCATGGTAATCTTTCTGTATATGGTTTAACAAAAAGAAATGCAAATCATCATGATCATACATGTACTCTGACCGAAAGATCAAGAAGGCCGATACTGATACATGTAGATGTAGCTTTTTTTGCATCGGTCAGTAGGCCTACATGTACCGGTATATATGGACACATCTTGTGACAAGGCTGACTGCACCAGCCTCTGTTAGAGTTGCTGAGGCAGAGTGTGCCATTGCAATGGGCTTTTTTTTTTTTAGACAAGGGGGACAGTTTGTATCCATGTGGCTCCAGAGATATTACATGTAACTCAACCCACACATGTTTATCAAGATAAAAACCCAACAAAATTGGTTTTCTACAGAATTGTTACATTTGAAAGTTGTGGGAATCACTTTGCTCAAACAGGGGCAATATTGCAATAAAATTGACTTAGCCGCTGATCTAAGACCGGTCTTTTATAGCCGGCTATCCAACTTAGCCAGTCTCGGCTTAGTCGCTGGTTTAACCCATTGTAATAAACCAGTCTAACTGAAGTACGGCTGCGCCAGCCGAAAAACACGCACATCTTAACGGATAGTGACGCAGCTGGCTATCCGTGGCCTTGCGTGATTTCAAGCCAAACAAACGTCCTCACAAAGCCACTTGATGACGCGTGTGTGGTGCAGTTTTTGCAGAGAAACTGACCGCGGAAGTTATCAAATACATGTAGCACTAAAAAGACTCTAATGGGCACTTATGTTTCGTTTGCAAAATTACAAGATGTTACATGCGCGGTGTCCAAAAAATAATAGCCTGCTCGGCGCGGGCTTAAAATTTAAAAATGGTCTAACTTTGAGACAACGATATTGCAAGCGGGCTATAATTATAGACCGGCTTAGTGGACTCCGGGTTAGCCGGCTAAGCCTATAGACCGGTCTTAGACCGCATATTGCAATCTGCCCTAGGACCACTTGGCCTAAGTAATTAAACTTGAACTTATAAAACTAAACAATATGAAGTGGAACAGTCTTGAAAGTGACTTTAAACTTGGTCGATCATCATCAGTGCCTTGTTTTTCACAACTGCACTGTATTTAACAAACCCTTGTTGTGATCAAGAATTGATAAGAAAATTGCATAATTTCTATTTTGGAAGAGTATCATTTAGACCGGTACAATTGTAGTTCAGTTGAGATGATGATTCTATTTCTGCGTAATAAAATAGGTGGAACAGATGGATTGTGATGGAAATGGAGCCCAGGCAGATGAAAAGGAAGAAAGATTATGACAGAGAGGGTCAACAAGATGACGATAACAAGAATCTTCCCAGGTTTGGTCGTCTACAAAGCTGAGACCAAAACAGTGCAAGTACTCAACAAGTAAATGCATTTGCTTTTAGCGAAAAAAAACAACAACACATCATATACATGTACTTTGTATTTTAGACATCGGCAACCCTGTGAAAAATGCCGTTTTTATACGGCCTTTTCTGCACCTTACCGAGACTTGCCCAAGTCTGACTTCCCGTGTTTGGTCTGTAATGCGCAGCGTACAGTGCGCCCTCTGTCTTGGATGAAAAGAAGAAAACAGCTTAAACAGGCCACTAGTCCAGAGTAGGCTTGGGCGATTCCATGCCAGAATCGATTCAAATCGATTCCAGGTTTGGAATCGGAATCGCGATTCCAGATTTTTGAGAAATTGATTCCTAGTGTGAATCGATTTCCTTTCATCTAGATTTGATTCCCAGCAGTAACTCGCCGATTCCAGGGGCAGAATGCAAGAAGTGACTTAGCCGCCGGTCTAAGACTTAGCTTAGTCACTGTGTTAGGTTGCAGGCTTAAATTTTAATTGGTGACTATATTTTGATCTTGCAATTAATATTTTATCCAACTGGAATTGCGATTCCAATTTTTGGAATTGGAGTCGACTCCGAAAATGTTGGAGTCACCCAAGCCTAGTCCAGAGGGCGCGCTGTACGTAGTGCATTACAGACCAAACACGGGAAGTCAGACTTGGGCAATTCTATGCCTTATTGTAAGTTGGATTAGGCCAAAAAAAATAATAGTTCTGCTTCCGGTTTCCCGACCGACCCTATTTTTAGGCTGCGACCCTATTTTTTTTATCGGAAAAAAAATGAAAAAAATGAAGAAAAAAAGAACCCCAAAAAAAACGCAGATGCCTCCATATGATTGTGCACAAAAAAAATTGGCAAAAAAAAAAAAATTCCCTACCTACCTACCCTATTTTGAAATTCCATGTAATCGGAAGCAGAACTATTATTTTTTTTGGCCTTACACATACCGGTACATGTATAGTTGTGCAAACCTTAAATTTCCTTTGGGGGGCACTTTTGGGTGGCGGCGCTGGGTACTTTTGGAAGGCTAAAAGTGTTTTTTTTGGTAACGTTTATATTGGGACGTTATCATCCGCGTTGGTGGGACTACTTTCCTTTTGACGCGATAGTAGCGAAGTCAAGTCCCCCGTCTGTTCCAGAGTTGTCGATTTTACTCCAAATTTTATCCTTTTTTGATGTTTGAGTCATCATGGAAAAAGAACGACAAGGGTACAGAAGTCTTGAGATTACAAGGACCTCCATGGTGTGCTTTTAAATGTCTGATTTGGAATTTACGGTAAGATTTTTCACACAGGTATTTGGACTATTGAGGGTGAACAGGAATGTTCCACACGGCGAATGGGGTTAAAATGTTAAGGGGGTAAAAGTGTTATATAAAAAAATGATAACGTCCCAATATAAACGTCAAATAAACACTTTTAGCCTTCCAAAAGTACCCAGCGCCGCCCCCCAAAAGTGCCCCCCAAAGGAAATTTAAGGTTTGCACAACTATATGTGTAATCCAACTTACAATAAGGCATAGAATTGCCCAAGTCCGACTTTCCGTGTTTGGTCTGTAATGCACTACGTACAGCGCGCCCTCTGGACTAGGCTTGGGTGACTCCAACATTTTCGGAATCGACTCCAATTCCAAAAAAAGAATTGCAATTCCATTTGGATAAAACGTTAATTTCAAGATCAAAATATAGTCGCCAATTAAAATTTAAGCCTGCAACCTAACACAGTGACTAAGCTAAGTCTTAGACCGACGGCTAAGTCACTTCTTGCATTCTGCCCCTGGAATCGGTGAGTTACTGCTGGGAATCAAATCTGGATGAAAGGAAATCGATTCACACTATAGGAATCGATTTCTCAAAAATCTGGAATCGCGATTCCGATTCCAAACCTTGAATCGATTCTGGCATGGAATCGCCCAAGCCTACTCTGGACTAGTGGCCTGTTTAAGCTGTTTTCTTCTTTCCATCCAAGACAGAAGATAAGAGATTGGACAGGCCACCAGAGGGCGCACTGTACGTAGTGCATTACAGACCAAACACGGGAAGTCGGACTTGGGCAATTCTATGCCTTATTGTAAGTTGGATTACACATATAGTTGTGCAAACCTTAAATTTCCTTTGGGGGGCACTTTTGGGGGGCGGTACTGGGTACTTTTGGAAGGCTAAAAGTGTTTATTTGACGTTTATATTGGGACGTTATCATCCGCGTTGGTGGGACTACTTTCCTTTTGACGCGATAGTAGCGAAGTCAAGTCCCCCGTCTGTTCCAGAGTTGTCGATTTTACTCCAAATTTTATCCTTTTTTGATGTTTGAGTCATCATGGAAAAAGAACGACAAGGGTACAGAAGTCTTGAGATTACAAGGACCTCCATGGTGTGCTTTTAAATGTCTGATTTGGAATTTACGGTAAGATTTTTCACACAGGTATTTGGACTATTGAGGGTGTGCAGGAATGTTCCACACGGCGAATGGGGTTAAAATGTTAAGGGGGTAAAAGTGTTATATAAAAAAATGATAACGTCCCAATATAAACGTCAAATAAAAACTTTTAGCCTTCCAAAAGTACCCAGCGCCGCCCCCCAAAAGTGCCCCCCAAAGGAAATTTAAGGTTTGCACAACTATATGTGTAATCCAACTTACAATAAGGCATAGAATTGCCCAAGTCCGACTTTCCGTGTTTGGTCTGTAATGCACTACGTACAGCGCGCCCTCTGGACTAGGCTTGGGTGACTCCAACATTTTCGGAATCGACTCCAATTCCAAAAAAAGAATTGCAATTCCATTTGGATAAAACGTTAATTTCAAGATCAAAATATAGTCGCCAATTAAAATTTAAGCCTGCAACCTAACACAGTGACTAAGCTAAGTCTTAGACCGACGGCTAAGTCACTTCTTGCATTCTGCCCCTGGAATCGGTGAGTTACTGCTGGGAATCAAATCTGGATGAAAGGAAATCGATTCACACTATAGGAATCGATTTCTCAAAAATCTGGAATCGCGATTCCGATTCCAAACCTGGAATCGATTTGAATCGATTCTGGCATGGAATCGCCCAAGCCTACTCTGGACTAGTGGCCTGTTTAAGCTGTTTTCTTCTTTCCATCCAAGACAGAAGATAAGAGATTGGACAGGCCACCAGAGGGCGCACTGTACGTAGTGCATTACAGACCAAACACGGGAAGTCGGACTTGGGCAATTCTATGCCTTATTGTAAGTTGGATTACACATATAGTTGTGCAAACCTTAAATTTCCTTTGGGGGGCACTTTTGGGGGGGCGGTACTGGGTACTTTTGGAAGGCTAAAAGTGTTTATTTGACGTTTATATTGGGACGTTATCATTTTTGTATATAACACTTTTACCCCCTTAACATTTTAACCCCATTCGCCGTGTGGAACATTCCTGCACGCCCTCAATAGTCCAAATACCTGTGTGAAAAATCTTACCGTAAATTCCAAATCAGACATTTAAAAGCACACCATGGAGGTCCTTGTAATCTCAAGACTTCTGTACCCTTGTCGTTCTTTTTCCATGATGACTCAAACATCAAAAAAGGATAAAATTTGGAGTAAAATCGACAAATCTGGAACAGACGGGGGACTTGACTTCGCTACTATCGCGTCAAAAGGAAAGTAGTCCCACCAACGCGGATGGATTTTGTTTACACCTCTTAAGCCTAGACTGGCCCCCTGTCCACATATTTACTTTCCCACGCGTCGTATATCTGTATATGAGCGAGAGCAGCGTAGTGCACATAGACAGGGGACCAGTCTAGGCTTAACATAGTGTAAACAAAATCCATCCGCGTTGGTGGGACTACTTTCCTTTTGACGCGATAGTAGCGAAGTCAAGTCCCCCGTCTGTTCCAGATTTGTCGATTTTACTCCAAATTTTGCTCCCTTTTATCCTTTTTTAAGGTTTGAGTCATCATGGAAAAAGAACAAGGGTACAGAAGTCTTTAGATTACAAGGACCTCCATGGTGTGCTTTTAAATGTCTGATTTGGAATTTACGGTAAGATTTTTCACACGGGTATTTGGACTATTGAGGGCGTGCAGGAATGTTCCACACGGCGAATGGGATTAAAATGTTAAGGGGCTAAAAGTGTTATATAAAAAATGATAACGTCCCAATATAAACGTCAAATAAACACTTTTAGCCTTCTAAAAGTAGGTGGTGGGGGGGAGGCTGGAGGTTTGCACACGTGCGACACCGCTGTTGGCAGACGGCCAATTATTTAAAATATTGACAGTAATTGTTTGATACCTAAACATTGGTCAAATTTGTTGTGCCTCACCCAAAACGCAAGGACAATACATCTTTAAATTGCCTTTGAAAAGTAACCATGTTTCTAAGTCGGCATAAAAGCTCATCTGTATTGGTAACTTCTGAATTGGAAATCTTAACTTTTGTTCACAATACAATAATTTACCTGTAGTCAACTACAGCCTTCATCAGCATTATGACCCAACTTGACCTTTCTGCATGTACATGTATGCTTCATACAAAAAGTCTACATGTAGCTCTATTTTGATTGGTCAACTGTGATTACATGGGCTCAGTTTGATTGACTGGTTGGAACTATGATTGTATGTGAAATAGGAATTGCAATTATCTTTACACATGGCAAAATAAACCCAACGGGGCATTTTGCAAAAATGTTTATAGTCACTGTACTAACAATTCTGACCATTTTTACAGGGAGAAGGGATTGTGCGCAATGTGCAAAGCTCTAGAAACCCGTCTTTGGTTTTAGATAACCAGTTCAACATCCGACACTCCGACAGTATCCACGAAATCTTCACAGAGAGTGCTACACATTCTTGCTCCTACATGTATATTCTGACTGCTCAGGATATAAAAAGAACAGACCTCCAAAAGAACACAACATGAATTCAAGGTATGGCTCTGATTGGTGTTTTGGCCCGTTTCAGTGTTACCTTACCGGTAGTTCAAACTGACTCGAAACAATGACTATATGCCCATCGGCTTCTGCCTCGGGGCATACATGTAGTCATGGCTTCGAGATCACCTTGGGCCCATAATCTTAACCATGCCCCTCATTGCAGTCAATATTTGAATGGAGCCTCTCACTATTTCATGGAAACTGTAACCGTAAGACATAAAATTTGCTGAATACAATAATGCAACAATGGCCATTTCTAAGCAGGCGCATGCTTAATTTAGAAATTACACCCAGGAAACAAGGACATTGTGCTGAACAAGTTTAACTTCTATGGTACATTATTTTTATACAACGAACAAGGAATTTGACACCCTGAAAATTAGATACATGTACGAACTTAACAAAGAATGGCTTATGGGTGCCGCCATTTTGTCCAGATACTGGGCAAAGAATGACTGTTTCGCAGAAAACTCCTTTAGTACGGTCCACACTGAAGCATTTTGCCGTTCCGCTGCCATTTTATTTTGGGCGCGCGCACAATTTGACATTCACAGTGTGGACAAAAACGACAATGGCAGCCGTTTAAAAGTTTAAACTTTCAGCGGTACCATTGACGTTCCGTCGCCGTTCCATTGACATTCCGTCGCAATTCACTTCAGTGTGGATGCACCTTTAGCGTACTCTTTTTGCAGTATTATTGAGCTCTGGAAGTGCCATCTGACTTGTTTAAATCCTAACATAATTTATCGAAGATGACGGCATACCGTATTCAGTGCAAAATGTCGTCATCCTGTGGCCCAACTTCGTGGAATGACCCATGTACACTGCAAAAAAGTTGCTTAAATATTGTTGGTTAAATTACTTTCATCGGTTGTTAAACAATTTTTAAGATAACATATGTTGAAATTTTGTATTTTCTTAATTTTCCCCATCGTTGAGTAAGAGTTGTTTGATTTATAACCAAGTTTTATTACACATTTGTTGATCGAATGTGAACGGCGGAAAAATTTATTGGGGCCCTGTGTTTAAATGGAGACCATGTGGTTAAAATTAACCATTTGTGTAAAAATTACCCAACAGGTTTAATGTAAATGGCACGTGCATGCGTGTGCTTGGTAATGATGGAGGTTGAACATCGTTGAAGTCGATATGGAGAAGCCTTGAAGAAAAATTCTAAACAGTGCAGGCTTGTTCAGGCAGTGGACGACACTCAAAGGATAACTGGGACACGTTATTCAGGGTATGTTTCCACGTCCGGTAATTAAAGAGAATATGTGACATACGATTAGCACATGCAGGCAGCCATTTTTATGGCGCTGTGTGACAAACTCAAAAAAAGTTCAGAAACTCAAGTTTGACTGACAATTTCTCTCGTTACCAAATCATTTTCTTTTAATTTGGTATGATCACGGCAAAGCCCTATTATTTACAATGTGTCATTTGTTATGATTAAGCGATTGGTGGATGTGCAGCTAAATATGGGTTTGGGTTTAAAATGAAATGTAACAAAATGCATTGCTGTTGTCATACAAGTGCTAGGGTTGTAGTCGAGTCACCAATATCGAGTCCTAGTCTCGAGTCACTAGCCTCAAGTCCGAGTCCGAGTCACGAGTCACTTTCCTCGAGTCTGAGTCACAAGTCACTTGTTCCCCAAATTAATGAAACTGAATCTGCTATATTTCATTCACACAATATGTGACATAATGATGTACTCGAGCGCTCGTTGCCGGCCTGGTTGGGAAGTGTACATATTCATGCATCAGACTATTTTTCCCCCCAATAATCCTGCATTAAGCGGGCAAATGTATATACTGTATCTTTTCTTTTTTTGAAATATGTGACTCGTGACTCACGAGTCTGAGTCATCATGTCCGAGTCCGAGTCATTTTCCACGAAAATTGTGACTCGAGTCGGACTCGAGTCCGAGTCCTGGTCTCGAGTACTACAACACTGAGTGCTAGTATAGTGCGGGTCGCGGCATTCCCCTTTTGCTTGGAGGATGGGAATGTACACTTTTTAACAACAATCCATTTTGTAACATTTCACTCCCATATTATAATTCAGCCGTGCTACACATCTCCCAAATGCTTAATCATAACAAATGACACATCTTTGTAAAGAAGAATAATGGGGCTTTCCAGTGATACCAAATTATTTTCAGTGTAGTGATATTTTGTATATTGCAGGTGTGGACTGTCCACATGAAACAATACCAGTCTGCTCTTCTTTATGGGAGGTATACCCCGGTATGTAGGCAAGCCAGATCACTGGAGTTGCTACTATCACAAAAGAAGCATGGAAATCAGTGGGATTACCAAGCAAAGTAACACCAGACAGTCGTTCAGAAAACGGCAGGATTAGAGGTAAGTGTACCATACTAATTGTAAACGAATGGGATGAAAATGTATTGCTCATCGGTTAATGTGTCGCGCGCTGGCCACCCTTGTGGGGCTTGGAGTTATTGCTTATCACACAAATATATATATCATGCTGTAACCGAACAGATGAACTGAACGAGTTTTTGCCGAACATGGCACTTCCTGTTTATGTGCCAGAATGTAAACAGCAGTGGACCTGTGAAACAACTACAATCATAATGACTGGAGAGTGGAGACCAGTGAAAGTTCAATGCACCATTGTCGGCGAGGTAAATGGATGTCGGTGGGGTACAAATGTTTGTGAATGCGTCACAAAAGCAGTGTTCTCCAACATGTAGAACAAGCCTGGTGGCCCGCCATCCTTTCCGCGGCGCCCGCCATGCTTTAGAAGTCGCCGCCAAGCTTTAAAACCATGCCGCCAAGCTTTAAAATTTTTGACTTTACAAGACTTTACCCAGAGCAGACATACTCAGAAAAAAATATGAACCTTTTGCCTACCTACCTACGGTACGGTGTAACGTACGTAAGGCCTGCGTAGCAGCGCTAGCCATCTAGCTACATTAAGCTAGCAGAATCTAGAATGGAAGGGCGCCCTCTTTAGGCCCAGGTTTAACAATTTAGTTTTTAACCGGGGTTTTTACGAAATAGAAAGCTGAAAAAGTAAAATCCACCACACTGCTATTTTTATTCAAATGTATAGGTAACATAAAAATATAAAAAAATAATGAATAAAACTAAAAGAACCGCGCATTTAAAATAGCCAGTCGCGAAGCGCAGCATGGACTCGTGCAAGTCTAGTCACCCAGCCATGTGACATGCAGCCTTGCACAATCTAGCTTACCTGCTTATGTCTTGTGCGTGACGGTCCGGCGATCGCAAAGCTCCGTTGATCGGCCGGCCGATGTCGTGAAGCCGTGGAAAACATGTTATTTGTTGGCTCGTCTTCGTTCCGATGATCATGTTTTAATATTCTTTTAATTATCCACGTTCATAAAAAGGTACATTGTAGGCCTACTTACTAGGTATTAAAAATTAAACTGTATTTTAGTCGAAACTAAATTTGACCGCCGGCAGTTTGCCGAGATGAAAACAAAAGTTTTCCCTACCCCATTTTTGGGATACTTTTCCTTCCACATACACGTGCATACCGGTACACGTTTTCATGTTTATGTGTATAAATACATGTACATACATGTATTTTCATATATATTTACATGTGTATATACATGTGTATATACATGTGCATACATGTGCATACATGTACATACATGTACAATCATGTTCGGTACCCTGCCGCCATGCTTTAAATTTTAGAGTTGGAGAACACTGCAAAAGTGGTCACAAAACTAGAATCAATAGCTGTTCTTTGTTGGTGATTTGTGTTTAAGGAAATTTAGTTGCAAAATATCTGGAGGTCAGGAAAAAAAGTGAAAACAACCTGCGAGTGGCAGCATTAATTGGTATTGAATGCCGAAATGAAACTACCAAATGTTCGGGAATTTCTTTTTGAACTTCTGCTGAATTGAACGAACCCGAACTTGCCGTCTTTGTTACAGCACACCTAAATAGATGCACTCCAAATAATTTAAGTTGAACTGCGAGATTCGTTGTGTTGAAACAACAGGGCAGTGATTGCGCTGTTAATGAGTAGGGGCATTTAGACAAACAAAGGAGAACTGTTGGAGTACATTATACTCTGTACTCTATAACTCTTTTAAAACACGAAGCATACATTGCTTAAATGTGCCCGCAATATCAATTGGTTTGTTGCTAAATATGTCATGATTTGGATTATTTATTTCATAGATAATTTGATTAGCGCCCGTAACTCTACAACTATGCCCGTAACTCTACAACTATGCAAAGTATTTCCCGCAAGCTGCAGCTGCTAATTGGGCTATTTCACAATAAGTGTACACTTTCAGTCTCACTGGCAAATGGGGGTAAAATTTCAAACTTGTCCAACTCACAAAAACTCTGTTGATCTAAAAACTTCAGGATGTATACTAATAATTCCTAAAATATCAGAGCGTGGCATTATGATTAACATGTTTATTTTTTCCAATGAAGTAATGATTTGCAATGGGTTGTCTGGAGAGGACATTTTGTTAAACACAGAATATCACAATATAATGGCCAGACAAAATGTTGAAATGGTAATGCCATGCAATGTCCTGTTAGAAGGAATGGTACTGTTAATTTTACAAACATAACATAAAATATTTCAATCATGGTTGACATGTTATATTACAATTAACTGCTGTCCTGGAGAGGACAAATTTTTAACGGATTTTCCACAACCCTGAATATGATCTTGATAATATTTACTCAAATCTCTCACACGATCAAATTGTCATATTTACTCCATCAAATGTGTCCTGTAGATGATACAAACATACTTGTGAGTACATATTTCCAAACTATTCCATTGTCATGAATACCTTGTCCTGGAGAGGACATTACCATATTTTATTTAACGGGAAATCCACTTTATTTTGAAATGTTCATAACATTAAAATTTTTCGACCGAATTACACCAACCCAAGTTTCACAATATTGTTGAACACTATATATCCATGATTGATCACCAAATTCACCACAATAATGCATCATCAACAAATGATTCCACTTAAACTAATGTAAAACTTGAAATGAGACTCCAAAATGGTGTTAAAAGTGCATGTAAATAGAGAAATTCAAAACGAATAACTCGTAAAATTATGTAAAAATAGTTCTGTAGCTTGTCCTTCATATTACCCATCATATAAAATCACTCATAACATGTATTTGCACTGATAAAGTTATCCAGGATGGGTTATACTGTAATTTACTCAAATGACCACTTATTGTGAAATAGCCCAATTACTCTGATAGATTTACACTGTGTTTACACTGGCAAAGGTGGATACAGACCCAGCATTTTTATTGCGACCGCAAAATTGAATATGCCGCATTTACACTACACCTCGATCCGGCTTCAACCTGCCTTCAGAAACTACTAATTGTGACCACAGTACATGCGTGAGCCGCTGTTGTGTTTTGGAACTGGTGCCAGATTGGTCAATTAAATCTACATTACCACATGGTGGGCACCACCCCAAGGACACTCGAAATGCCAAATCTGTATTTGGGTAACATTTACACTACAAGCGACCTTGACAACTGCCGGGTTCAACCCTACCCAAAAGGTGACTTGAAAAGGGCGAATCAGACCCAGCTTTGATTCGTCTTTTTCAATTCACCTTTTGCGTTTACACTGAGTGCCTACCTGGCTTCATCTCATGCTGTTGAACTGCTGTGGACATGCTATTATAACAGTCCAGTTTGGTAAGGGAAGTTGTTAGCTCACTGCTGGATTTTTCTGGTCATCTAGTTGCCACCTTAGTAATCTTGTCAGCCCCTGGCTGCTAAATACCCTGTCAATTATTCTGCTAAATTTACGGTATCTGGACAAGTACTGGATAATCTTGCTGAATTTGGCTCTCTTACATGTATCTGCCTTGCTGGGTGGACTACTCGTCAGCCCTTGGCTACTAAATACATTCAAGAAACAAAACCTTTGTTAAGCAGCCCTTGCTAAACAATTAGGACTTTGCTTAGCAAAACCAATGGCATTTATTATTAAGATAAACGAGCAAATGTACAGTAAGCACTCCAAAGCAAACCATTCACATTATTTTTAACAATGGAACAATACTTTTTGTCATAGGCTCACATTGATAAGAATTGACTGGTCTTATCCTTGCTCACACATGAATTATCACACCCAGCCATGCTTTTATATTGCGATATAGCCAAGCACATGAGCGGTGTGTGCCAGCCACTTTTTTCCATTAATGTGATGATTATGTACAATTTTGTTACACATCGACAAGTTTACACAAAGGGCGACAATATATAACCCTATACGTTTGTAAATCCACCTCATTGGAGAATGTTGACATCCAGAAAAAAACAGATTTTGCAACTGCTCTGAAAACATTCAAAATTCTCCTCAGTGAGGGCGCTGGACTTCACCCTAAACTTGTAAAACAATCAGAACCAATAATTATTATTGTAATAACATAAAAGCGTGTGTCCACTCACATGGAGAGTGCTTGCTAGAACTGACTCCATTGTCAAATCATACCCTTTACTACTTTACTAGTTACGCAATACCAGCTGTAAATACCTCATGCTTACTTGCATAACTATAAGACAAATATTTCCCGCTATTCTGCGTAACGCGGGAAATGAATAGTCTTATCCTTGCTCACACATGAATTATCACACCCAGCCAGCTTTTATATTGCGATATAGCCAAGCACATGAGCGGCATCTAGAATACAAAAGCAAGTGTTGCTTGATAAAGATAAATATTCCAAAATTAATCTATAGACCCAAGTTTTGAGTTATTTCCAATCTGTTCTCTAAGGAATCTTCTATATATCTGTCTTTACTCTCGTCCGTTTTCCCAACGGCCATGGCGCTTGAGACACCTGTCTCCTACCTGCCTTCTGGCCGCAGTAGTTACTCCACCTGATCTTAATGAATGCAAGCCCAGATTCAGATTGGGCGCCACCGATGCTAAAATTTTTACAATACGTTCTCTGGCTGTGGTGTAACTTAATTTCTTGTCTTTATAGACACAGTTTTAGATCTAAAAGCGGGTTTGAATAGGAAACCATCCGTCTGTGTATTTAGGTCGGCTAATTCCATATATCTTGATTTGTTCTTTTTCCTTTCTTGTTTAACTCCAGCTTCTGCTTCTTTGTAGCCCTAGCCTCTGCCCTAATCATCTTCTTCTCGTCGTCAGAGTCCGATGCGAGAGGGTTGGCCTCGTACTCCTTCACCAGCTTCCACCCTATTTCTGAGGCATAGGCCATGCGTATCAGTTTCTGTCTGTGATTAATAAGCGCCATACCCTCGGCGATCTCCTTCACTGTTTGCCCCACATTCCTGGCTCCTTCCATGTTGCTTTGTGCGTCCCTCAGCTTTGTCGTCACTTTTGAATTAAACTTGTACTGATCTTCACAGCTCTTTCTTTTGAAGGTGTAGTTGTCGTTGACCAAAATGGTGTTCTGAATCTTTGCGAGCTGATTCTCTGAAATATCTTGCTGACTGCTGTTGATCTTCTCCTCGAATAGGGCGAATTTACTTGAAATTAGTCCGTCTAGTTTTTCCATTAGTGCGGCTTGCGAACTAATGACGGCCGACTGCACTCTATCTTCTATGAAACGTGCTTGTTATCCGGGCTCCATTTTTATCAATGTATGTACGAGTGGCTGGCTAAAAGCGTGTGTGTGTCCGCTCACATAGAGAGTGCTTGCTAGAACTGACTCTATTGTCAAATCATACCCTTTATATACACTTCGTACTTTACTAGTTACGCAATACCAGCTGTAAATACCTCATGCTTTCTCGCATAACTATAAGACAAATATTTCCTGCTATTCTGCGTAACGCAGGAAATGAATATTTTAGTCAGAGACTAAAAACGAAGGAAAATACTGGAAAATAATATTTAAAATTGTGTTAGCAGTCTGTGTTTGAGACCACTAGTGGCATCTGGTAAGAACTCATCTGTTCTAGTTTCTAATGTTACTGATGAACATTTTGCTTGCTGTGGAGTGCGAGGCCGCTAATCTGGGAAAGTGACACTAGCAGAGAAGCAAGGTCTTTTTAAAGGGCTGGTAGAATTGTCACAGATAATCCTGCACAGGGGACCACATTGGGGTGCCTCCTGGTGTTGAAATATATCGTAGAAGCATGTTCAGGGTTAAATTCCTTCAGCTCTGGCTATGGAAATTCAAGAGTCTTTTGGGAGAGACGGTACCTGGCATCAGTCTTGACTATTCCCATACAGGAGAAACCTCTCGAGTACCGCATTGGCGACTAGAATCAGAAACAAAAGGAATTTCCCAATACATGTACATTTAACTGGTAATTTTAGAACATTATTGACCATGCCATGGTCAGAACCTTTCTTTTGAAATTCAACTAAAGCGGGGAGTCCAAATCATGCTTGGTACAGCAGGGTACAGTAATTTGTTTTCCCGGGAATACTAGAATCAATATTACGGTACATGCACAAGCTTAGGGAAGTTGCCTCTGTACTCCCTGACAAGGAGCTCCCAGACTGCTCTCCTGCTCAGATGACTCAAACTCGGGCTCCAGAATGCTTTCAACTTGTCCCAATCCACATCAACTTCTGCAGGGACCACACCGTGGTTGGCTAACAGCTCCCCCAAATGATTCACGAATGTATGGATCGAGCTCTTTATGACCGAAGCTTGAAAGTTCCTCTGCAGGGGTATAGAGTGGTGTTCAGCAGAATATCCCAGCAAACACATAACATTTTAAAAACATTGTTGAAAGGTTGTAAGCAAAACATTGTGAAACTAACATAAAATAACATTATTAAAACGTTAAAATGTCGTGTAATTGAAAACATTTTCTCTATAACATTTTTATAATGTTGTGAAAATGTTTAAACTGTGCAGTCTAAAGACGTTATATTGATAACATTTTAAAAACATTCTTAAAAAGTAATATACAAAACATTTTTTAAATAGCGTAAAAGAAACGTTATCAAAATGTTTTACTTCGTGGTCACTGAAAACGTTTTGCGTATAGCAATAAAATAACGTTCTTAAAACGTTAAACTGAAGTCTAATTGCAAACATTTTCTCTATAACATTTGTATAATGTTGTGAAAATGTTAAAACTGTCCAGGCTAAAGACGTTATTTTGATAACATTTTAAAAACATTCTTAAAAGTAATATACAAAACATTTTTTAAATATAGCGTAAAAGAAACGTTATCAAAATGTTTTACTTCGTGGTCACTGAAAACGTTTTGCGTATAGCATGAAAATAACGTTATTAAAACGTTAAACTGAAATATAATTGAAAACATTTTCTCTATAACATTTTTATAATGTTGTGAAAATGTTAAAACTGTGCAGTCTGAAGACGTTATATTGATAACATTTTAAAAACATTCTTAAAAAGTGTAGTATACAAAACATTTTTTAAATAGCGTAAAGGAAACGTTATCAAAATGTTTTACTTCGTGGTCACTGAAAACGTTTTGCGTATAGCGTTAAAATAACGTTCTTAAAACGTTAAACTGAAGTCTAATTGCAAACATTTTCTCTATAACATTTGTATAATGTTGTGAAAATGTTCAAACTGTCCAGGCTAAAGACGTTATTTTGATAACATTTTAAAAACATTCTTAAAAGTAATATACAAAACATTTTTTAAATAGCGTAAAAGAAACGTTATCAAAATGTTTTACTTCATGGTCACTGAAAACGTTTTGCGTATAGCATTAAAAAAACGTTCTTAAAACGTTAAACTGAAGTCTAATTGAAAACATTCTCTCTATAACATTTTTATAATGTTGTGAAAATGTTAAAACTGTGCATGTTAAAGACGTTATATTGATAACCTTTGTAAAACATTCTTAAAAAGTAATATACCAAACATTTTTTAAATAGCGTAAAAGAAACGTTATCAAAATGTTTTACTTCGTGGTCACTGAAAACGTTTTGCGTATAGCATGAAAATAACGTTATTAAAACGTTAAACTGAAATCTAATTGAAAACATTTTCTCTATAACATTTTTATAATGTTGTGAAAATGTTAAAACTGTGCAGTCTGAATACGTTATATTGGTAACATTTTAAAAACATTCTTAAAAAGTAGTATACAAAACATTTTTTAAATTGCGTAAAGGAAACGTTATCAAAATGTTTTACTTCGTGGTCACTGATAACGTTTTGCGTATAGCGTTAAAATGACGTTCTTAAAACGTTAAACTGAAGTCTAATTGCAAACATTTTCTCTATAACATTTGTATAATGTTGTGAAAATGTTAAAACTGTCCAGGCTAAAGACGTTATTTTGATAACATTTTAAAAACATTCTTAAAAGTAATATACAAAACATTTTTTAAATATAGCGTAAAAGAAACGTTATCAAAATGTTTTACTTCGTGGTCACTGAAAACGTTTTGCGTATAGCATGAAAATAACGTTATTAAAACGTTAAACTGAAATATAATTGAAAACATTTTCTCTATAACATTTTTATAATGTTGTGAAAATGTTAAAACTGTGCAGTCTGAAGACGTTATATTGATAACATTTTAAAAACATTCTTAAAAAGTGTAGTATACAAAACATTTTTTAAATAGCGTAAAGGAAACGTTATCAAAATGTTTTACTTCGTGGTCACTGAAAACGTTTTGCGTATAGCGTTAAAATAACGTTCTTAAAACGTTAAACTGAAGTCTAATTGCAAACATTTTCTCTATAACATTTGTATAATGTTGTGAAAATGTTCAAACTGTCCAGGCTAAAGACGTTATTTTGATAACATTTTAAAAACATTCTTAAAAGTAATATACAAAACATTTTTTAAATAGCGTAAAAGAAACGTTATCAAAATGTTTTACTTCATGGTCACTGAAAACGTTTTGCGTATAGCATTAAAAAAACGTTCTTAAAACGTTAAACTGAAGTCTAATTGAAAACATTCTCTCTATAACATTTTTATAATGTTGTGAAAATGTTAAAACTGTGCATGTTAAAGACGTTATATTGATAACCTTTGTAAAACATTCTTAAAAAGTAATATACCAAACATTTTTTAAATAGCGTAAAAGAAACGTTATCAAAATGTTTTACTTCGTGGTCACTGAAAACGTTTTGCGTATAGCATGAAAATAACGTTATTAAAACGTTAAACTGAAATCTAATTGAAAACATTTTCTCTATAACATTTTTATAATGTTGTGAAAATGTTAAAACTGTGCAGTCTGAATACGTTATATTGGTAACATTTTAAAAACATTCTTAAAAAGTAGTATACAAAACATTTTTTAAATTGCGTAAAGGAAACGTTATCAAAATGTTTTACTTCGTGGTCACTGATAACGTTTTGCGTATAGCGTTAAAATGACGTTCTTAAAACGTTAAACTGAAGTCTAATTGAAAACATTTTCTCTATAACATTTGTATAATGTTGTGAAAATTTTAAAACTGTGCAGGCTAAAGACGTTATTTTGATAACATTTTAAAAACATTCTTAAAAGTAATATACAAAACATTTTTTAAATAGCGTAAAAGAAACGTTATTAAAATGTTTTACTTCGTGGTCACTGAAAACGTTTTGCGTATAGCATTAAAAAAACGTTCTTAAAACGTTAAACTGAAGTCTAATTGAAAACATTCTCTCTATAACATTTTTATAATGTTGTGAAAATCTTAAAACTGTGCATGTTAAAGACGTTATATTGATAACCTTTGTAAAACATTCTTAAAAAGTAATATACCAAACATTTTTTAAATAGCGTAAAAGAAACGTTATCAAAATGTTTTACTTCGTGGTCACTGAAAACGTTTTGCGTATAGCATGAAAATAACGTTATTAAAACGTTAAACTGAAATCTAATTGAAAACATTTTCTCTATAACATTTTTATAATGTTGTGAAAATGTTAAAACTTGTGCAGTCTGAAGACGTTATATTGGTAACATTTTAAAAACATTCTTAAAAAGTAGTATACAAAACATTTTTAAAATTGCGTAAAGGAAACGTTATCAAAATGTTTTACTTCGTGGTCACTGAAAACGTTTTGCGTATAGCGTTAAAATAACGTTCTTAAAACGTTAAACTGAAGTCTAATTGAAAACATTTTCTCTATAACATTTGTATAATGTTGTGAAAATGTTAAAACTGTGCAGGCTAAAGACGTTATTTTGATAACATTTTAAAAACATTCTTAAAAGTAATATACCAAACATTTTTTAAATATCGTAAAAGAAACGTCAAAATGTTTTACTTCGTGGTCACTGAAAACGTTTTGCGTATAGCAGTAAAACAACGTTCTTAAAACGTTAAAATTAAGTCTAATTATAAACATTTTCTTAAAAAGTAATATACCAAACATTTTTTAAATAGCGTAAAAGAAACGTTATCAAAATGTTTTACTTCGTGGTCACTGAAATGTTTTGCGTATAGCATGAAAATAACGTTATTAAAACGTTAAACTGAAATCTAATTGAAAACATTTTCTTTATAACATTTTTATAATGTTGTGAAAATGTTAAAACTGTGCAGTCTGAAGACGTTATATTGATAACATTTTAAAAACATTCTTAAAAAGTAATATACAAAACATTTTTTAAATAGCGTAAAAGAAACGTTATCAAAATGTTTTACTTCGTGGTCACTGAAAACGCTTTGCGTATAGCGTTAAAATAACGTTCTTAAAACGTTAAAGTTGCACTGCCCGTGTTTGGGCCGATTTGGGCGAACAATTTTTTTTTTAAAGTTAAATAGGTATTTTTCTAGAATATAAAAAGTTATCAGCTTTCATTTGGTACCAAGAACGTAAAAATCCGTCAAGGATTAATGCCAGTCGATTAAAAACAAGAAATGATTAAAAGGCTGGCAGGTCATTTAATCGACAGGGTTATGACGTAAATGTACATGTGCGCGTACATGTGTACATTGTACACATACTATGTACATATGAACGTACGCGCACATGTACAACATGTGAAGCACGTTTCAAGAAAAAGGCTTGTATCTCCAAATCACGACGTCGGAAATTTAAGTTTTTGATATTTTTTGTAACAGAGACACGTAAGCTTTCTAAATTCGTTCGCTTGTGTAAATTAATTTTTTTAATCCTTTCATCACCGAAACACGGGCAATGCAACTTTAAACTGAAGTCTAATTGAAAACATTTTCTCTATAACATTTGTATAACGTGGGAGCGTGTGTGGTCTAGTGGGTATGAAGCGGGACTCCCAACCAGAGGTTGGGGGTTCGAGTCCCACTTCGACCAACGTGTCTGTGTCCCTGGGCAAGGCACTTAATCCCTTTACGATCTTGTGTCCAAATGTTTTTACAACGTTTTTAAAACCACACATTTTAATGTTAAAAAAACATTTTTCGGAAACATTGCTATAACATTGTTAAAACGTTCTTACGGCGATTGATAAACATTTCCGTGATGTTTTGACAATGCTATTAAAACGTTATAAAAACATTTTCGCGATGTTGTGTCTAAATGTTATTGCAACGTTTTTAAAACCAAACATTTTAATGTTAAAAAAACATTATTCGAAAACATTGCTATAACATTGTTAAAACGTTCTTACGACGTTTGATAAACATTTCAAAAACATTTCCGTGATGTTTTGACAATGTTAATAAAACGTTATAAAAACATTTTAATGACGTCTTATAAACGTCTTTTTCTAGCTGTTAAAAAATGCAATGCATTGTGGGATTACATGTAACTCAACATATTTACCGTGTAAAAAGGCTAATTGGCTTCAGTTTTGGCAGTTGTTTTGATGTTTGTAAATGGGTTTTTGCTTGATAATAGACAAATTGGCAATTGTCGGGGATGAACAAACTCAAAGTGGCGAGAGATTATAATTACATTTGGTATTCGGTTAGTAGGTGTGTGCCAACCATGGTTACAGGGTGCAGGTTTTTGTGGAGCATAAATAGAAGTCGCGCATAAAGCTAATGTATGAGTAGTGTATGTAATGTATGAGTAGTGTAATGTATGTGTAATGTATGAGTAGTGTATGAGTCATGTAATGTTAAGTAATGTATGAGTAATGTATGAGGCGTCAGGAAACGACGTCTTTGAAATTACGTCTTTTGACATTTTAACAACATTTCCGTGATGTTTTGACAATGTTAATAAAACGTTATAAAAACATTTTCGCGATGTTGTGTCCAAATGTTATTGCAACGTTTTTAAAACCACACATTTTAATGTTAAAAAACATTATTCGAAAACATTGCTATAACATTGTTAAAACGTTCTTACGACGTTTGATAAACATTTCAAAAACATTTCCGTGATGTTTTGACAATGTTAATAAAACGTTATAAAAACATTTTCGCGATGTTGTGTCCAAATGTTATTACAACGTTTTTAAAACCACACATTTTAATGTTAAAAAAACATTTTTTTGGAAACATTGCTATAACATTGTTAAAACGTTCTTACGACGTTTGATAAACATTTTAAAAACATTTCCATGATGTTTTGAAACTGTTAATAAAACGTTATAAAAACATTTTCACGATGTTGTGTCCAAATGTTATTATAACGTTTCTAAAACCACACATTTTAATGTTAAAAAAACATTTTTTTGGAAACATTGCTATAACATTGTTAAAACGTTCTTACGACGTTTGATAAACATTTTAAAAACATTTCCATGATGTTTTGAAACTGTTAATAAAACGTTATAAAAACATTTTCACGATGTTGTGTCCAAATGTTATTATAACGTTTCTAAAACCACACATTTTAATGTTAAAAAAACATTTTTTGGAAACATTGCTATAACATTTTCGGAAACATTTTTAAAATGTTATTACAATGTTATTGTGTTTGCTGGAGAAGTAGCGTGGACAACTTGGGATCCTTGTGAAGATCACCAAAGCATTTCCGGACACAATTCACAATATATTCTACCAAAGATGGCTGACTAGATACAAAGGACAGGAGAACTGCCTCTGTAGCTCCGTAGAAATGCAGACAGAACTTGGAAAAAGGCAGATCTTTCTTCAGCCTCAGCACTATAGCGATGGCCCTACTTAGTCATTTTGTAGATCTCCTCAAGTGACTTTGGCTTAGATTCCAAGTAAGATTCGTGAGTAACAAACCTAACTTGCTGGACTCTGTCTGTGGTAGGCTAGAGATGAGCTGAGAGTTGCTGGATGTGTTGCATGTTAATGGCGTAGGGTTCGGTGTACTCATCATTGAGATTTGTTGGCCGCCATGCAGCCGTGGTGTTGCCGGGGTATCCTTAAACGGCTTGTTGATTTCATGCAGAGACTTACACTGTAATAGTGTGATATGTGGTGTCCAGCGGGTCTGTTGTGTATATCTATCTGGCTCATTTATTTCCACCTTGTGACCCCCTCTTGTTTAATTCTCCTCTTCAACATTCTCCATTCTCCCCTCCCTCTCCGTCCCTCCTTCCTATACTTTCTCAACGTGTGATGTTATTTTGGTTGATGGATTAGAATTTTAGCAGAAGAAAACATTTGATGGCAGATGCCATTGTACAGATTTGTGTCACAGCACCGTTAAAGAAACCAGTTCGTTATATTACAATGAAGGCAGTATTGGTAAAATCTTGTTTGTTTTAAACAATGATTAATGGCGAGCTATGGCGCAACATTGAAAATCGACAATCCTTCACTAGCACAACCGACTTGGCAAGAAAAACGTCAACAATTACCACAAATTCAGAAGTCCGGACATTGTCTTCAGAATGACCAATGAAAATCCAAATAATAGATGATGAATTGAGGTGTGAAATCCCAATCACATTGAAAATGTGGGGCAAATGTTTGGCGAAGCAGCGCGTTAGGTGTGCTTTCATTTACTCTTCTCCTTTTCAACCCTGGCCGGGCGGAGCGGGTCCGGAGGGCGCTCTCCGCGTCGGCACCTGCCAACGCCTGGTTGTGAACCGTGCCACAATAAATTTATACTCCCCGGATTGTTTGGTTGCAGTCTACAACCAGGCAGCGTTACTCTTCAACATTTCCGACAGTGTTAAGCAATGGGCAAAGTCGTTTTCTTAGATTTCAAGAATTTAATACACTATACGTACAGTTTCCAACGTACATGTATTTACAGCTCAATAAATGACTCAAGTTTCATTTCTTTTACGCAGTTGGGTCAGCTTCACTGACTCAATCTACTCCGCCAATTCCCCAATAAATTAATTGTAAAACCCCAGCTCCTAGCCGGATTAAGTCCGCTAGCAACGAGCTAAAAATATAAACGTTAGCCCAAGGCTATTTAGTTGCCAGTCCCAGACTGGACTTCACTCCGCCAGCTTCCCGCTGGAAATTCAACCAGTTATCCAGAATCGGGAGGTTCTCCATTAGCTCCACGTTGACGAATCGGTATTCTCAGATACCCCGCCCAAGACGTAGAATACCAGGGAGAATTCAGGTCTGTTGTCCTAACTGGAATTTACTCCGCCAGCTCCCCACTGGTAGTTACATGTACTACGCCAGTTACCCAGACTCGGGAGGGTCTCCATTAGCTCCACGTTGACGAATAAGTACTCTCAGATGCCTCGCCCAAGACGTGGAACACCAGGGAGAATTCAGGTCCGTCGTCCTCACTGGATAGTTACCCCTTCCCGGCCCCCGCGTATAAATATTCCCTGCTCCGCCTTCATCCGCACGAAGCACCGTAGTAAATTGAGTCGGTGTGAGCTTTTCCTATTGCGTATCGTCAAACTGCTCTGCTACCCGAGATGAGCACTGGAGCCCCATGTAGTGTACATATAGCTTACTCCGCCACCGGAGTAAATTGAGTTGCCGCAGCCGCTGGCCGTCTCCTAAACGATCAGCACGGCGGCTCTCTATATCAACGGATGGATAACTGCTCCGGTTTTCTGTGATGAGCACCGGAGTCCCATGTTGTGTACGTTTAGCTGACTTCGCTACCCGCGATGACCGGAGTAAATTGAGTCATTGAGTTCCAGCAGCAGCTGCTGGCCGTTTCCTAAAAAATAAACGATCAGCACGGCTCTCTATTAGCAACTGATCATAACGTATTTATCAAACATGTAAAAGTTTCAACCTAGTTTATGGAGTAACCATTTTTGAAATAAATTACAATTAGATTTCTCAGAAAATGGATAAAGAAAAGTTATCTGGCATAAAGGCGTGTCCCTAGTTGATTTATCTAAAATAAATATTTATGAGCTGTGCGGCCTCTTCTGCACATTAAAAATGGCAACCTACATGTCAATATAGTGGACAATTCTGGTGCGAAGATTCTAAACGTTTTCGGAATCTATCTGCATAATAACTAGTAAGGTAGGCAGTCTGCGTCTCACGTCACACTAGTCACTTCTCATCTTTCTCTGGCAGGTGTTCTGATGGCAGCATTATACATGTCAAATGTTTCTTCACCTGCAGGTGTTTTTCACTTCTCAATTTCATTACCTACATCCTGCTCTTCATTCTCCGCTAGAAATGTTTGAGACAGTTTGAACCTATCATTCGAAATGGCCTGTCTGTTGACTGGATAGATCCCAGAGCCTTTGAACCCACCAATGCAACACCATGGTAAAGCCAGTTTCATCAGCATTCCAAATCAAGGTTTGTCGAGCATATCCCTATCTGACAGAATTTTTTTGTACTGTTGGAACCAATTATCCACAACTTGTGAAACTACTTTTGCATGGGAAGCTTCCAAAAGTGTCTTTTCTTTTCCCAACTTGCTGCAGTGCCTAGCCATGAACCCATAATAGCACGAATGACCATGTCTAATGTCATTAAAAGGATTCTTCTTTTGCTCTTTCTTTGGGAAGTCTTGTACCAGATCTAAAATATCTGATGGACAGGTCTACAAGTACATGTAGTCCCATCCACTTTAATGCCATCTCAGATAAATAGAGTGGAGACCATCATTCCTTCTTCACATGACAAGTAAGGCACTGGCCTTTGGACGGAGACTGTACAGCTGGTTCGACTCTGCAAAAAAACTGTATACTGTACCTTATACATGTAAGCCATGTTTTTTGGCAATTTTTAAAACACTTTGACCCGACTTTACCTCAATGATTTCTTTGCTTTGATCGTCTTTAAAGGCCCAGTGGATCATTTGCAATGACCCCAAAATAAATCGACGAGTTTACAGGGGAAAAGTTCTGAAAGTAAAGATTGAATTAATAGCAACTATCCAATGAAAGGTTTTCGCTCAAAACGATATAATTTTACCAGAAAATAATTCGTAAAGATGAAATTATTTAGATCGTTTGCAAACGATTTACTTATTTTTGGTTCGCATCTATGCGGTCCAAAATGCATGGGTGCTGTGTACTCTGTGTGCGTGTTCCAACGCGATGCATTTGTATGGATCGCGCGCACATCACGCAGTATGTGCGCCACAGAGTGCATGACGCAAGCCACACATAGTACCGTACCCGATCAACTGAGAACGAATATTTGAAACACCCTGCCAAGACCAGGAAAATGCATATGGATTTTCATGGTTTTTTTTAAACGTGGTACATTTGACAAAGCTGAAATTTCTTCGGATGAGTTTGTTGATGTCTTTCTTATGATTTATAATGGTTTTATTCGCAGAATCGCTCAAAAACAGATCATCCACAGGGCCTTTAAAGAGGTCCTCCAGAAGCCTCTGCTGTACTTTTTCTTGACTTTAGAGGCTGCTTCTCCGGACTGTTGGTTTTGCTTTCTTGGTCTTCCCCGGTGTTAACCCTGAAATCAAATATTAATGACCATTAGGGGAGCATGGGGTTAGTTGGAACAATTTTCACAAAATTGTCTATAAAACACTAACATAATTTATTAACCCTAATGGTACCAAATCCTCCAATTTGTACACAATTCTCGGTTGGACCAAGTGGTTAGGGTTAAAGAAAAAACAGCTATACAACTTTAAGCATTCATACACTATGTATATACTATGTACATGTACATGGAGGTGTGCTACAAATGGAGCCTAAAAATGTCAGCTGTTCCGACTTACTCAAATAACCAACAATGCAAAAAAACATGGTTATAGCTCACAGTTTCTCCTCATAATTAAAATCCTGTTTCCCAATTTTACTGCTGCCATTGACTAACTTATTGGCGATCTTTAGAAATTAAGTTAATTATATCTTTAACAGCAATTAAGTTAATTATCAGACACCTAGTACAGATCCTGGAGTATTCTATGATGTAGCACATAAAACAGTCTTGGTGCTCATAATCCGTTCTGTTTATTGACAACCAGCCAATTTTTTGTATGAGGACAAAGTTTGTTGCTGAGAAAGTCACAAGCAAGGAACAATGTACAAAAACCAACATTTTCAAGGCTGTTCAGGTTATAGATTAGGCTCGCACATTATTTTGCATCTGTTTTCTTTTGTGCCGACAGTGTAGTCAAAGTGTTCATATGGTTTCTTCTCTAGAGTCCCACTGCAGCATTGTGAAGTATGATTGCATTATCCGGCATTCCGGCCGCATTTACCCGTAGAACACACCTTCTCTGAAGCACATACATGTACTTGCACCTGTGCGAAAACATTGTCGAAGTTGTCATGGCTAAACTTCAGTTCTTCTGATTTTTACTGGAAAGAAAGCCATTACTGGACTCTTTGAACCACTCGTTACTTGCATGTTTCAAACTTGGGTGTTTTTGTTGTTGTTCCAGCGTATTCCCTAACATCCATTTTGACCGTTCCTCCAAGAACCCCTGACTGTAGGCTTTGTTTGTCTAGATATCGGTAAACAATTTTCTTGTATCCTCCGATATGGGTAGCATACCTGCCAACTAGTCCGATTTTATCATATTTGTTCCGATTTGTAAGTGTTAAAAGTTTTGAAAATCGGGACAATCGGAACAGACGACTTGACCTGACGCGCCGCATGTGTTGTGTGTACAAATGTACATGAAAACAGATGCAGTGCTATATATAGGTCAACTTGACCATTGTACCAACTCGACCGTTGCAAGTTTCACTAGAGTGCAATTTTTTTCACTTGGCAATGTTGGAAGGTATGGGGTACCCACGTACTTCCTTTCACATGCATACATGTTGACAAAGTGACGTCACGACATTATTGTATAAACCAATCTCGACAGCATCAGTTCTCTTCCCCTGGTATAGTTCTGAGTTCCAGATGTATCCTGTCTTCGCCTCAGCCAAATTCCAGCAATTCAAACCCCACTTATGAGGCTTGTTGGGTTTGTATACCTTCATTCCAGTGCGGCCCTTGAAAGGTATGATGGTTTCTTCGACCGATAGCTCTCGGTCTGGATAGTAAGCCGACTTCCATCGACTCACAACCATGTCCATGATTTCCTTTATTTTTCCACGCCTATCATGGTCGGGGTCACCAGGTACTGTCAGCATTGCGTTGTCCGTGCAGTGGAAGAAAGCCAAGATCAGCCGGAAACGATCCCGTGACATTATGGATTTTATTCCTGGGGCCTCCATTGTCCATTCTGTGGTCCAGTAAGCATCGTAGTTGGGGCGTCGATCAATGCCAAGCAACAACAAAATAGCAAGAAATGCTCTCAGTTCAGTGTCAGTGACATCTCGCCATTTACGAAATCTGGAATGTATGCCCAAGCTATCGATACCACCTTTACTTGCGATGGTGGATGCTGCATATCTGTTAGTTTCTACAACAAGTAAATCAATTACCTCTGCATCAAAGTAATGGGAGAAAATCCTGAACGAGTTCATCATAGTCGCGCATATCTGAATCCGGATCGGTTCGAAACAAAACTCACCCAAAGAGGTTTCGCAAGCACACGACTCGCTATTCACAGTTTGCACGGCCGCGCGGATTATGGATATCAGAGACAGACGAACTAATTCGGTCAGAATATGACGTACATCTTACTGGTTGGTATACACACTGCAGTGCTCGGCTTGGAAAATAACACAAATGATTGAGAAATAACACATTTTTCTTATAAGATGTAAAATGTTTAATGATTACGACCACCTAATTACACATGCTTTTAAAAGACATACATGTACTACAAAACCACTTGTTTAAAATGCGTAAGTCTCCTTATATACACCGTCTCTTCCCGTGACTGCAGAAAGTAAGGGAGGTTCAGATGCACGTAAAATGCGAACATGAAATGCATTGCACACATTGACATGCTTTGAACATTATTTTATTCTGAGGAGATCTTAGAACAATAAACAAAAAAACCTGCATCCTTGACCTTTGTGGCAAGATAAACCTTTTGATGTGACCAAGATTCGACCCCGAGTTCTAAGACCTCACGAGGTGACCGTTGCTGAAATATGTTCGCGTTCACGTTCGCGTTTTACGTGCATAGTGATGAGAATAAATAAATAAATAAATAAATAAAAACCTACATTGTATTTAGAGGGAGTTAATATGCAAATGCTCACCTACATGTAGATACAAGACTATTTCGTTTATAGTGCGTTCGGACGTGTAGAAGGTGTTGGTATTAATGTTGAGATTGTCCAGATACGTGTTTGTGGTATGGGCGATCTCTTTTTTTATCAGCCAATACATGCAGCGCATAGCCGCCACAAAAGCATGATGTTGGACAGTCACCATTTCGGTAAAAGCTCCCTCAATGCATCCATCCCTATTTGAAGCTTCACTTTGGCCTTCAAGGCTTATGGCGACTAAATGGAAAACGCTTTTCTGATGTTCCCTCAGCCGATCCTCTCTAACAGTTTTACAGGGAATTTCCGTCCAATTTCTCTGGCCTGACCTGGCGTGTTGATGGTGCCTTACGCAAAGCTTGTAAAACATGCCCTCTAAATTAACAAGAATAAAAAACACAAAATTATGAACACATGTTTGATTTGTTTTGTTTAGGGTTGCTGTATTCAAAACCACGTTTGTTCACACCTTCATTGTGGTCAAAACTGACCCATGGGTAGGTTTTTTCTCATGCAGGATCGAAGCCGGATGTGCGATGCTTCGAACTCACACCAGCAACTTTTTCCTTGGCAGTTTACATGTACATGTACTGGTTTGGCTTTGACCCTCCTCTGTCAAGTCTACCTCACTTGGCCTTGCACTTGTAGTAGGCTTCGTAAAGTATTTATAAAGGCCTCCCTCTTTGGACATTTTGTTACGATGGAACCGTTCACTTCAGCGGCAGAACGATACGTTTTCATCAGTAACACTGCTTGGGTCAGGGCGAGAATTCTCATTCGACTGTGATACGGTTTTTATCGTACGTGTATACGTATTACAATAAATTGGCAATACACGAATGTGATCGTCCCCATTATTACAATCCATTATGTCTGCTGAGGCACACTTTTCGTTGTAGAATGCATGCCTCCTCTAATGAGAACTTGTTGATCTGGGAGATGTACAAACCCTTGGCAATTAGATATTCTGATTTCAGGCCTAGTCTTTGTTGTTTGGTTTGATGTACAAGTCATATTTGCCCAATACACACTCTGATTTTTCCAGTTGTGTGTGTGTTGGGCGCAACTAAAAATCCGGATTTGGCACCTTTTCTCTTGTAATGTTAATCAGATGAAGGATGTCTCCTTGTGCCGCTATTTCAGATGGATCCTCTTCATCACCAGAAACTTTGAACGGGTATGTCAAGATTGTTTTCCTCTCCATTTGATTGTAAAGGACTAGATGAGATTATCATTTCTTCCTCATCATCTGACTCGTCAGATGTAAGTCCTTGTGAACCTGACAAAATAACTGCTTGTGCATCATTCTCAGATGTATCTTTTTCTGATAAATCTTTTTTGGCTGCATTTCTCTCTGATGTACATCTTTTTGCTGCATCTGTCTCTGATGTATCTTTTTGTGATGTATCCCTTTCTTGTACATCTTTCTCTGATGTGTCGCTTTCAGATGTATGTATCTGCATGTACGATGGGTGCATATCTTTCAGGTGTAGGCTTATCTCTTTCCTGTGTGGCATATTCCATCTCGAGAGTTGAACTTTCCGTTGCCAACAACTGATGAAGAGTACTCTGATTCGTGTTGGATTTTGGTTTTGGTTTTGGTTTTGGTTTTGATTTTGATTTTCTCCTTGATTCTTTGGACTTTGTTTTCAGCAAATCAAGCTCTTTCTTTTTCAGTCTGATATCCAACCTCAATTTCACCATTCCTTCAGCAGCATCAATGGCCTTGGCAAAATGTTTTGCCTCTGAAAAGGTGTCCCTTTGCATCGCTGTGTAATTCAGTTGAAGGTCCAGATCATCTTTGTCCTGTTGGAGTTCATTTATCCTCTCTTCTCTCATCTTTGTGCTTAGACATTGCCTCTTCTTCTGAGGTTCAGGTTGCCCTGATCTGGACCTTTTCTTTCTAAACTGGTAGCCTGACAAGCGAACCTGATCGGATGCCATTTTCACCAAGAGTGCCCTAGAATGTAGGAGTGAAGGATCAAACAAAACAAATAGTATACCTGGTAAGTATAATTAAGCTTTAAACTGGTCAGGACCGGGGGGTTGGGGTAGGGGGACATTCCCTCCCCTCCCCCACCATATTTGTCCTTTATTGAACTTGGTTTTTGCTGCATCCGATCACCAGATCAGACTTTTCTCAATATTTATCCAGGGTCATGTTGTCAAAAAATAGTTGTTACCAGGGGTTAGCTATTGCCATGGCAACTGTTTGTTTGACCTTGTGTCAAATGCTGAAATGTTTTTTAGTGATTTTTTGGTCTTTTTCAAGCAAATTTCCACTTGTTTTTGTTTTTTCCGGAAAAGAGTATTGCTGTGTCACATGATACTTTTAATTGCATTTTTGGAAAATTGAAAATGGCTGCCATATTTGGCAGCCATCTTGGATTGTGTTTTCAGAATGTATTTCGGGGTTCAAAATTTTTTTAATATACATGTATAAAATATTTCTACAAAGCTACTTTGTAAAGACTTATTTACCCATCACACTCGAACATGTGAACCCATCACATGTATGAACCCATCACACTCGAATTTAAGTATGGTCATCAGAAGCTGCCTGAAAATGTTATGGCAGACCATTAGAAGACCACTCCTTCACAATTCAGGTGACAGCACTGTAAAAAGGCAATTTTGTTTAGTGAAAAAAATATATACCGGTACCATGCTTTCATTTTTTTTTAAAACTTGATAGGCCTGCCCAATACAGGCAAGAGGTACTGTCTAAAAAGTAAAAGCACACACACACGTTCAGAGATTGCCTGACATTATATTTTTCAAGTAAGGTATACATTGACTATAGTCCTTAAGAATACTAGACCTCGTAGTATTAAGACTCGTAGGCATGTCACAACATTTCTTTAAATAAACCGCAAGCGCGCGCTACGCGTTATTTTTGAAAATTACAAGCGCGCAGCATGTATGCTGCGCACACTCTGCGTGCGTGCTGCGTGTGTACTGCGTGCGTGCGCAGTAGTCACTGGTCGAAATTAAAAGCAAAAGCAAAATAAAAATAAATCAAAAGCATAGACCTCCCACACCCTGTTTCTTCATTCTCTGTCAGATCTTTTAAAACTTTTTCTTCAGTAAGGCAGGACGATACATACATACATGAATACTAGACCTCGTAAGAATACTAGACCTCTTAAGAATACTAGACCTCGTAGTATTAAGACTCGTAGGCATGTCACAACATTTCTTTAAATAAACCGCAACCGCAAGCGCGCGCTACGCGTTATTTTTGAAAATTACAAGCGCGCAAACTGCGCGCAGGGAGAGTGCAGACAGAGAGCGAGCAGAGCTCGCAGACAGAGAGCGCGCTCCCAAGCCAGGGAGCGCGCAGCAAGCGCGCAGCATGTATGCTGCGCACACTCTGCGTGCGTGCTGCGTGTGTACTGCGTGCGTGCGCAGTAGTCACTATGGTCGGTATTTTTTTACAAAAATTAAAAGCAAAAGCAAAATAAAAATAAATCAAAAGCATAGACCTCCCACACCCTGTTTCTTCATTCTCTGTCAGATCTTTTAAAACTTTTTCTTCAGTAAGGCAGGACGATACTTACATACATGAATATGTTCAGAATCCGGTAGTCCGTCACCATGCTTGATGGCATACATGTACATTTAGGTGTGTATACCATGCCAGGGATCGCATTGTTTTCACGTGCAGTTTTCCCTTCCAGGAACAGTTATGGTTTGTAAATTTTCTCACACCACCTTTGTAACCACAAAAATTAAAAGCAAAATAAAAATAAACTAGAAATGTGTTCGTTGAAAACGAACACATGGCTGTTCCCCTCCTTTTTATAAACATATGTGGTGTTCGGGATGACCTTTGTTAGTGATTGTATATGAAGAAATCACGATCGTATGTCAAACGGTTGAGTTTTTATCGATTTTTAAATATTGAATATTATTACATGCCACTTTAATCTGACATGTAGGGAAGGTCAAAGGTGTTGCTATATGTTTGGATACCCCACCCTAGTCGAAGTGTAACACAGTTGACCCCATCGTGATATATTGTACCCCTTTCAAATGGCAAGGCAAAATCTGTTTGACCAATAGGAAACGAGGTCAAAGGTCAAGCCATGTGCGCATCTTAAAGACATTTGTTAGTGATCGTATATGCAGAAGGAATCAAATTTGTAGGTCAAACGGTAGATTTTTTATTGATTTTTGAATATTTAATTACGTAATCATCTTGTCGCTAGAGGGCGCTATTTCCTACGATGACGTCATCACTTATATTTTTGGAAAGCTTAAGGGCCTCTGGTAATAACACCATTGACCCTATCTCAATACCTCCTTTCACTTTCAAACTAAGGGCCACTTCCGGTTTCGACCGGAAGTGAGCAAGGTCAAAGGTCACGGCCATATTTTTTGGATACACCACCCTAGGTCCAAGTGTAATACAGTTGACCACATCCAGATATCTTGTACCACTTTCAAATGGCAAGGCAAAATCTGTTAGACCAATAGGAAACGAGGTCAAAGGTCAAGCCCTGTGCGCATCTTAAAGACATTTGTTAGTGATCGTATATGCCACAGGAATCAAGATCGTAGGTCAAACAGTTGATTTTTTATTGATTTTTGAATATTTAATTACGTAATCATCTTGTCGGTAGAGGGCGCTATTTCGTACGATGACGTCATCACTTATATTTTTGGAAAGCTTAAGGGCCTCTGGTAATAACACCATTGACCCCATCTCAATACCTCCTTTCACTTTCAAACTAAGGGCCACTTCCGGTTTCGACCGGAAGTGAGCAAGGTCAAAGGTCACAAAAATATTTTTTAGATACCCCACCCTAGTCGAAGTGTAACACAAGTGACTTTGTCCAAATATCTTGCACCACCTTCAAATGGCAAGGCAAAATCTGTTAGACCAATAGGAAACGAGGTCAAAGGTCAAGGGGTGTGCGCATCTCAAAGACCTTTGTTAGTCATCGTATATGCCGAAGGAATCAAGATCGTAGGTCAAACGGTTGATTTTTTATTGATTTTTGAATATTTAATTTATTAAACTTCATGCCCCTTTAATCTGACACGTGATGACGTCATCATGACGTCATTAGTACTGTGCACTAATTCACATAGTGACCAATGTCCATGTGAAGTTTGAAGTCAATCATGAATGTGCAAGTGCCCGAAATAGCGTCTGAAAAAAGTGGAAGAAGAAAAAGAAAAAAAAAAAAAATCTTAACGAAAACAAAGGCTGTTCCGACCGTATCGGAACAGCCAATAAAAAGCATAGACCTCCCACACCCTGTTATTTCATTCTCTGTCATGTCTCTTAAAACTTTTTCTTTAGTAAGGTAGGACGATGTACATGAATATGTTCAGAATCCGGTAGTCTGTCACCATGCTTGATGGCATACATGTACATGTAGGTGTGTAACCATGCCAGGGATCGCATTGTTTTCACGTGCAGTTTTCCCTTCAGGAACAGTTATAAATGGTTTGTAAATTTTCTCGCACCACCTTTGTAACCACAAATTAAAAGCAAAATAAAAAGCATAATTCATTTTTGCTTAACTGTTTATCTGAACTAAAAATTATGCAGCCGGGACAGTACCAGTATGTGTACTCCACACGGTACTGAGAAAGGTTTCAGGTATACCCAGTCTCATAAGAATGCCTGTATAAATTAACGCACATTTCTTGTTTAATTCTTTATCTACTTCATTTCAACATTTAAATAATGTTGAATGTTTCTAATACGGGGGTACATGTACATATTAATAGGATTGTCAATTGACAAATCAGTCAAAAAATAAAACAATATACCTCTTTCAATACAAATAATTTCTTACTCTCAGAATTAAAATGTCTGATTCAGACATGTCTAAAAATCTACTTTTGGACATTGTTGCTGTAAAATGTAATATGCATGTGCTGAACAGAATCAAAAGCTTTCCTCAGCTGTACAAGTATGTAGTTATCATACAAGGAAGAATCCATACAATTTTAATGTGTTTCTTTTAAAAGTATTTCCTTTATATTTTTGCTTCATTTGGTAAAATCGTGTTTTGGTGATGCCATACATATCTCGCCATGTGGTAAGGCAAACCGACCGTGTGCCAAAATGTACCGGTAGCTACATGTATTGATTGCTTTCGATGACGTAGAACATCCGGGAATGTGTGGTGGTCAACAGTCACGCGCGTACACGCGCGCGCCAATAGACGCACATGAACACGCGTAAAAAATACTCATCAGCGTATTTTCATTCGAAGATGCCACACACGCCGCGTTGCGATACGTTCAAAATATTTAGCATGCAGTCAGCTTGTAAACACAAAAGTGCTTCTACTTGATCGCGATTTTTAGCCTGAAGAAAGACATTTTTATCTTCATCGAGGTTAAGCAACGGAGGTAAGTGCAACCAATTCGCTTTTTCTTGCTCTGTTTGCCGGTTATTACTCGAGCCACGTGCGTCATGAAAAATGCCCACCAAAATGGTGGATGGAAGGCGTGACGTCACCGGAAAGCAATCAATAGTGAGAACCTGCATGGTGGGCATGAAGGTAGTCAAGAATCCACTGACGTTGTTCCACATGGTGGTTGAATGATTCCCGGGCGTGTTGGGCTGTTGCCATTGTAATGTTACTCGGGCAAACAAGCTTGCAGCATCTCTTCTCCATCATCTGCCATTGTCAGATGCCGAATTGCAGTGCTCCCTTTGGGACAAAAAGTGGACTCATTACAAAGTATCATACAGTAAGAAACATAATTGTCTACCAAATTAACCCACCTAATCACCCAAAACAGCCATGCACTGTTCTTCTCAAAGCACTCAAAACCGACCTGTACCTGTACATTGACAAAACATTACAGAAAAAGCTGTGAGGAATATTAAATAAAATACACAACTTGTTTCCAGTGAGTGCTATTGGGTTAAACAGCTGTACATGTACTTACATGTACCACTGTATTTTGGGCCGATCACTCCTAAATTTGTATGTAAATTCAATTTGAAATAATGCATGATTTTCTACAGAAAGGGGGAGCACAGCTCCAGCTCCGCGCCAAAGGCACCTACATGTACTCAGGTATCGGAACACATACAATATACAAGGAGGAGAAGGAGAAATGGGAGTGTTCCCTACATTGTACACGCCTCCACTCTCAATTTGCAACTTTAAAAAATTACAAAATACACCCTCATTTTTTTTCTCCCCGATAATGTGTCTATCCTAGGCAGAAAAAAGAGATGATACTAAATCGATACTTGGCATGTATCCACTCGTCGTTCCACAAATCCGGAGGATTGTTTCTGTCCCTGAATACTCTAGCACGCCTAGAGCCATAAACAGCCATTATTGACAAGCAGTGTTTGATTTTCCCGCCAAATTGTCATGTGATACCTAACTTTAGGTCTAATTATGATCAGTCCTAAAGTTAGGAACAATTTCAACCAAGATAGTAAACAAAATTAGAATGATAAATGTTCCTACGTACATGTTGGAATATTCCTCTTTTTTATGAAATATGGCTCTTTTTTTAGATTGTGTACCATGGCAGATATCAAGGAGGTTTCGCAAGCCGACGGATACGCATACGTTTAGGGCTGTGATCCACATAATTTCACAGCCCTTGGACAAGGCTATAAATTGAGAGAAGAGAAGACAAAAAATAACACTGTTGTTCCTTGTTTGTGAGCTTAAGCATCATCTCCATCATTTTTGCATCAATGTTCCATTCTGGCTTTTCGTTCCTGTCTCTCAAGCTCAAACCGCTGTCTATCAAGTTACATATAAAGTTGCTGTTGCTTGAGTGCACATTCTTTGTTGTTTTTTCTCGAAGGTATTGCAGATAGTCGTTGGTTTCGAACTTCTTCAGTTTTTTTAGTGGCGGATCCTGTAGCCCGGCTTCATCTGATAAAGAAAAAGAGTCACTAAAAATTTTACATTACATGAAGTGAGTAAACTATGCCGTACACGGATACCCAGGATTTGCCTATAAACCATGCAAAAATGTTACTTTAAGAAGGAAAAGGTCATGAATTCACGAGGAAAAAACGTAAAATTTTTCAGAGTTGTATCAATGTTTAGTACATGGTAGTCTTTTGCAAAGTTAGTAACCGGTTTTCAATTTTGTTTCAGTTAACCAAGTAACCATATTCCATCTTTAATTTAAAAAAAAAATCAAGCTATTTGTAACTGCTGTCTTGCACTTTTATTTTGAGCAATTGGAATCATGATTAAAAAAGAAAGGGTAATTTTACTATCAGCATTAGTGAAAATTATTCTAGTACCAAACAACCAGAAATGAGCTGGTTACCAATTTAAATGCCTACCTGTTAATCCTGCGGACACCTCAGTCAAACTTTGTAGGGCTTTTCGTCTTATAAATTCCCTCTGCTGGAGCTTCTTTTGTTCCGCCTTTGCTGCTGCCTGTTTTTCCTTTTCTGCTTCAGCTTCAAGCTCCACTATCTCCCCCAGGAGTCTTTCTCTCTGTCCATACAGTAAGTCTTTTTCAGTTCCAGAGCTAGAATAATTGTTAGGGACAACACAGAGATACATGTAAACTTAATTAAATATGTATGTGTACATTTGTTTGTGTAAAGCGGGGTTAGTCCCTGAACATGTCAAGTCTACACTTGAGTCAAGTTGTCCCTACTTTAAGAAGGCTAAAAGTGACTTTTTGACGTTAATATTTGGACTGGATGAGTCACTTTAAGTCGTTCGCAAAATGGCCGCCGTCAGATACAGCACGTGTTTGATTCAGCACCCCAGTCAAAATACCTACATGTATTTTGATTATTAATCAAGTCCTTGGTATATTCCAATAATGATCTTGCAGTTTCATCAATACTGTCCACTTTCCAAGTTTTAAGAATTAACAGTATGTCATGGCAATCTCATTGTGTTGCTTATTTAGAGTTTTATACAAGGAAAATGGTGTACATACATCCTGAAACATATCTCAAAACTTGTTCTTCCTGGGTGCCTAACTTCTCGGACATCTTTTTTGATGGCATGTCTGGAGGTTTGTCTGTATTATTCCTATCTTCAATTATTACTTGCAAAACTGCCAAACAAGATAGACATGTTGGTCGTCCTTGTGCAACCCAATTACTTGCAAAAGTTCAATCCACTTGTCATTCACCTGTAGTCGGTACTTGTGGAAAGCACGCCAAAGATTCTTGTAACCCTCTGGCTTAAGGTACTTTGCATCTCCAGCCTTTAAAACTGACCATAGGCCACCTAAAGCACTGAATTCTGGCGTGCTGGTCTTAGTTATCAGACTCGCCTCGAGACTGAGTGCACTAAACTGCAGCTGGATAGGATCCCAAAAAGACTAGATGGGTCTGCACTTGCCTCAGCCCAGCTTCGAAGTAATACTTGGCTTTATGACTATGTAAAGCGTAATCTTCAGAGAACACAACTTGTTTTAATGCTATACGGTAAATATTAAAGTGTCATACATGTAGCATTTGGAGAGGATTTAGTTTTTGACCTTGTGAACTAAAACATGAGACTGGTTGCACTTTTTCCCTCGTAAAATTCATTCTTTTTTTCTCTGTATACACTAAATTTTCCTCATTAACCAACAAAAGTAAAAAATAGGTAAAACTTAAGGCTATGCATGGTAGAAATCAACGTGTGTATGGGTTTACGGGAGCACCATGTGAATCCATTACTTTTTGTTACTTTCACCATGTGAAAGTAAAAAATGTTAAAACTAAAAGTTTTACCAGTACGTGTATTTGAATTCAGTTGTACTTTACATTAACCCTAACTCCCTAGGGTTGAACCCGTGGCGAATGGAAATAACGCGTACACGAGACTCCCACTCCAACCACTACGTCACCTTGAAACGATTTTCGCTTTTCGTCCGACGGGAACCCCTACTGGCATGTCTTGCATCAAGGAGTACAGATACAGAGTGTTTGCGTCGTATCCCAGGATCTTTTGGCAGACGTTTGGGCCTCCTCTGATTTAAGTCTTTCCTTTCTCATGGTATCTGTGGAAGACGATGGAAGAGCCGCCAACGATATTTTTCTTCAGTCTGTAGTACAGATCTTTATTGTTGCTGTCGATCAGCATTAGGTAGTAAATAGAGAGGCCGGGAACAGAAATGGCGGTCTTAAACATGTCGAGCCTGCGATCCTTGTAAAAGATGAACATCTTCTCGACCGCCTCTAAGAAGGGCTAGACGTCCAGGTTGTTATACCTTGGCAGTACTGGTAATCAGCTACCGGTACTGTAGAAAGCCTCGTGGGGTGGAAGGTCATCGGCGTCTAGCTTGGCCAGATCATCCATCCACTCATACGGAAAAAAATTCCTTGTTTTGCTGGCACTTGTACGCCCTCAGAAATTTGGCGTAGCTGCAGCCCGGGGCCAAGTAGTTGGTGATATCCATGAATTTTAGCAGGGATGTCTTGATGGCCATGTAACTCCCGCTCCGTTTGATGACAAACTGCAGGGGATCCACGCGCTCCAGCTCTGCATAGAGGTGTCGCTTAATGACATTCAGGTCGTACTTGGCCGAATTGAAGCCCCTAGGACAGGAAACTCCATTAAAAACTTTTCCAGGTCTTCTCTTAGTTTCTCGGCCGGGTGCACTGTTCGGCCTGATGCTCAATCAGCTTGTCAATTTCCTCGAACACGCCCTCGTGAAGCCAAATGTTGGCGGCCTTGGTAATGGTATGGAGATACGCCACCATCTTGGCCACTAACTATGCAGGGTTTCCTTCGGTGATGAAACTTCTAGGTGTCTCTTAATCGGGGAAGTTGCTGGCCACGCTCACACTGAGCAATTCGTGTCTCCGATGAAAGTGGAGCTTGCATCCCTCTGCTTGATCGGCTGGCTCTGCCGGCTCAAAATAACATTCAAAATCAAATGTCGCACGGTAGGGGTAGAATCGGTCATCGGGGTCGACTTGAATCCCTTCCTCCTCTAGCCGCTGGAATATAGTGTGAGGGAGGTGATACGCCCGCCAGGAAATCGATGTTTAATGTTCCCATCACAAGTCACTTCGTGGCGATGAAGATGAAAGGATTGGACGAAAGCCGTGTCGCATTTGCTGCAGGCGTAGCAACGACTGTACTTGTTGAGATCCCTCACATATGAGAAGTGGATTGCCATACAGATTCAGATTTATCAGGGTCTCGGGAAACCTGCGGTGGCTACGCCTAAATTTGTTTTTACCTGGAGCCGAACTGGCTGTGCCTGGTCGTCATCTGCCTCAACTTCTGTCCGAACGAGAGAAAACGCTCGAATGTTGACCTCGAACGCCTTTTCTACATCGGAGAGATCCTCCAGTCTAGTGTCACCCCACTGGCGCGACGTCTTCCCTCTCTGAACTTTTCCGCGATTGCTTCTGTTGGTCTCTCCAGGGCATGGATGGAGGCTCCACGATGCATGACCAGACACCAACAAAAACACGGATCATTGTCAAAGCGATGCCCGGTATTTTCACATTTCTCCAATGCGTTAAGCCCTCTGTTGTTTTTGACGTAGGCGGGGAGGTCGTCGGGTGGTGCTCCATTGGGAAACGCTAGTATCTTGTTGATATACACCGCATATTGGTGATGGTCGCCACAATCCATTTGGTGTCTGGACAATGACGGATGCCGCAATGCAGGATGTCGATATCTCGAAACCTCTGGAAGACCTGGTCCATGTCTTCGTCTGTGGCCACGAGAATGTGATCTTGGAACAACTGGGCGTTGGATTAAAATAACGTACACGTACTTCATCGGTCTGTATATGCCTTTCACCTTGGCTAGGCATCGCAGTCAGGCAGTACTTCTTCCATGTTCAACTCAAGTTTTTGCCAATACACCCTCAATTGATAGGCATGTACTCATAGCTTGACTCATCCTCTTTCAAATCTTGCATTCACTAAGGATGGCTACTACTTAATAACTTTAATTATAGACCTTGACAAAACATTACCAAAAAGCAAGGAGCATTAAATAAACATATAGTCAGTTTTGCATAAATGAAAATTTGACCTTTTGAAGTTTTTAAAATGGAAATATCTTCAACAAAAAACAAAACAAATGAAGTCTCGATGATTGGCTTTTGAAATAAACCTGTTTAAATTTATTTTGGTTTCACAGTAAAGGTAAGAAATTTAAATGTAGGGTTTAGAACTCGCTTGCAAAATGTACATGTATGACACTGTCACGGCCCAAGAACAAACACATGTTGTGGTAATGAGCTTTAAAATAACCAGGTGTACACAACGCATACACGTACAACTGCAGCATCTACATGTATTTGCCATCTTCTGCCATCCTCTGCCATTCACTCCAGCATGCTAAAAAATAAAGATGTGCATGCAAAATATCAGTCGATTTGTCAAGCTCAATATTATTTCAACACAAAACAGGAAAATGGTTAATGGTTAAAGAACCAGTTAATATTACAAAACAAGGTGGCAGTTAAAAAGGGGAATCCACAGCTTTCTCTAGTTTCAGCTTTTAGTAAAGAAAATGAAACATTAAAAATAAATACATGTGTAAATATTTTTACTTTTGCAATGTTAAAATTAATTGTTAAATTGTCAATGCTGCATGCAAAGCTTTAAAATATTTACATTATTTTATGTTTTAATGACATAAAACAATGTACCGGGTATAACAGCGGCTCGATTGCTTTACCTCTAATTTATCAGCCGTCACCAATGGAGTGATGATGACGAGGATGATGCCACAATAGTATTATCGGAGGAATCAATGTAGCATGGCTCTAAGAAACTTCCCAACTCCTTGTTTCTCGTCAGGCATGCTAAAGCTAGCCCATAACACTAAAAGACAGAAAAAAACCAAAACACTGAAATCTTAAAAGTTTAAAACTTTCATGAATTATTTTTCTATTTACATTGAATTTGTTTTTGATGTTTCCTATAAAATTAGCAAGACTTATTATATTATAATTTGTGTTATCTCATGTGTAAACAATTTCAATGTACATACACACACGTTTTTATTCTTGTTTTGAATACAAATTCCACTAAAGTAACGTCAAAAGCAACGATTCAGGAGAAAATGCAAGCTGAATTTCAGAAAAAATAAATCAATGTTTCAGCAGTATGTACTGCCTTAACCAAGCAAAAACATAACCAATAAATCCTGATACAAAGTGCATACAAGCACATCTTGTCAAACTAAAAGTACATGTACATGTAGGATGTACCGGTATGCACTTTTAATTGCATTTGAAATGATATGAACACAATTTGTTTTCTTACACTTGAATTCAGGAGTGCTGTTATTTCTTCTACTCTCTGAATGCAGAGTAGAGTGTTCTGAATCGACACTGCCACAAGTATCATCGCCTGCAGAAGATTCTATTTCCATACTTTCAGTTTCATCCACATCGTATGGTGGGCCTGGGTAGTGGTTGAAGCCAAACTCATGTGATGCCTGGTTGAGTGTGTTACATGCATTCCTTAATGTGCTCCCCAGGTCTGGGAGAATTGTGTCGCCATTATGTAGGAGAGCCTATTGGTATTGGGGAAATTTGATGACTGGACAGCATTAGACTCGAGTTGGTGTTATTTGGCAAGTTACATGTACATGTAGTTACTAACGACGGGTGTAAATTGGCATTAGTACTGGCATGTGGCAGTGACGGGTATAGAAACTGTGAACTACATGTAGCAGCAGGGTTATAGTACGGGCATTAGGAAGGTTAGACACTGATGGGGATGAGCTACATGTAGCATCAGGGTTGGTACGGGCATTCTGAAGGTTAGTCACTGATGGGTGGGAGTTAGCATGATCTGGCTTAGTACGGGCATTCGAGAGGTTAGTCACTGTTGGGTGTAAGTTAGCATCAGGGTTGGTACGGGCATTCGGAAGGTTAGTCACTGATGGTTGTGAGTTAGCATCGGGCTTAGTACGGGCATTCGAGAGGTTAGTCACTGATGGGGATGAGTTAGCATCAGGGTTGGTAAGGGCATTCTGAAGGTTAGTCACCGATGGGGATGAGCTAGCATCAGGGTTGAAAGTGACGCGCACGCTAGCGCTAAATATAGTATTTTTTAGGCCTAAACAAATGAGGTTTCCCCCTGATTATATAGAACTGATTTGGAAATCTTTCGGACGATATGATAATATGCCACACAAGTCATTAAAATACCGAACTCAACTTAAGCTCGTTTGGTATTTTTATGAGTTATGTGGTATATTCTCATATTATTCATCATCTTCAAAACAATCAAGTAACTAATTATTGGATTTAGAGTATCAAGTGGGGGGGAAAGGCTGCTCAAATGTTGCCAATTTAGGTATCAACTATTGTTTTGAAATGGAATCAAGTTAAAAGGGAATCGTGATTCATAATCGGAATCAATGTTGGAATAAGTGGAGGTTACTTCAAGGATTATGCCAAACTAGAACTTAGATATGTGCTTAGCCAAGATGTCCATTTTAGCCGGTTTGGCGATTCCCGAAATGTTCTTCAGTATGTTCTCCATGGGCTTCCAGTTTGACTGGGCAGAACCATCGCAAGTGTTCACAAGCATGTCACATACGTATTCATGTGACGGACTTTCGAAGATGGGTTTAAGCACCCACTCTTTCTTCGATTTTGGCTTGACCACGTTGTAACGTTTCTCTCCCACGTTGTCGGATGCTTTTGTCTTTCTTTTCACAACTGCTTGTGGCCTACCCACGTTCTTGTTGTGAGCAATGACAGCAAGTTTTGTTCTGGCCTCCATGCCATCGGCACTGAAGTGCTGTCGCTTGGGACGATACTGGAGTGTGTGACTGTGGAAGACCTCGATCATGCCTGTATGACAAAAGCTGGTAAACTTGGTCATGTCTTTCTCCCTTCTCTTGTCGAACACGGTCTGCTTGAGGGCCTCATGACTTGTCGACCCAGGCTGCAGCCACTTCTTCTTTCTGAGTTCGTCAGGATTGAGTGGCGGGTGCTGGCACTTTAATTGATGTTGACAATGTGGTGAATGATGGAGCGCCACCTCTCGCTAAGATTAACTGGGTCCTGCCTTAGAACTCCACCACAGATGATTTCCAATTGCAGCGGTCCATACACAATCTTTCATCGCAAGGTCATCGCAATATTTCTTCTTGGCCGCAGCAACCACCTTCTTCTTTACACTCTTTGCGAAATGCCAAAAATCATATTGATGCTTGATGTGGGGATATTTCTCTTGGCTACCCCCAAGTTCCTATCAGTTGCCACTGTATCAACTGTCACCCTTCCTCTCAACTCGTCAATGGCTTCTGTGAAAGCTACCTTTTCCATGGCCACTGAAGAAGTAGCTTCCTTTACATGAGTGACATGAAAGTTTAGAATGCGACTGTCGCTCATATTCATCATCGTGTAGACACAGTATTTCGCGCTATAGCCCGGACTGTCGCATTGGCCATCACCAGCTACAGACACGGATGTGTCACTTAGCTCACTGTATGCTGCCTCTTGTTCCTTTTTTCACTTCATGTCAATGGCTGCGAAGAGATAGGCCTGTTGGTACATGTACCTGTAAAAGGTAGCTGCCGAAAATGCCTCCAGACCTAAATATCCACAGAACTTTGAAAATGTTTCAAAGGTGCCGCCACTAAACAATAAAGCACCTGCAGTCAACAAATTACCCACAGGTAAATTCTTGACTAATGGTTGGGAGACCCACTGAAAGTCATGCCCATCGAGACATGTCGCAGACATTTTAATCATGGTATCTACCACAGCCTTGTACCGGATAGATGTTGATAATCAGACGACTGCAGACAGTTTGACCATTTTGATGGCAGCACCTTGACCTACTAATCAATTTATGTAAGCAAGATTCAAAGACAATAAATTTTCTCTAAAAAAGGATGCTGCTCATGTTTTTCTGATGTGTCTTTTGCACACATTGATTCAGGTTCTTCATCAGAAGAACTATCTTCCTCATCTCAAGGGACATAGTCCGGAGAGTTGTCCTCGGTGTCCATGCACTTCACATCGCTGTCTTCGTGGTCCAGCTCTTTAGCCTCATCCATCCTTGTAACTTCATTGCCGGTCTTCCCTTCCTACGCCCGCCGGATGTCCATGAAATCATGACTACAGTACGCGATGTCCAGGTTGACCTTCCGCGGTGCAGCGATGTAATTAGTTTCATACTCCGGCCACTGCAGAGCCTTGTCTACCATTGTCTACCATCTGTTTGAGTTGCTACGGCTGAAATTTCTGCATACTCTGTTTGGGTTGAGGCATCAGCTTGGATCTGAAAATAATTCATTGAAAATAATTCATTGTAATAATACAGTAAACATAGAACCATATCGAATAGCTGCCATCTTGTAGGGTAGTTTCTTTGTTCTCCCAGGACATGATTGCGCAATTGTTGACCAATTTGAACAACAAATATTGCCCTACAAGATGGCAGCTATTTGATAGTCTTTCGAACAAAAACCAGAACCAAAGTTTCCATATTAAAGATGCGCACGCGAGGAACACATTCGCGCCACAATTCACTGCTCCGTGCCTTTTATATGGAGCTTAATGATCGTGTTCCACTAAAAATAGTCAAAAGGCTAAAATTAGACACTTACCGAAGAATGACCTGCATGTATGAGGTACATGTACACATGTACATGTACACTGCATGAATGCCAGCCATCATCACATAGCTGTATACCAATTTCAGTACTTTATGGTATCCTTTTGGCAGCTTTAGCATCCACAACTTTTTAATATAAAATCTGTGGATGGCGGAGCTGCAATAAGGATGCCATGCAGTAAAATGATTCCTCTGCACCCCTAGCATCCACAGTATCCTTTTTGCATCCTCGGTATCCTTTATGCATCCCCATGGCATCCTTTGTATCCCTAGGTTGGCATCCTCTGGCCAGTTGGCCTCCTCTAGGCATCCTTTTGGCACCATTTGGGCATCTCTGGCAGCTATTTGGCATCCTTTGCATGCCCTGCATCCCCGTCATCCCCGTGGCATCTTTGGGGCATCCTCTGGGCATCCTTTTTGAGGATGCCAGTTTGACTAGGAAACTTGTATGTGCAGTGAACAACCCTAGTAGCAAGTGACAATAGAATACATCCACCAGAAGGCCCACCAGAAGATTAGTCTAACGATGGAAATGTCACAACTTACACAAACTTTGTTTTTACGAAATCCAGAAACGACAACATCACATAACTAAAGAATTGCGTTACTAAACTGCCTTGTAGAAATTTGACGAGCCTTGCTTTTAAACTATCGAGTTTGTACAAAAATGTATGACAAATAAATCTAAATATATTTTTCTGTATAAGGATCGATGAAATAAAAATGAATTACACATTCAACTATCGATTTTATACATGTACAAAAAAATATAACAAATAAATCTAGTAGACCAAAACAACAACGTATACTCTCTAAATGTAAAAGAGTGAAAAACTTGCTCTTTGAAAGAGTGAATCCAAAGCACCACCAAAGAAGAAAAATCACTCAAAATCCACAGTGTTTTAGCTACATAGATGCATAATTTTTGACACAAATAAATTCATGCGGCGTTTGTTACCATCTTGTCAACTCATAAAACAAAATAATAAATGGGCCTTTAAGCAAACTTGTAGGTTGCCATATATGTGAGCGCACAGAACAGGCACCCGTGGATTTTCCTGTAGGTCTTCCGCTGGTACCGACATAGTCTTTTCTCGTTTACAAGCCTGACATGTACATTTTCAGACCATCTTCTGAAAAAGCACAGACGAATGTCTAATTGCACCTTCCTTGAGGAGTTGAAGTTAAGAGATATCTGTAAAATTTCTGAAGATTACCATCCTTGATGTTTGGATAGTGGTCGATGCTACCTTTTCCCTGTAGTTTCACTTCTCGTGGAGCAGCTTTGAAAGATTTGTTTACATCAACGAACTCATTGTCCTTGATGATGTCCAATGTCTTGTTGAACGGAGGTGCTTTTACCGGTAGGTATCGATTTATTCCGTGTCACAAACAATCCAGAGTTGCAGCTTTGTACAAACAACTCACCAGCAGTTGACCTCGCATCCAAATAAACCTGCCTTTATAATATGTTATTCAGTTCAGTGGGATCATTATATCCATGACCGGTCTGGCTTTGAGAGTTTTCTTGCTTACCAATTTTTTTCTCAGGCAGCAGATTTGAATTTGTCTCATGGACACGCTGTCTGAAACCCTTTTTTGTCCACTATACCGGGGGTAGGTTGTTTTATTGCAGATACATGTCGGATACATGTAGCATCCATACATGATTGTGGCCATCATCCCCTTTCTTCATTTTCCTGTCCCTCCCTGTCTCCTTGCTTTTCAACGTTTTTCTCTTTCATAGGCTCACTTTTCTGCTCGGACAATTCCTGATCATATTAGCATAAAGTTTGTGACATAGGTTACAGAGAAAAATTCTTCCTTGTCCCAAAACTGTATGATCCTTAATTACTCATTTTCAGCCTTTCTTACGTATGTCTATCTCTCGCTGCTGTTTCCTGTCATCCTCTGTGTGCATTATCAAAAGCATATTTGCCCCGTCCCCCACCACTGTTGCTGATATCCATGCATTCTACCTTGTCATAGACCCAATTCTCACAATATAAATCGCTTCGTTCGACGAAGATTAGTTGATCATCGTTAGTTACTGAAGCGTGCATTTACATATCACTTAACGAAGATCGAATGAAGAGCGGTACCGTACACATTATAAGCGACCGCTAACGAAGATCGAATTAAGCTGTGGGAGGTCCTATACATGCGCGTCGCCCGTCTAGACGCACTGTGTGGTTTTCCAGTGGCACGTCAAAAACGGTGCTTGCTGGGTGCTTGACACACAATACGCTTGTGCAACCAGGGGCGCATTCAATGGGGTAATATGTATGCAAACTGACAATACCTTCAACGGTGAAGGTATAGGTACGTGCCCCAGGCCTGCCAAATTGCTTCGTCGATCGAAGGGAGCGTTCTCGTTACAAATTTGCTTCATCGAATGAAGCGATTTCTTCATCGAATGAAGCGATTATAATCATCGTCGAATGAAGAGGCATGCGTTCACATCAGGAAAACCCTGGTCGAATCATCGTCAAACGAAGCGATTTCTCTAGTGAGAACGGGGTCAGAGTCGTACACTGTTGCATCCTCTTTCTCTGCTGCCTTTCCGATAGCTAATATCTTAGGTTTTTTTCTTCTTTCTGTTAATCATTGCCCATCTTTTTTAATTTCTGAAATGGAAAATGCTGCAAATGCTTGCAATAGGGTCTAGTGATTCATCACTTTTACGGATACTGTTATTTCAGGTCAATTAAAACGTTGACACCCTGGTTGACAGATTATTTTGACAGTTATTTTGAAAAACCCAATTTACAATTTTATTTTGTACGCCTGCCATAGTTAGTAAACTCCAGGACTGGAGGCATGGTCGGGGTCTAGACCCAAGTTGGGGGTGCGCCTTATACAATACACACTATGAGCAAAAACAGTAACAATGGTGTGTGCCCAATTTCCATTGTTAGATGTTCATAGTGACACGGGTGCACCTTATACGTGAATTTACGGTAAATGTCTCTTGTCGAAGCTGACTTGTTCATATTTAACAACGCACAGAGGACGTCATACGTCTGATACTGTCATACGTCTGATACTGTCAAAGCCATATCATTACCATGAGAATTTGGTTCACTGTTCGATGATGTCTTCGTCCCAATACCTGGTTTGTCAAAAACGGTTCCAAAACTTAATATTTTAGATTGGACTGGCGTGGCACTAAACTTGGTTTAAGCAGGAATTTTCAGGTACATAAAATCACAGGAACGACAGATTGATTTTGCAATTCTCTAAAAATTATGCATGAATTGAGTATTTGTTTATACAAATTTGCGAAAATATCTATACATTTTACACCGCATGTGCACAAAATAATAAACAAAATAATTTACTTACTTACCCCGTCGAATTTTGTTTCGTTTGAAGTAATTTTCACATGTTTTCACCGTCAAAAGCTGTATGCCGTAATAGCCTTTTTATAAGTCGTTTCGGTACACGTTGTCGTATATACAGATGCATTTAATTTCTCGGGTTTTCGTTGTTATCCATTTTCTCAATGACCTCCAGAACAAGCTGACTTGTTCATATTTAACAACGCACAGAGGACGTCATACGTCTGATACTGTCATACGTCTGATACTGTCAAAGCCATATCATTACCATGAGAATTTGGTTCACTGTTCGATGATGTCTTCGTCCCAATACCTGGTTTGTCAAAAACGGTTCCAAAATCGTGAGAAATTACAGAGGGAATCCGTAGTTTCACCAGACAAGCGAAATAACCTCGGTGGATCCCTTGCTAAATCTCCAAACAAGTCTCTTGGGTTAAGGTTAATGTCTCCAACAAAATCAGGAAACCTAAGAGTGTTCAGCCTCTCGTTTGTTGCAGGCAGCTCAACAATACATGAACATAAATGATACAAAATTGAAAAGTAATTCCAAATAAATGCAAGTTCCTCGTCAACTTCATTATCAAACGGTGGAAAGCTTATCAACAACAAAAAATGATATGATAGGTTGGGAAATGACAGCGCAACTATCTCCGCATTCTCAATGTTAACAGATTGTCAAGCTTGATCGCTTCCTCAAAAACCTTTAATAATCTTACTGGTCAAGTTGGCTAATCAAGGTAACACTGCAAAAAAAAATTTCTTATTTTAAGAAGAAACAAATCTTAAAACTAGACAATTTTCTTGGGAGTGAGCCAAGAAAATTGTTTTCCGGTTTCAAGAAAATATTTTTCTTATCTGAAGAAAATAATTTTCTTTCAATAAGAAAATATCGTAAGAAAATATTTCTTACTTTTAAGAAATATCTTCTTAGGTAAGATTGATTTTCTTAAAACAAGAAAATTATTTTTCTCAATCTTCAGCTCAATCTGCCAAGACATGGGGGGCCTTTGCCGTTGCAATTTTGTTTTAAAGTTAAATTTTGTTTTAAACACATGATTATACATCAAACGTAAAACATTTCCACCTGTAAACAGTTTTGGACAAGTACAACCACTTGGTGCTCACTATTTTCCTTGAAATACCGTACAGTAATTACCTTTTGCTGCTGCTGTATACAATGTGCCCCTCACCATTTGTTTTACTGCTATCAGTAACCTGAGCTGTTGCTGTCCTTTCTTCGCTGTTGTCAACACTGTCACCACGTACACGATGTAGCAAGTCGGTTAAACCCACGTGTTTCTGTGCAATGCAAAAGCACAATGCCCCTGGTGTTACTGAAGCCACGCTAAAACTGCCAGTGACTGGTGTATTACGGCAAACATCACAAAATATACCCTATCAGAAAAAAATTTGCAGACCATTGGGACAAAAATACTGGATGAGATACAGTTCTTACTTTGTACCATATTCATTTTCATTTTCATTCATTTTCATTGTTCTAACAATGTTCTACATGTAAAATGTATTAAAATATGTGTTTGATACCGGGGTAAATAAGTAGCAAAACTTTTAATGAATGCAGTAATGTTTTATCAAATAAACTCCACTTACTTGACATAAGACATGTTATTTTTTAAAATTTATTATCTGGAAGTGACATCATTTGTATTCCATACAGACATCATCCCAGGGATGATATTCAACAAAAAGAATATCAACAAAATGATGAACAATTACAATGAACAGATGCTATTTAACTTGGTGTGGTGTCCATGTAGCATCGGTATTTTTGCATGATGGTTGCAGTGTTGTAACACAAACAAAATTTTCTCCAGAGCTTTGAACCATTTTTTAATATTCTTCTTAAAACTAGGGTAGATGGGTTATATAAAAATGTTGTTACAAAAGCAGTCCATCACTTTTGAAATTTTGCCCCCCATGTCATCACACTTTTTGCCCGAACTTCATGGACACACCCATTGGACAATGTTAAGTTACCTTGTCAATGACATCTATAGTCGGATCCTTTTCGGCCATCAACAATGGAATGAGCAGGCAACAGGCAGTAACTGTAAGCTCTGAAACAAAATTAAACATTACATTTTAGTACCTACATGTATTTTAGCACAATATATTGTCTTCTTCTCTTTGCTATTCCACTTTCTTGACCTCTCCCCTTCACATTCTTGCCCGTCTTCAAAAAGCAATGATAAACGCCCAGTGTTTTTATTTCAAAAACATATTTGCACTTTTTTCTGTAAGTGGTGGATTTTAACCTTTGGCTGCAAGGTTGCAGTTGTATGCTTTAATGAGATTTTAAAAGTCTTGGCCTTTCGATAACTTGACAATGTGTGAGTAACCTTCCAAACACCTATCATGTAAAACAAAAGCAAATACAAAATGAATACGTACATGTACCTTGCTCTTGCTTATCGTTGCAGGTGTTTTCTAGTTAGTATATTTTTGCAGGCACTGCATAATGGTTTCTGCCTGCTTTATGATTCCTGACCGCCACGGCGATCCCCGTCTTCTGTAGGCACCCGTAAATGTCCTTTCCGTAGCTGCACTGCAATTCTTTCAGCAGCTGCAAAGTAAATATCAAAAAGAAAACATTACTCACAGAAAAACTAAAAAAATAGTGTAGATTTTTTACAAACATGGCCCACTAACAGGCCCAGGTCCTATTAAAATTAAAAAGTTAGTGAAGTGGTACCGGTAAATTTGTATGGCCTAGTAAATATACGGCGCATGTACATGTACTGTAGGCCTCCTTATGTTTTTACAACTCAGTGACAAGCACTTCCCAGGGCCCACTGCACTACAGCATTTTCATTTTATAATGTACATGGTGAACAATGTCAATGTACATTCAGACCTAGCAAATCCTCAGTACAGTAGTAGGGCCTAGTACATGTACAATCAGAAATGTAGACCTAGTACATGTACCCTATACGTACGTATACTGCACAACAACCTCTAGTCATCTACACTACATCATACATGTACACGGTAGGGCTACGTGATGTATATCGATATACATGTACATGCACAAATATTAGGCATACATGTACTGTAGTTCGCCATGCACAACTCGACCACGTCGATCGGCCGTGCATGTGCAGACATGAACAACTGACTGAACACAATAACTGGTTAGCAATAAGCAATAAAAGTGGCAAAAAAAAGCCCACTTGAAGATGCAAATATAACACTCACTTTTTAAAAATTATTCTCTTGCTCGAATTTTGAAGTCTGGACGATCGTAGAAAAGTGCAAACACACGGGATCAGGCCTGGATGTGATTGTTGTCATTGTCTTTTTGCAGCAGAGATTTGCATTATCATTCTTGTGCATTTACAGCTAATGCAAGACTCCTGGATAATGATGTGAACATACCTGTCACCATATTGCTCAATCAGATACGACACCAGTATTCTGACAGCCTACATTCTTGACTTGTGGGACAACAAACCATCATCCATTTGACGAAGTATGATATCACCACCAGTATGAGCTTCCAGGATTCCCCTTATGTGCTGAACAATTTAATCAAATTTAAAATTATCTTACACAAATCCAAGAAACTTTGTTGAACAATGGAAAAAGACAAAGGAATGAGAGGAGGGATCAGAGAAAAGAAAATGCAGTGGAAAAAGAAATCTATGTCAAGGGTTGGGAGATGAGTCATACGTATATTTTCTGCTCTTCTTTGGTATTGGTAAAGACAGGTTTGAAGGGTCATCCACCAGACTAGCTCCTGCAGGTTTATCTAAAGCCGACAGTGTCGATGAAGCAGACGAGGAGATTCCAGAGCAACTTGATCCTGGACGTGATGTGCTCTCCTGCAAAAACATTATGAAAGGAATTTGGTTGAATAACAAAATATTTAAAATGATAAACATGGGTAGACATTCAACACAAGATATGAATAATGTTATAGGCAGCCAGTCCAAATTTAAGTTCTGGTAAGTAGAACTGGTGGTTTTATCCCCAGTCATTTGCTATACAAAGTAGAGCTGATGAACAAGCAAAATAATAAGTGGTACTTCATATTACAAGAGGCAACATTTTGACTTACTTCCTTTTCACAAGGTGTTTACTGGGGAAACCCATGTCCTCCAAATTGCAGTCTCCATCATCAAGCTTAACCAACTCTGTACCGCAGACTGATGTAATAATGATTCTCATGCTGCTTGTACGACTTGACAGTGTGCAAAGGGTAGAAAATCGACAAGGCTGTCAACTGTTGCTACTCCAACGGATCGTGGATGGTCAGGTACTACCTCAAAGGCATGAAAATGCCTGCTGTAGCCACATGTCAGCCACTTCTGATACAAAAGGGTTATTGTCGACTCAACAACAATCACCTGTAGCACTTTCCCAAATACAACATAACCATCCTATGTCTTGCCTACAGATACCATAACATTTGGCTGGTACTGAATGCCATAAACTTTGCACCATTTTGCAATGTAAACATCATCATATAAAGCTACACCAAGGGCACCAGACAACAATTCGGAATCATCCAGAGTGGCAACAATGACAGACGAGCCCGGGCCAACTTCAATATCTTCACCTTTCATGTCTTTCTTTGACGTTATGTTGTAACAAAGTAGCAGCTGGTTTCTGTATGCTAACGTCTTTGTAATGTTTTGGAAGTTACATACTACATGTATGTGCGCAAGTCTCTTAGAGAAGTTGTGCTTTGCTTCAAAACGCATTGCCCAAAACCGTTTCACAGGGCCAAGAGCTTGCATAGCCGCTGGGTATAGTGGATCATGAAATGATGCTTTGGTTTTAGGTGACGTTCACCAAAAAGTTCTAAAAAGAAGCTGTGGTGATCCCTTATTATTCTGGAACAAGATCTCCTAACATGACTGCAATGTGTCGCATCAAACACCACATCTGACCAGCTTTCTGTCCAGCAGCTCCATCTGGATGAGAAAGTGAATGCTGAGTGAAGAGGGAGGGTTTGTTTCTGCTGTCTGGGGCACCATATTTAAAACTTGCTATACGCGAGTTAAGTATGTCGAGTGTGAAGTGTCCTTCTTGAACTCCAAGGGGCATACTCCTTCAAGTAAATCGTGCATGATGTCTGCTGCTACATTGTTAATTACATGGAAATTGGTGACTAGGCTGAGAGGACATCTTGCCTTGATACCAATCTCTTGAAGTATACCCCTATTTAAGTCCCCGTCGTAATTGGCTTTTGTACGCAACAGAGCTTTGTTTTCAACAGTCATAACTCTGGCTTCATCACGGTGTGCCTTTACACCATCTGCACGGGTAATTGGCAGTGAAGCCCTCTGCAAAGCCCAACGATGAATGTACATGTAGGCCAAGATTGTCACCCACAACTTGTGCAATGCCAACTTTCACATTGCCTTCATATTCCGGTGTTGATATGTGAATACCTTCTCTTGCAAGGGAGTTAAGGTCAGCGATGAGTGGAGCAAGTATTGAATTTAATCCATACAGCTTTGCATCAGCAGAATTATAAAATGCCAAAAGGTGTGTGTTGCTGAGTGATGACCTGAACTTGGGTGGTAGATTCGCTATAGTGAAGTACACCCCTCCCAATTTGTGAGTACCAGCTTTAGGGCTCAATGGGTTCGTCACTTCAAAGTCATCCAGATATAAAAATCATCTTTACTACATTATGTTGTGACAGGAAGGCACATTGCTTGGAAAAGTGTCCGTCATGAAAATCCTCCATTAGTCCATCCATTCGTGGATTGTGCTGCAACATCTGACAATATGTATCGCCACTTTCCAAAATGACCTTCATCAGCGGTACATACTGGAAAGATATTGTCCGCATAACCTGGACAGTATTACCTGTCAATGCGTTCTTCCGTGGATAGTAAAGTAACCTACAGCAAGAGGAAGTTCCTGTGGTTTCACAAACAAATCATGTTTCTGTAAATATCTTGTCCTCTTGAAGTCGGTGGTAAAATTCTTAAATGGGTCACTACAATCTTTAAAATTAGCCATCAGTGCTTTAAAGTCATCACCGTCTTGTATTCCTCGGGCCTCTGCAAATTGGTTGGTTTTATGGCTTAGAAGTGAAACGATATCTAGGCCGGGATACGGAATGCATACGATTTTACAGGAGCTATAAAAAGGACGAACCAATAAAAACACATCGTGTGGGAAAATAGTGGGATCAACAATTACTTACATTGTAGCCTAGATGCCTATATCAGTTCATCTTACCGTTGAATGATTCCACATACTGCGACAGACCCCAAGACCTCAGTGTTTGACGACAAAGTTTTCCATGGCCTACACTACTTGCAAGTAGCATGCAGACAGTACAGCTTCTCGATCAAAAACAAAATTGCATTTCTGAAATTCGAGCCGCGCGGATACCACGTATCACCTCTCGTCCAATCAAATATCATGACGTAATTACATGTTGGAAATTTGACCCAGAATTGGGTCATTTATTTTGACCCTGCAGTTGGGTTAAAATTTTGACCAGGGACTTTTTAGAGTGTACAACTTCCTTCTTCTGGCCAAGATAGCATGCCTCTGTTCAGGTGTGTACGGTGTTGTCTCTTTTTTTTCTGCTGGTGCCATGTTTAAGCAGACGTTCAATCATTGTTTTTCTTGGACCCCAGTGCGTTGCACATTCCTGTGAAATAAAAATAAAATGTGTAAAAGTAATACTATTAAAAGAGTTTTAAGTTCCACTTTACATTTCTTTGCATAATGTCAACTTGCCTTAGTCACAGCTGCAAAATCCACAAGGTTCTTCATGACTGTTAGTAATGTCCACAGCATGTTCTAAATTTTTCGTACGTATTCAACCTTTTCGTCAATTTTCCCGGGCAATTGTCATGGTAAATGGTTTAAAATATGCCTCTGCGCAGAACTACCACAGATTTAAGTTCAAAGAAAGCTGTTGGTATTTTGTAAAAGGGAAATTTATGGGATTCCATGTCAGATACATGTTGCATTCATGATTGTGGCCATCATCCCCTTTCTTCATTTTCCTGTCCCTCCCTGTCTCCTTGATTTCCAACGTTTTCCCTATTTCCTAGGCTCACTTTTCTGCTCAGACAATTCCTGATCGTATTAGCATAGAGTTTATGACATAGGTTACGGAGAGAAATTCTTCCTTGTCCCAACACTGTATGATCCTTACTTAATCATTTTCAGCTTTTCCTACATGTGTACGTACATGTATGTCTATCTCTCCCCGCTGCCCCTGCTGTTTCCTGTCATCCTCTGTGTGCATTATCAAAAGCATATTTGCCCCGTCCCCCACCACTGTTGCTGATGCATTCTACCTTGTCATAGACCCCATTCTTACAATATAAATCGCTTCGTTAGACGAAGATTAGTTAATCATCGTTAGTTACTGAAGCGTGCATATACATATCACTTAACGAAGATCGAATTTTCATCCCGAGTCAAACGATAACGGCGTTTATAAACTCCCACCCGGCAACAACCTTTAACCACGTGTTCCAAGAATTCAAAGCGAGACCCTGTGTCGTTCGTTTTGCATCTTCTTGGGGCTTACCCCGGTGTAAACCCCCCGTTACCCGGTGTAAGCGTCTCGAACGCCCCTTACATAAGCGACCGCTAACGAAGATCGAATGAAGCTGTGGGAGGGGTCCTACATGCGCGTCTAGACGCGCTGTGAGGTTTTCCAGTGGCACGTCAAAAACAGTGCTTGCTGGGTGCTAGACACACAATGCGCTTGTGCAACCAGGGGCGCGTTCAATAGGGTAATACGTATGCAAACCGACAATACCTTTAACGGTGAAGGTATAGGAAAATAGCTAAAACTGGCGTACGTATTGTGCTATTGAACGTGCCCCAGGCCTGCCAAATTGCTTCGTCGAACGAAGGGAGCGTTCTCATTACAAATTTGCTTCATCGAATAAAGCAATTTCTTCTTCGAATGAAGCGATTTTAATCATCGTCGAATGATAAAGAGGCATGCGTTCACATCAGATAAACTCTTCGACGAATCATCGTTGAATCATCGTCGAACGAAGCGATTTCTCTAGTAAGAACGGGGTCAAGGTCGTACCTTGTTGCATCCTCTTTCTCTGCTGCCTTTCCGAGCACTAATATCTTAGTTTTTTCTTCTTCTTTCTGTTAATCATTGCTCGTCTTCTTTAATTTCTCAAATGGAAAACGTTGCAAACGCTTGCAATAGGGTCTAGTGGTTCATCACTTTTACGGATACTGTTATTTCAGGTCAATTAAAACGCATGGTTGACAGATTTGTTGTGACAGTTATTTTGAAAAAACCAATTTACTATATTTTTTATGCCTGGCATATGAAAACTCATGGTTGGGGTGCGCCTTATACACGTGTGCACCTTATTCACAGGAATTTACGGTAAATGTATCTTGTCGAAGCTGACTTGTTCATATTTAACAACGCACAGAGGACGTCATACGTCTGATACTGTCAAAGCCATATCATCACCATGATAATTTGGTTCACTGTTCGATGATGTCTTCGTCCCGATACCTGGTTTGTCAAAAACGGTTCCAAATCGTGAGAAATTACAGAGGGAATCCGTAGTTTCACCAGACAAGCGAAATAACCTAGGTGGATCCCTTGCTAAATCTCCAAACAAGTCTCTTGGGTTAAGGTTAATGTCTCCAACAAAATCAGGAAACCTAAGAGTGTACAGCCTCTCGTTAGTTGCAGGCAGCTCAACAATACATGAACATAAGTGAGACAAAATTGAAAGGTAATTCCAAATAAAGGCAAGTTCCTCGTCAACTTCATTATCAAACGATGGAAAGCTTATCAACAACAACAAATTATATGATACATGTAGGTTGGGAAATGACAGCGCAACTCCCTCTCAGAAATGTAAGCTTGCCGCAAGCTTGCATTAAGCTTGTAATTAGATTGCTGCAAGCTTATTAAGCTTGCAGCAAGCTTGATGTACAAGATTGCAGTCTTGTGTGCAAGCTTGCCGCAAGCTTGCATGCATATCTGCAAGCTTGCTGCAAGCTTGCATGTGTGCCTGCAAGCTTGCCACAAGCTTGCACGTGGCCTGCAAGCTTGCAGCAAGCTTGCAGCAAACTTGCAGGCCATGTGCAAGCTTGCAGCAAGCTTACAGCAAACTTGCAGGCCACCTGCAAGCTTGCAGCAAGCTTACAGCAAACTTGCAGGCCATGTGCAAGCTTGCAGCAAGCTTGCACGTGAGTCTGCATGCTTGCAGCAAGCTTGCACGTGTGTTTGCAAGCTTGCAGCAAGCTAGTATGTGTGCCTGCGAGCTTGCAGCAAGCTACATGTACATGTACGTACAAGCTTGCAGCTAGCTTGCATACATGTGCCTGATGAGAAAAAATTTCTAAAATATACCGGTAATAATTTCCTACGTATAATAATCCATGTTTTTTATTTGCATTTTCTCAATTCAATAGCATATTTGTTTACAATTTTTTTTGTAAACCTTTTCTTCATATAAATTAATTTCTAGATCTGCAACAAATAATTGCCTTTATTAGAAAGAGAAATATAAATCCTTAAGTTCTGTAGTCCATACAGTAATTGTCCAAACTTGTTTGGAAAACAAACAAGCTTCCAGCTTATAGCAACATAAATAAGACTAGTTGACATGGTTGATAATAAAATTATTGAACCTTTTTACTTTTATTTGTTATTTTACTCATTATTACCGTGAGGTAACGTCACACACATAGTAACTGTGTCAATCTGATAGCCCAAATACGTTAATTGTGTGCATGGTTTCAGAACCAACTTTTCTTCATTCATTATGAAGCCAATGCTCGCTAATGTACAATGTATGCACAGTTTCTTGAATTGCTTGTTTCAAGTCTGTTTGAGCATTTGCTATCATAAATGTCATCAATAAAACCAGAGATTGTGTTTCCCCTGAATTAAGCGTAAAAAGGCATACACTGGATAAACCAAATAGTAAGCGGGTAAACTGATTCCACAGAAACCGCAAATATTTGCGGTAATCTTCATGCACCGGAACAGCGTTTTAGAGAAATGTTCATACGTCAGCATACGCTGGCTAAAACGTCAAGGTGTGACAGGGCCTTTACAACTGCAGTTGAGATGACTCTTCAAAGAGTCATCAAAGACTCATCAGGCGCATCAAAGAGTCATCAGTTAATCAGGCATCAAAGAGTCATCAAAGAGTCATCAGTTTAAAAAAAAAAGCACTTACCAATCAAAAGAGCAGAATAATTCACTCCAAATGCCTAAATTAAGCTCTGGTTGCTTCCTTTATTCGATAATTGCATTAATTAACCAGTTCGCACCAGGCAGGGTTTTTGGCATTCCTGACAGCACTTCGGTTCACCGCACTCGGACAAAGTGCTAGTGTCTCCATGTGTGTGCAGCTATTAATTGTCTATGCCTTTCCACAGAATGCCAGCGGTATTGTCTCCACTAAGAGCACCTGAGGCGAGTTTAATAAGCACAATACGTATGCATACCGACAATACCTTCAACGGTAAAGGTATAGGAAAATACCCAATACCGGTGTAAGTATTGTGCTATTGAACTCGCCCCTGGCCTCCACCAGCCGGGATAACAATGGCTTTTCAGAGGCATTCATCGATACCAGTCACCCTAGCCATGAATAACACACACTATGTCTTCGGTACCGGGCACCCCGGTGCGAAGTGGTTAACGAAGAGTTACAGTTTAAGTTACGCAAATTCACATGGCACTGCAAGTTGAAAGATATTCAACGCAGCATAACGTCAAACCCAAACACCTCTGTGTTTGTTATTTACAAATACTGTAGGTCTAGTTTGTTACTGTGTTTTGTTTAAACGTTTAGGAAATTTCTACGTAGCCTTGGATGCACGCCTTGCATTATAACATGCACTATTTATTATTCTCACAACATCTGCACTCCTCAAAGGTGGCATATTGTTCTCCACGGCCAGTTGATAGATGAAACCTGGAAGAGGAATGAAAAGAAAAAAGAAATACTGAGCGAGTTTTCATGAGAAAGTGGAACAATTTTGAAGTACACAAGCCCCGTGATTTTTGGAGATTGCCAAACTGGGAGTACCTGTTATGTTATGGGGGGCTTACATGACAGTACATTACACTTGAAGTATTGGTGGAGATGCCATTGTATCATAGAGAGGCGATTCCCACTGCATGGGGGTGAAGTAATAATCGCCTGTACTTCCAAACAATAGCTGGGGTGTTGATGTGGAAGGCAGTGGTTGATGACTTGGTAAGGTCCCGGGTGCTCTTGGTTGCATGGGTGTTGATGTGGTAGGCAGTGGTTGATGACTTGGTAAGGTCCAGGGTGCTCTTGGTTGCACGGGTTTTGACGTGGTAGGCAGTGGTTGATGACTTGGTAAGGTCCCGGGTGCTCTTGGTTGCATGGGTGTTGACGTGGTAGGCAGTGGTTGATGACTTGGTAAGGTCCAGGGTGCTCTCACAACATCTGCACTCTTCAAAGGTGGTATATTGTTCTCCACAGCCAGTTGATAGATGAAACCTGGAAGAGGAATGAAAAGAAAAAAATACTGAGCAAGTTTTCATGAGAAAGTGGAACAATTTTGAAGTACACAAGCCCTGTGATTTTTGGAGATTGCCAAACTGGGAGTACCTGTTATGTTATGGGGGGCTTACATGACAGTACATTACACTTGAAGTATTGGTGGAGATGCCATTGTATCATAGAGAGGCGATTCCCACTGCATGGGGGTGAAGTAATAATCGCCTTAAGACAAACAGAAAATGATCTACCGGTACACACTCACAATGTTTCAAATACCTGTAGGTAATGGTTTAAGTGCCATCACTGGAAAAGGAGAAGCAGTTGTATGAGACAGGCTTTTTTGAAACCTTTGGAGGGGTCATATCGTTATAAAGATGGACTTATATAAGAGGGGAGATTGATGGAAGAGTGGGGTTTGTGGTAGTGGATGAGGGATGTGGGGAAGGGGCTGGGTTTGGACGCGGGGAAATGTAGTGAAGAACAATACACATCTTCCAGGAAGAAGATGTATGGACCTTATGAATTTTTACAATTGATCATATGTAAAATTTTCAATCATATGATCCTGAATTGCATCTTTCGGCTAATCTGTGACTTTCTGATGCATTTGTAAAAACGAAAGCCTTTCCAAGTTAGCATTTTTTAAAGAAAATTCCTGTGCTATATGCAATTAGTGTGAAATATTGAAAACGGTTTACAAACAGTTAGGTATGTATTGTATCACATGTTTGTCAACATTTCAGAAAATTCTACAACTTAAGTGGGGCCCTAGCTGGGGAAACCAAGGTATTTTCCAATTTTTACAATAACATTTCCAGCCATTTGACCAGTACATGTATGTGGTTTTCTAAATGTTATCCGAGAGATTATTTTAATTACAGGTAATTAACTTACTTCTACTCAGAGCTACATTTTCTGCTTCAAGCTGTTTAACCTCCACCTCAAGGGACCGAATTTGTGCTGCTTCTTCTCCATATAAAGCATGCAATGAATTGTTGATGCAAGATGACACAGGTGTCATGGTGTCATAATTTACAATGGGCGGGGATGCCATTGTATCACGGAGAGGCGATTCCCACTGCATAGGATTCAGTAATAATCGCCTGTACTTCCAAACAGTGGCTGGGGTGTTGATGTGGAAGGCAGTGGTTGATGACTTGGTAAGGTCCCGGGTGCTCTTGGTTGCAAGGGCGTTTATGTGGTAGGCAGTCTGTGGTTGATGACTTGGTAAGGTCCAGGGTGCTCTTGCTTTTTGCACAGGTTTTGATGTGGTACATGTAGGCAGTGGTTGATGACTTGGTAAGGTCCAGCGTGCTCTTAGTTGCACGGGTTTTGACATGGTAGGCAGTGGTTGATGACTTGGTAAGGTCCAGGGTGCTCTTAGTTGCACGGATTTTGACATGGTAGGCAGTGGTTGATGACTTGGTAAGGTCCAGGGTGCTCTTGGTTGCACGGGTTTCGACGTGGTAGGCAGTGGTTGATGACTTGGGTCCGGGGTGCTCTTGGTTGCACGGGTTTCGACGTGGTAGGCAGTGGTTGATGACTTGGTAAGGTCCGGGGTGCTCTTGGTTGCACGGGTTTTGACGTGGTAGGCAGTGGTTGATGACTTGGTAAGGTCCAGGGTGCTCTTGGTTGCATGGGTGTTGACGTGGTAGGCAGTGGTTGATGACTTGGTAAGGTCCCGGGTGCTCTTGGTTGCACGGGTTTTGACGTGGTAGGCAGTGGTTGATGACTTGGTAAGGTCCAGGGTGCTCTTGGTTGCATGGGTGTTGATGTGGTAGGCAGTGGTTGATGACTTTGTAAGGTCCCGGGTGCTCTTGGTTGCACGGGTGTTGTGTGGTAGGCAGTGGTTGATGACTTGGTAAGGTCCAGGTTGCATGGGTTTTGATGTGGAAGGCAGTGGTTGATGACTTGGTAAGGTTCCGGGTGCTGTTGGTTGCACAGGTGTTGATGTGGAAGGCATTGGATCATTGGTTGCTGTGATCCCAGATGCTGGTGGTTGCATGGGCTTTGAAGACAGTTTCTGAGCTGTTGGTACAGAGGCTGTTGCCGGCATAGTGTTGCACATCCTGATTCATCACCGATTGAAATCCCATCAACATTCCAAATTTGTCGGCAACCTCTTACTTCGATTTTTGCATGTACTTTCCAAACAATAAACATGTTTTTTCTATTAATTTTTTTGTACATTATTTTGGGTTTTCTGTAGACCACATGTACTTCAAATAAGAATGGAAACTTGGTTCATAATTGTTAGGTGGTCATTTGTTAGCATGTGCACTAGCGAAAACTTGCAGACTTATACATGTACATGTACATCAAGAAGATATACAAACACTTTCTTCCACCATTTCAGTGTTTTGTGTATGTTCAGCATATACATGTACCCACATGCCTTGATTTACGCCCATATCATGCAAAGGGTTAAAGGAACAGGAAGTCTAACAGAGACTGGTGGGAAAATTTAACTATGTCAGTGTGACATGCAATTAACACGAACAGGGATGTCAAAATTGTGGTACAAACATTTGGCAACAAAAACAATGGACAAAACAAAAACCTACATGTAGTCATAATGTATGACAGTCCCAGTCTGGTGCAACGGTCAGAGTACTCAAGTTGTCTTTGTTTCTGATGGTTGTATCTTCATGGAAGACCAAGACAACCTCATGTAAATCTTCGTTGAACTCTCTCCAAAGAGTTTTGTTCAGAAAGAGAACTTGGCAACCAGACTGGGGCTGCATACTTCATGATTGGCCGGACTATGACAAGCAAGGTAGGATCTCTACATTTTACCAATCTTCTTATGAAACCATTCATTCTATTCGCCTTGGACACTACCGATGTGATGCTTACATGTTAGATCGCGATAAATTACAACACCTAGGTGTTTGTATTCCTCAACCCATTCAAGAGCTAACATATATTACCAATTCTGTAGGTTGGTTTAGGTGGATTGTAGCGGGTGATGGTCATTACTTTACATTTATCAGCAGTAAGTTTCATTTTGTTCAGAGCACACTATGAATCAATCTGGATTAAGTCGTTCTGTAGGGTAATTTCATCATGTGAATAACTCTATAAATAACAGTGTCATCAGCATACTGTCACATTTGAGAATTGACGCAAAATGGCAAATATGTTAAAAAGTAGTGGGCCAAGTACTAGAGCCTTGTGGCACACCTTACCACACTGGGACCCAGTCAGTGTGTTCCCTACAAAAGAAGATAATCTGTACATCTAGTGTTGGTCCACCCCAGTTTATGTATACAGTGGCTGGCAAGGAGGGCTATACGTCTGCACTGGGCAAGACCTACATGTACATGTAGGCATGAGCGATGCCTACCACGTAACATAGCAAACATAACTTTGCAATGGCAACTTGTAATAATGCGCCATGTATGTGTATAAAGCCCAGGAGAAAATTCCCATTGGGTCCCATTAGGATCCCATTGTAATTTGGGCACCCTGTTTTGTCCCATTGGAAAAGTCCTATTGGAATCCCACTGGGTCCCGTTAAAGTGCATGTCCCGTTGATATAGTGTCCTGTTAGGGTCCTGTTGTAGTGTCCCATTGGAATCACATTGGGCTCCAGTTAAAAAATCTGCATGTGTACGGTTCAGGTATTTAAACTTGGGACGTGTTTTTATCGTTATGACATTAAAATAAATACTCAGTTATTTCTTGCTACATGTAAACCCCAGTGTCTCAAAACCCGATACCTGCCTTCGTCAAGCACAATTTAAACCCACATTGAAACCTTGGCATTCTGCAAATTGACCATACAGATTGTAATAAGCTGAAACAATTGCATTGACTGTGCGTCAATGTTGCTGTAAAAGGCGCACAACCATAATATACGCGCTGTAAGGAATTATTGTCCTTACCTAAACTTCGACGGGACTTCCGGCTATTTGACGATACACAGTTCTCTGACACGTTCATACACTGTAGATCCTAGCTCACACTCCAAAAATAACATGGCAAAGTCTTCATGTTCAACATTGAGTAATAAACAATCAACTTAATCAATACTTGACGAATGTCTAAAGAACAAATTCTTCAACGGAGAAGCAAACAAATGGAGGTAGAAACATAGGATTCATCTTCTTTAAAGATAGTATACATGATTGGTAAACTGTTACAACACGCTTTTCATTATAATAACAACATACAGCGCACATGTACAGTTCATGCACTGGAAGCCCCAAGCTATGGCGGATATACAGGGAAGGAGACTATACCCCCCTAACGTCCCTATACCTCAACACGCTCTTCCCTTTTGTTAACGCACCAATCCCCCTAAAAACTGAAAGGAATTCCTTGGAAATTCCTGGGATGTTTGAGACACAATAGGGGAACAATGGTAGGGGGGAGAGTCCGTTTGCCACATATCGTGCTGCATATGAGGGAGACCTTATAGTTACCGGAATGGTCTACATGTATACCGGTATGCTTTGTCCCAAACCATTGAGACATAAGAAGACTTCCAGGAAAAATGTAAGAATTACATTCCTGTTTAATTTTGGTGGTAGGGCTTATAGAGGTAATGCGGGTGTTCTCAATTCGTTTCAGTAACACCTGCAAAACCATTTGTCCCTTTTTTGCCACGTCCTCCAGACAAAGTAATACTCATTCAGTACTATGTAAAGTACTATATGTATATTCATTGTTGAATAGTGAATGAAATTCATTCGTAAATCAGCCCTACATGTACCTCGCCATTAACATACACTTCACAAACACTATTTTTATTTAAAGTGTGTGTGTGTGCATCAGCAGACGTCACCCCAAATGAGAGCAGGGAAAAGATGTGCACTCAAATGCGTCCAAACTATCCCAAAAATAACTTTATTGATCCGCCATTTGCATAAACCTACCATTTTGTTTTCCATTCAGTTTGTTCAGCAGTTCCTTCTGAAGATGCTTGTTTAAATCTTGGTAGTCGCCAACCTCTTTCTTCAGTTTCTTTACTTCTTCTTCTAACTCCTCTTCATGCTTCTCTAGTTCTCTTACTCTCTTCTTAGCACACTTCATTAGTTTTGGCAAAGGATATAGCTATAAAAAGCTGTTAAAAAGCGGTTTCGTGAAAAGTAGCGAAATCCGTGACTTAACGGCTGAATGAGCACAACATGAACCAAAAATGACGCTTTTTCAAAAATAACAAATGTGTTTTAATGACTTGTTTATTATCAGACAGTTTACTGACAGTTTAATAATGTGTGTAGCCACCACGTTTGTCAATGACTTCTTGGCACCGTCGCCTCATGGAGTTCACGAGTCTTGTGGCTCTTTGCTGGGGGATGGCATTCCATTCTTCTTCCAACATCTGGGCTAAGTCAGCAAGGTTGGTGTTGGCATTAATGCGTGCAGATACAGCTCGCTTCAGCTGGTCCCACAGATGTTCCAGCGGGTTAAGGTCAGGTGAGTTGGCGGGCCACACCATCCTGTGAATGCCCTCATGTGCCAAGAACGCATCCACAACTCTTGCTCGATGTGGGCGGGCATTGTCATCCATCAGTTCAAAGTCTTCACCAATGGCAGCGGCGACAGGTGCGACTTGTGGACGCAGGATTTCATCCACGTATCTGATGGCATTCAGGTGTCCATTGATCAGGACGAGCGGTGTCTTGGTCGTTGCAGTTATTCCCGCCCACACCATAACGCTTCCACCACAAAATGCTGTGATTGGCTGTACACAACACGTACTCCGCATGCTGCTCACCCCTTCGTCTCCAAACTCTTGTCCTTCCATCAACATGACGAAGACACATGCGCATTTCGTCTGTAAGCAGGACGTTTGCCCACTCTTGTTGTGTCCACCGTGAATGCGCCCTTGCCCATTGCAAACGGACTGCCCTGTGTCGTATCATCAGTATGGCCTTCTTTACAAGACGACGAGTGTTAAGACTGGCCCTGTGCAAACGTCTTCTGATGGTAGACGCACTAACCCTCTGACGTTTCGGTGGTCGGAGTCCAGCCTGGATCTGCGGTGCTGAAAATGAAACACATAACATTAAAATTTGAAAAAGTAATTCACATTTTTGAGAGAAACACTTTTGTCGGAAATTGTTTAAAAGGATCAGTTTAACTTCGTAAAAGCATGCGTATGATCTTACCTGTTGAGGCTCTTTGTCTTAGAGCTCGGATTATGATGAGACGGTCCTCTGCTGGAGTAGTGACTCTTGGACGACCACTGCGTGGTCTATCCCGCACCTGACCAGTCTGCTGGTATTTCCTTCGCAGCTTTCTGATGGCATTGGGGCTGACACCCATCCTTCGAGCCACCCCTTTGACAGAGGTGCCAGCTTCCAAGAGGCCAATTGCAATTGCCCTATCCTGATCAGATAACCTGGGCATGATCACTTAGTGCAATGGAAGTGTGTGTTTGGTGTACAAGTAAGTGTATGTCAGGAATTGTATTGGTTTTATAGGCCTACATTTCATTGTTGATACCAGATCCTTTTGTATTGAATGTGTGTTTCACCATTTATAATCTTAGGAATGCCTCCCAATACCCCATGAATGGATGCCTGACCGAGTATGAATTCAAAAGAAAAAGGATATGACATCATGACATATGGTGCAACCTTGGCAGGGATTTTAAACTGCATTCAATTGCATGCTCTATCACAGTAAAAATGGGCATAAAATCACTCTTGCGAAGTTTAAAAGGGACTAATTTTGTCTTTACTATGTGCTCAGTCAGCTGTTAAGTCACGGATTTCGCTACTTTTCACGAAACCGCTTCCTAACAACCCTAGCTATATCCTTTGCTAGGTTTGATCTTTAAAAAATTGATACCTGGAAGTTTTGAGGGGTTCTTTAGAGGGGGAACTTATTTTTGATGTTGTGTTTAGAAGCAGAAGGATTTCTCCCTTTGCATCTCTAACTGCACATGGTTCTTTATTTATTATGATCATCAAAAGGATGAGATGGAAAATTAAAACACTGACTCGGTCTCAACAGTTGTCTGATCAACTTGGAACTCATTCAGTGAAAGCTTATTTGTCGCATCACTCACATCCCAGGGAAGGTTTTCCACCTGCTCATCGACATGAAGCGGCACAACAAATAAAACTTATCGGAAATTTACGTAGTAGGTAATCTTATTGAGGAAGGTCTTGTAGAAGACTATTTCCATCAGTGCCTTATGTGGTGGACTACCATCTTTGAGAATCCGGAGGCAGCTCACCCTCTTCACGTGTGGCAAGGCCCATAGGCTTTCCCCAAGTGTGGACTCCTACTCATGGACACAAGTCACATGATGAAGAATGCCTCTCATATATGAACAACGCAGTGTAACCAATTGGAATACTCATTCAAAATGTTGATAATAATTAACATAACTTATAAAGTTCACTGTACTGACTGTTCTCTCCTTCCAGCATTAGTTTTCAATTGTAAAAAAATATGGCTGTACAATGACAAGGGCCTATTATAGGGCCAACATGTATGTCAAAACATCAGAAACGTTTGGTACAAGCAAATGGCATAAAAAGAAGAATTTCTAAAAACGTACAAGAAAGGTCTCGACATTTCCATGTGACAGTTCGGCACATCGCAAAAAGTGTGACAATGTCAGATACCATTGCAACAGCTCTTAATTCCCTGCTTTCTCTGCAGCCTGTAACATTAGAAATATGAATTGCTCTTTACAAATTGTGTTTCTTTATTCTTTAACCTAATTTGGGTGTTTCGAGAACTGATAACATTACTTGAGCTACTAGAATGTTTACTCAAAGCTGTAATCGAAACTTGATGACTTTGGCTGGTTTCTTTTTTGGCAGCGTGCCACATATCATGGGAGTGTTGCAGTCTCTTATTTGTGTCCTTTACATATACAAATGAAGAAAAAAAACCCCACTAAAACACATCAATCTTATTAAATATTATTGTGTCAAATGGATCAACAGTCTCTAGTCAACATGAACTATGTAACGTAAATGTCAGCATAGTTGCCAGGTCCATGACATTGATGAACAGTGGCTGATGAATAGGATGGCGAGGTCACGGACCTGGCGACTCTACCAATATTTACGCTAGTTATCGTAGCTTACATCCTTGGCGACACTGTCCAGTTTCGATGACCCCTTTGGTACTACTCCCTTACGAGAATGGGCACCCAACATTAATAGCACGTCGACTATCCCAATTTGACTTTCACTAATTTTAACTTACCACGTAAACCACTAACGTTGAGACTTACTATGTGAAATAAAACAGTGGGAATAGTACAATGTAGAGTAGCTCAAATTAGTATTCACTTCTTGGGTCTCTCCTGTGCTCTTGCGTTGAAGAAACCACACTCCTTAGGTTTGAATTGCGACCATCCGGGATTAAACAAGTCATTACGAGAGTCGATTACTTGCCTCTTCTCTCTGCCACCTTCAGCGAGTACACAGTTGATGCGACCATCAACGGTGCATACTTTGTTGACTTGTGAATCCCGCTTCAGCTCCCCCACAAATAATCTGAGCTTTGATCTACATGTACGTACACAAATTTGAGACTCTTCTGTTTTGTCCAATGATGGATATCCTTGAAACGCCAAAGAATGTGTTTCCCCTGAATCAAAACTGTCATCACAAACAGTCATCAGTTGTGATCAGGCATCAAAACAGTCATCAAAGAGTCATCAGTTAAAAAAGGCACTAACCAATCAAATGAATAAAATAATTCACCCCAAATGGTTGCTTCCTTTATTCGATAATTGCATTAATTAACCAGTTCGCACCAGGCGGGGTTTTTGGCATTCCCGACAGCACTTCGGTTCACCGCACTCAGACAAAAGTGCTAGTGTCTCCATGTGTGTGCAGCTATTAATTGTCTCTGCCTGTCCACAGAATGCCAGCGGTATTGTCTCCACCGCGAGTTCAATAAGCACAATACGTATCCATACTGACGACACCTTCAACGGTGAAGGTACATGTATAGAAAAATTCCCAATACCGGCGTAAGTATTGTGCTATTGAACTCGCCCCTGGCCTCCACCAGTCAGGATAACAATGGCTTTCCAGAGTCATTAATCGATACCAGTCACCCTAGCCATGAATAACACACACTATGTCTTTGGTACCGGGCACCCCGGTGCGAAGTGGTTAATGAAGAGTTACAGTTTAAACAGCTAGAATCCCCCCTTCCACATTTTGTTGACATTTTCTGTTTATCATGGAGGTGTATGTGTCTACAACACCATCACAACTTGTTTTTCACAAAAAAATCGACAGGCTTTTGCTTAAAACGTAAAGCAGTTCCGACCCTCTTCACCCGAACTTCTGAAACGCTCGAGGTCACTTGGTCTGTTTATCAACAAGGGTTTTGATGTCATCCTGAAAAACATACAAAACAGCCTGTGCAGTATTTAATGGAAAATACACGAAGTGAATGTTTATTATGCCTGTTTTGTCCTTGTAATTCAAAATACAAACGTGAAAAACACTTCATGTAATATGACAACAATCTACTATTACTTGTTTTGTGGAAAAATGGTGAAATTGTGGCTCACAATGAAGCTCTTTTGAAGTAAATATTGGTGCATTGCGACGGATGGTTTTGTCACGGAACGAACGGCATTCACAGCGGTCTGTGTACCGGCATGGTACGGTCCCCTGCGGGCGTAGTTCCCACGTGTTTGAACATCGGCCGTACAAGTTATAGAATGAGCGACTCATTTTTCTCTTGCTTGGTAATACAAAAGAAAATCTTTCTGCTCTTTTTTTTTATAGTGTTTGGTAAAACATACAATCACGCAGCTACATGTACTGGGCATATCTCTGGCTTTTTGGACCAACAAAATTCTTCAAAAAACACCATCTAACAGAGACGGTTTTCCAAGTGTTTTGCGTGTAAACGTATGGAGCTAACAATCGTGTTGACTTCTCTTTCTCAGGATTGCGTCACAGGGTCACGCGCATATCATGAATACCTAATGAGCGTTTCAGAAATCGCGAAAATCTCATTTTCGAAAAGCGCACTTTTGCTTGCAATTTATCCACTTAAAACCAACAATTAAAAAAATAATTAAGAGGATTCTTCCTCTTTAAAAGCGAGAAAAATAATAAATCCAATTAATACATGTACCTACTTTTATCGGGGGAAAAAGCATTTAACAAAGCTAAAATCTAACCTGGGAAAGCTCTAGAAATCGTTTGATATCCTTTTCCGCCTCTGCCACCATAAGGCCGATGAAATGTTTGTACGCAGCTAAAAAACTATGAATTGTAGGTTAGGGCGACAAATCGTGTGTAAAAAAGGTATATTAGGGCGACGTGCTCAATAGGGCGACATTTTGGTGTCGCCCTAATATTTTTGAGTTTAAAATTAATTTTTTTAGGTCAAAAACCATTTTGTTTTAGGTCGAGAACCATTTTTATTGGGATTGGAGCTGTTTCTCTTCGGTCTGCGACCATTTTTGGAAGCTTCGGGTAAAAAAATAAGGTGTCATTTTGAGTCACTCTTGCCGAAATTTCGGTGGTCTCCGGCGAGAGTCTTGCCGAAATGTCGCCCCATTGCGGCATTCAGCGTTCTTTAAATCATTAGCACTATCATCCTTCACAGGGTCCTGAAAAGTGAAAAAAATAATTGTTTAACATTAAGCTAAAATCCAACCTGGGAAAGCTCTAGAAATCGTTTGATATCCTTCTCCGCCTCTGCCACCATAAGGCCGATGAAATGTTTGTACGCAGCTAAATCATTAGCACTATCATCCTTCACAGGGTCCTGAAAAGTGAAAAAAATAATTGTTTAACATTAAGCTAAAATCCAACCTGGGAAAGCTCTAGAAATCGTTTGATATCCTTCTCCGCCTCTGCCACCATAAGGCCGATGAAATGTTTGTACGCAGCTAAATCATTAGCACTATCATCCTTCACAGGGTCCTGAAAAGTGAAAATAATAATTGTTTAACATTAAGCTAAAATCCAACCTGGGAAAGCTCTAGAAATCGTTTGATATCCTTCTCCGCCTCTGCCACCATAAGGCCGATGAAATGTTTGTACGCAGCTAAATCATTAGCACTATCATCCTTCACAGGGTCCTGAAAAGTGAAAAAAATAATTGTTTAACATTAAGCTAAAATCCAACCTGGGAAAGCTCTAGAAATCGTTTGATATCCTTCTCCGCCTCTGCCACCATAAGGCCGATGAAATGTTTGTACGCAGCTAAATCATTAGCACTATCATCCTTCACGGGGTCCTCAAAAGTGAAAAAAATAATTGTTTAACATTATAAGCAGGTTCCGTATTTCAGTTAGGCGTGTTTACCTGTTTTTTAGATGAACATAAATATGCACAAACGTGTGGCAACAAAATCATGATAATGTTGGTTTCAGAACTTTAACAAAATGTGCACAATTAGTAATGTTTTCTTGGTACCCTTAAAGGGACACACCGGCTTTGTTGGGCTATTTTGGGCTCAAAATAGACCCATACATGATTCTGAAAGCCTTTCTGAAATAGACTAAAGAGAACTTGAACAGAAACCACCAAATTTGGCCAGGTCCCGGGTGCTCTTTGTTGCATGGGTGTTGACGTAGTAGGCAGTGGTTGATGACTTGGCAAGGTCCTGGGTGCTCTGGGTTGCAAGGGTGTTGATGTGGTAGGCAGTGGTTGATGACTTGGTAAGGTCCCGGGTGCTTTTGGTTGCACGGGTGTTGATGTGGTAGGCAGTGGTAGATGACTTGGTAAGGTCCCGGGTGCTCTTGGTTGCACGGGTGTTGGTGTGGTAGGCAGTGGTTGATGACTTGGTAAGGTCTCGGGTGCTCTTGGTTGCATGGGTGTTGATGTGGTATGCAGTGGTTGATGACTAAATAAGTTCTCGGGTGCTCTTGGTTGCATGGGTGTTGACGTGGTAGGCAGTGGTTGATGACTTGGTAAGGTCCAGGGTGCTCTTGGTTGCATGGGTGTTGATGTGGTAGGCAGTGGTTGATGACTTGGTAAGGTCCGGGGTGCTCTTGGTTGCACGGGTGTTGATGTGGTAGGCAGTGGTTGATGACTTGGTAAGGTCCAGGGTGCTCTGGGTTGCAAGGGTGTTGATGTGGTAGGCAGTGGTTGATGACTTGGTAAGGTCCCGGGTGCTTTTGGTTGCACGGGTGTTGATGTGGTAGGCAGTGGTAGATGACTTGGTAAGGTCCCGGGTGCTCTTGGTTGCACGGGTGTTGGTGTGGTAGGCAGTGGTTGATGACTTGGTAAGGTCTCGGGTGCTCTTGGTTGCATGGGTGTTGATGTGGTATGCAGTGGTTGATGACTAAATAAGTTCTCGGGTGCTCTTGGTTGCATGGGTGTTGACGTGGTAGGCAGTGGTTGATGACTTGGTAAGGTCCAGGGTGCTCTTGGTTGCATGGGTGTTGATGTGGTAGGCAGTGGTTGATGACTTGGTAAGGTCCGGGGTGCTCTTGGTTGCACGGGTGTTGATGTGGTAGGCAGTGGTTGATGACTTGGTAAGGTCTCGGGTGCTCTTGGTTGCATGGGTGTTGATGTGGTAGGCAGTGGTTGATGACTAAATAAGTTCTCGGGTGCTCTTGGTTGCATGGGTGTTGATGTGGTAGGCAGTGGTTGCAATATATGATGAGTTGGTAAGGTCCCGGGTGCTCTTGGTTGCACGGGTGTTGATGTGGTAGGCATGGTTGATGACTAGGTAAGGTCCGGGGTGCTCTTGGTTGCACGGGTGTTGGTGTGGTAGGCAGTGGTTGATGACTTGGTAAGGTCCCGGGTGCTCTTGGTTGCACGGGTGTTGATGGTTTTCTGTAGACCACATGTACTTTAAATAAGAATGGAGACTTGGTTCATAATTGTTAGGTGGTCATTTGGTAGCATGTGCACTAGCGAAAACTTGAAGACTTATACATGTACAGTTACATCAAGAAGATATACAAACACTTTCTTCCACCATTTCAGTGTTTTGTGTATGTTCAGCATATACCCACATGCCTTGATCTGCACGATCTACACCCCCACGTGGCTGTACTTTCATAGTGTTTTGGAGGAGAAATTATTTTTTTTTTTGTCCGGGCGGCACAATGTTTTGTCCGGGCGGTAAATTTTTGTCCGGGCGGCGCGCCCAGACAAAACCGGTAGTGGAGATCACTGGGACGTCAAAATTGTGGTACAAACATTTGGCAACAAACACAATGGGAAAAAAAAACTTACATGTAGTCATAATGTATGACAGTCCCAGTCTGGTGCAACGGTCAGAGTACTCGATGTTGTCTTTGTTTCTGATGGTTGTATCTTCATGGAAGACCAAGACAACCTCATGTAAATCTTCGTTGAACTCTCTCCAAAGAGTTTTGTTCAGAAAGAGAACTTGGCAACCAGACTGGGGCTGCTACTGCATGATTGGCCGGACTATGACAAGCAAGGTAGGATCTCTACATTTTACCATTCTTCTTACGAAACCATTCATTCTATTCGCCTTGGACACTACTGATGTGATGCTTACAACACCTAGGTGTTTGTATTCCTCAACTGATTCAAGAGCTTACATATATTACCAATTCTGTAGGTTGGTTTAGGTGGATTGTAGCGGGTGATGGTCATTACTTTACATTTATCAGCATTAAGTTTCATTTTGTTCAGAGCACACTATGAATCAATCTGAATTAAGTCGTTCTGTAGGGTAATTTCATCATGTGAATAACTCTATAAATAACAGGGTCATCAGCATACTGTCGCATTTAAGAATTGACGCAAAATTGCAAATATGTTAAAAAGTAGTGGGCAAAGTACTTGAGCCTTGTGGCACACGTTACCACACTGGGACCCAGTCAGTGTGTTCCCTACAAAAGAAGATACATCTGTACATCTAGTGTTGGTCCACCCCAGTTTATGTATACAATAGCTGGCAAGGAGGGCTATACGTCTGCACTGGGCAAGACCTACATGTACATGTACATGTACCGGTAGGCATGAGCGATGCCTACCACGTAACATAGCAAACATAACTTTGCAATGGCAACTTGTATTAATGTATGTGTATCAGGGCTCGACCTTAACGCTAGCCCGGCGTACATTGTCTAGTAAAAACTGCTGTGGGCAAGTAAAATCCACTTTTCAACTTGCCCGGCGGGCTACTTAAAACATGTGCACGTTCCTTGTTTTCCAGATGTGATTATTGAAAATAAAATGAACTCTTCAAAGCTTTACCTTTTGCGGCATGCAAACGATGATTGCGCATTGCATTTTTCCACGTGCAACACACGGCCACAGCTAGCTTGGGTCTGCATTGTGTCCAACACAGCTTGTGTGCAATATACGTGCATAGACATACATGCGTCTGGTATCCGACTGCGGCCCCAGACTGGCTCGGCCCCAAACTCGGCCCCAGACCGACTCGGCCCCAATTGCCTTGTGTACAAACTCGGCCCCAGACTGACTCGGCCCCGATTGCCTTGTGTACAAACTCGGCCCCAGACTGACTCGGCCCCAAACAGGCTAAACATTTGATTTTTCCCCAAAAGTCCATATACAGTGTGTTTTCAAAGATTTTAAGGAACTTTTTTTTTTATTAGGAGAGCTATTAGCTCTCCTCGATTATCTCAGAAGAGCAATTTAGGGCTCTCCTGACCTTTTTAAAAATGAAGGACTGAAGAAGAGGAGGGGGGGGGGGGGGGGGGGGGGAAGAGTCCGTTTGCCACATATCGTGCTGTATATGGGTCATTCTATAAATTTGGGGTCCAGTTTTTCTGTCCCCTGTTACGTCTGACATCTTGTAAAATGTTGTAGTTTGTAAATTCAGGACATATTCTTTAAATGCCTTCTATTTCAAAGAGTGATTACATAAAGTACAATTCATAAAAATGTGTTTTAAAGGCATTTTTAATAATACTTGTACGGCAAATGGCAGTATGTAACAGGGACAGGAAAATGTCGCACGTTGGACCCCAAATTTATAGAATGACCCATATGAGGGAGACCTTATACATGTACATTGTAGTTACCGGATTGGTCTACATGTATACCGGTAGGCTTTGTCCCAAACCATTGAGACATAAGAGGACTTTCAGGAAAAATGTAAGAATTACATTCCTGTTTAATTTTAGTGGTAGGACTTACAGAGGTAATGCGGGTGTTCTCAATTCCTTTCAGTAACACCTGCAAAACCATTTGTCCCTTTTTGTGATGTCCTCCAGACAAAGTACATGTGTTCATTGTTGACTAGTGAATGAAATTTATTCGTAAATGAGCCCTACATGTACCTCTCCATTAACATGCACACACACTTCACAAACACTATTTGCATTTAAAGTATGTATCAGCAGACGTCGCCCCAAATGAGAGCAGGGGAAAGATGTGCACTCAAATGCGTCCAAAAAGAACATTATTGATCCGCCATTTGCATAAACCTACATTTTGTTTTCCATTCAGTTTGTTCAGCAGTTCCTTCTGAAGATGCTTGTTTAAATCTTGGTAGTCGCCAACCTCTTTCTTCAGTTTCTTCACTTCTTCTTCTTACTCCTCTTCATCCTTTTCTAGTTCTCTTACTCTCTTCTTAGCACACTTCATTAGTTTGGGGTAGTGCACGAGAAGAAAGTAAAACTACTTTAATGTCATTGCATCGCTTCATCGGAAAACGTGGCAAAATAGCTAGATCTAAAAATGACTCATCTGTCAGAAATTTACATATGGGCTCATTACATGCAGCGATGTAGCAATTCATACAACACGATGTAGAAGCAGAAGGATTTCTCCCTTTGCATCTCTAACTGCACATGGTTCTTTATTCATTATGATCATCAGAGGGATGAGATGGAAAATTAAAACACTGATCAGACTCGGTCTCAACAGCTGTCTGATCAACTTGGAACTCATTCAGTGAAAGCTTATTTGTCGCATCACTCACATCCCAGGGAAGGTTTTCCACCTGCTCATCGACATGAAGCGGCACACCAAATAAAACTTATTGGAAATTTATGTAGTAGGTAATCTTATTGAGGAAGGTCTTGTGGAAGACTATTTCCATCAGTGCCTTATGTGGTGGACTACCATCTTTGAGAATCCGGAGGCAGCTCACCCTCTTCACGTGTGGCAAGGCCCATAGGCTTTCCCCAAGTGTGGACTCCTACTCATGGACACAAGTCACTCGATGAAGAATGCCTTTCCACCTCATCTATGAACAACGCAGTGTAACCAATATGAATACTCATTCAAAATATTGATAATAATTAACATAAATTATAAAGTTCACTGTATTGACTGTTCTCTCCTTCCAGCATCAGTTTTCAATTGTAACAAAATATGGCTGTACAATGACACGGGCCTACATGTATTATAGGGCCTATATCAAAACATCAGAAACGTTTGGTACAAGCAAATGGCATCAAAAGGTTCACGAGAATTTCTAAAAACTTGTTTACAAGAAAAGTCTCGACATTGCCATGCGACAGTTCGGCACATCGCCAAAATTGTTGGACAATGTCAGATGTCTATTGCAACAGCTCTTAATTCCCTGCTTTCTCTGCAGCCTGTAACATTAGAAATATGAATTGCTCTTTACAAATTGTGTTTCATTATTCTTCAACCCAATTTGGGTGTTTCGAGAACTGATAACATTACTTGAGCCTAGAATGTTTACTCAAAGCTGTAATCGATATTAAACTTGATGACTTTGGCTGGTTTTTCTTATGATTTTTGGCAGCGTGCCACATCATGGGAGTGTTGCAGTCTTTTATTTGTCTCCTTTACGGATACAAATGAAAAAAAACACAACTAAAACACATCAATCTTATTAAATATTATTGTGTCAAATGGATCAACAGTCTCTGGTCAACATGAACTATATCATTAACATGTAACGTAAATGTCAGCATAGTTGCCAGGTCCATGACATTGATGAACAGTGGCTGATGAATAGGATGGCGAGGTCACGGACCTGGCGACTCTACCAACATTTACGCTAGTTATCGTAGCTTACATCGTTTTTATGAGGTATAGTAAAACTTGTTCACATACACAAAATAACATTCCCAGATTAATTAATGTCGCTCCGTTCCAACTTGAATTACAATTTTTCATGAATGTATTTCTACATCCGTACAGTTGTTGATTCACCACTTCCTCCAATGGGTAAAGATCCACTCGTGGCGTGGATGCCGTTGCTGTGTGTGTCTCACTCGGTGCATCACAAGTATGATCTTGATTTGGTGGTGGTGCTGGCTTTGTTGGCTGTTCATCATCCGCAGTTGGTTCAAGGATATCAGTAGCAGGCAGGAGAAGTCTCAATTTCATCCGATCTTTTATTTAACATGGTTCGATGTCGAGCCAATCTTCCCACACTGACTCGTACTGTTGTATGTTGAATTCACTGATACCAAAAGTGGTTTTTATCTTGGAGACGATGTCCTCGACACATTCGCCCTGAACTAGTCTTTTGCTGTTTTGGTACGTTACGTGACATGTAATTGCCATATTGAGATGACGCACGGCTTCAGGGTCACTTCAGACTTTCGAGATTGCCAAGGGCATTAAAACAAAGTAATCTTTGCGTAAGATTGTACAAAAGAAAAACACAATGTTCTTTATCATTTTTTATATACAGGGTGTATCAAAAAAAAGGAAACCCAACTTTAACTACATGTAGCTACTGTGGCAAAGATATACATTTTCTAGCAATAACCATGTTACCATCCAAAAGTAGACAACAAATGCTTTCCGGTGATACCTCACACATTAATTTACGATTACGCATCACTGTTTTGAAATTTAGGTCAATTATTCGACGTGGCTCACTTTCCAAGTCATTGAAATCAACGTGGCTCCTTTCATAATTGATTTGGGTGTAACTGGAAATGTCTTTGCTGATTGTGCAACCACTTGTGGATAAGCCTAAGAGCTCTGACAGGCCTTCAGACAGTGTGTGTACCTGAGATCACAATGGTTCAGCTTACATTTTTACACCAGAACAGAGAAAACTGAACTTCCCCCGGAAGAATTGTTGGAGCACAAATGACGTCCACAATATCTAACATGTCGACTAGTAAACATAGACAATGATCATCGCTTGGAACCCATTCTGAAACCAGTATAGGCAAGAACGTCACCAAACACCAGCACTGTGAAGCGGTCTGTTTCACTTTAAATTTAGCAACTTCCTCAGGGACAGGAGTTGGTTTGTTAGCCCTGTCACACACCGAGTACTCAACTGAGTGAGGGTAAAATATCTTTGCTGCACAAAATGTAATACAATATGTTCCAGTGCGTCACTCACAAAACCCTCGAAGAGATCGTGCGCAATATCAGAAGGACAGCCCCAGATTGGATTGAAATGCTGTAAACGGTCAAATGGTGAATTTGCCTTGATGCCATAAACGGGAGCTAGCTGAGGAAACTTGGCAACAGTGGCCACATGTTCTGCATGAGTCTCTTTCGTCCTTGGTACAGTTCTCATCAGAAAACATTTCTTGTCTTTCGTATTTAGTTGCCATACAAAATCGACAGCTACGATTGGCAGAAAAACTCTTAAAAAAACCAGATATAGTATGAGCTGCTAAATTGTCAGCACATAGAAAGGCCACAACTGCACGCAGGATATACTCCCTTTCCTCTTTCAAGACCACAATTCCATCTAACTCCAGGGAAAGTAGGTCACTAATCAATCTCTCTAGTACAGTACACGTGCCATACTTTTATAACAGTTCAGAGCGACACAGAATAAGGAGCTGAATAAGTTCCAACTTAGAGCGATACTGTGGTTGAAGATTGCCAAGCACAAAATAAAAAGCAGCCAACTTGTACTTTTTGATTTTTGTACCTAATGGATTCACAGCTTGAAAGTCGTCATTGTACAGATTCAGTTGAAGTGTTGTCTTGTCTGCAGAAAATACAGCGTTTTGCTTGAAGGCCTGGTCATCACAATAGTCACGCAAACTGTTATCATGCGATGCATGCCCATTTATAACTTCCGCAAATACATCTTCATGTTTTAAAAGAACCTGCAGCAGTTTCTTTATTGGAGTGTACATGAATGTCTCTGGTTTTCCATTTTCATCATAGCCCAACAATATCTCCTCTGGTTCCACAAAATGTAAATTTTCTCCAAAATATTTATTTTGCTTTGTTTGGCTGTTGAGAGTGTTGCATGCTTGCGAAATTCTGTTTAAGGGAGACATAATACCTTCAAAACCATCAATAGTGGCCGGATCAATGCCGTTTCTGTTAAGAACACTCAACAGTGTTTCTTTAATTTCACCTGACTGTAGTGCAAACAGTTCGCTCAGTTCATTTACAACATTTGAACACGCATTCGCAGGGAGTTTCTTTTCCTCTCTGAGTCTCAATATAAAAAGAGCTATCGTTCGAGTGAAATCAACTCTTTCTACATTATTATCCTCTTCATTTGCTGCAATGTTTTCGTCATTTTGTGCCTCCTTGTTAATGTGTTGGTACTCGTCATCAACATTATCATCATCATCTGGCCTTTGTAGATCAACATGTCTATCTGCATCATTTAATCTACCAACATCAACTCCCGGCACTGGTTCATCCAGACTCACAAATCTGTGATTTCTTTGCATATGCCTGACAAGCGACTCCACAACTGAATTACTTTTGTTGGCATACATTAACCCCACATGTTACATTCAATCCATTTTCATTTTGGTGAACATATCGTAAGTGGCTCAAATATTTGCTAAATCTGCGTGTTTGATACTTGCCGCAATATGCACATACACGAACTGCAATAAATATATTTTCCATGGCTTGTGCTAACAGAAACGAATGTCAACCAATTCAGCTATAGCCCAGGCTGTTAACAGTTCCCCCAGCCCCCCCCCTGAAATTTCTAGCCTGACACTGATGCTCCTTCTTTACACGTACTACTTCTGATGTAGCACTTGGACAACATTGAATTGAAAATCAGTACAAGTTGCAATGCATGCCACTGCTATGGTCATAAAGCTCAGTGCCCTCAAACCGCCAAGCAGATTTATAAGAGGTCAAGTGAAACCCCAAGCAAACGTTTATGACCTCAGGTCACAATGCAAGTATGTTGACCGTTCAGTGACTTGACATCTCGCATAGCACACAGCTTATGGACTTTGAGGATAACGATTTTTAGGAGGTTTGCGTGTTCATGATCTAAAGAATCATTACGTTTTTAAAGCAATTAGTTGCCCAAACCATCCATGCCCAAACAAATGGAATCCTACAAATATATTCTTGTGACTTTGTATGAAGGAAGCATCAATGGTAGTGAGATTATCCAAGTTTGGCTTAGTACCCTTACAAAAAAGTTCTATAGAATTCTATAGAACGTTTTATATAGCTCCATAGAATTCTATAGAATTGCCTCTTTTCTATAGAACTCGTTTAGGATTGTCTATAGAAAATCATTTTATCTATAGAATTCTATAGAATTCTATAGAACTTCTATAGAACACGTTGACACTCTTCTATAGAACCTTTTGGGGATTGTCTATAGATTATAGAGAATGATTTTTTTCTATAGAATTCTATAGAACATTTTGAACCTCCTCCTCTATAGAACCTTTTTGGGATTGTCTATAGATTATAGAGAATGATATTTTCTATAGAATTCTATAGAACAATTTGAACCTCTATAGAACCTTTTTAGGATTGTCTATAAATATAGAGTGATTTTTTTCTATAGAATTCTATAGAACACTTTGACGCTCCTGTATATAATCTTTTAGGGGTTATTTATGGAATACAGAGAATAATGGTTTTATAGAGAATTCTATAGATCACTTTGAACCTTCTCTATAGAACCTTATTGGGATGATCTATAGAATAATTTATAGATAAAAAATTATAGAACGTATATAGAACTTCTATAGCACATGTTGATCTTTACTATAGAATGCCAACACCCTCTATAGCACACCGTTTTCTGTAGAGAGACACTTAGTATGGATGTTAATTTTAAAGGGTTATCTCCAAAACTGCTTTCTAAAAATAATAATGCAGGTCTATCAATTGTTTCCCCCACCCCCAAGGTGGGGGTTTGGTCACAATTGTCATGCCCCAGGGTGGGGCATTTGACCCATTGAAATACAATTTACTGTGCATTTGTATACAAGAAACGCATGTTTGAGGGTGGGGATTTTGTCACGCAAAAAGTGACAATCCCCCACCTCTTAGGTGGGGTAGCCCGGGGGTGAGGTGGGGGTTGGGGGGAGGGGGGTGGTGGACAATTGATAGGCGCATAAGTTTCATTTAAAAACTAAAAGACACTCGAGTGACGCATTTAGATGCACTGAGGAAATAATTGGTCGTATATATCGAGTTCATATTAATATGAAATGTGGACTTTATTATTGTTACGAAACGTTTTACTTTTTCACACTGAAGTAATATAAATTTATTTACAAAACCCGTATCTGCAAACTGAGCTGACTGAAACATTAAGATAAATCAAAACAATAAATTTGTCTTGTTTGTCTATACAAAAAGGTTTTCAAAAAAATATATCTAAAGGAATTTGGGTCCGCAATGGTTCACATACGGCACATTGATCAAATAACAAGTTGTTGCTAATCCACGATAAAACAATTGCCGATTGAGCATTGCCGGATCGCACCGGTACTGTAGAATATTTTCTGCAAGCACTACCTCTTCCCTTTGAAAAATGCAAAAGTGAGCATTTGAAACTTCATAACACTAGTTGTTCTCTGATAAAAATACAACTCCATGTTAAGTTTTGCCAATTAATTTGATTTGATAATGCTGTGTGTTTGCGTCAATCTCCCCCCCCCCCCCCCCCCCCTCCCTCCCCCCCCCCCCCCCCCCACCCCTTCCCACAAACATGCAGCCATGATGTTTGGAGCCAATTACCATGGCAACACGTCACACTTCGGCACTCCATTTCAATACATGTAAATTGATTAAACCACATAAGAAGCTTGGTTGACATTGTGATATATGCAATTGGTTGAAATATGCAATTGTAATATTTTGTTAGAGTGGTATACACTTGTTTTTTAAGCTGGATACAAATGACATCTGCAAAATGTAGAATTAATCCAATTCCACATTATTAGGAAGAATAGAAACAATTTCTTCTGTATCCAATTTAAAGGAAATGCATTTGCTCTGAAATTCATCTAAAGGACACAATTCATACTGCTTGTGGCCTTTAATTCTTACAAGTCCTTTGTGAGGAACAAAAAAAGGGCCTTTTAACTTTATATAAAATGGACAAGTACAAATAACACTGCTTTGTACAACTACATGTCGCTGTATCGCATTCCAAGCACATTAACAATATTCTCTTCACTACAGCAATATTTCCTTCTTTGGTTGAAACATAGCAGTCAACACGTTTCCGTTTTTTGTGAGCATATTTCTCGGTAGTTACTTTCACACCTTCCCTTGAAATGTTGTTGTAACCCAAAATAAATTCTTTTGTAAAGCCAATATCCTGCAAAAAACGAGACTCATTACGACCAACTTGCATAACCTTCATAATTCTTCCAGGCCAGACAAGCTCATCATGACTGCCAAATTCAAAATGGTGTATAAGTTTGTGAAAGTAGTTTCTGCAATTATAATGTTCTTGAAAGCAATCTAATGCAATGAGTGGGAGGGCCCTTATAAGCAAGAAATTTCTTGTTATTTGCTTTTCTACATATTGCGTCCCACATATCATTTTACCTAATTTGTGATTCATACTTTCAAATGCAAAGCAAGAAATGGACCAAAGTGGGCCCCAATTTCTTACAGAATCTGCCATGTGAATCAGCTGATAAACATTGTATGTTATATACATGTACTCAATGCCATATAGTGTCTCAACATCCAGTACAAACTGCATAAAAAGCATTTCTGCTTGGTTAATTGATGATGAATCAACATTGGTTTGCAGTAGAATAAACACAGCTGTCACAAAAAGCATCCAATGTTTGTAGTATGGCAATGGCAGACGTTTCTCTGTGACAATTGGGGAATAATGAAGAAGCCAGGCCAGATCGCCACTCATGCGCCTTCCAAAATTTGCGCTGTGTGAGTGATCTTGTCAAGCGTGTTATTTATGATGGTGGTTTGAACATGGTTAGCTTTTCATTCAAGGCACTTAACTGATTGCCAATGTAAAATGGCTTACCAGCCCCCTCCAGCCACAGATATGTCAGGGTTCTTCCAACACCTAGGCACACAGTGTGCATGTAATCGACAACAAATCCAGATATGATATTAAAATGCAGCAAAAGCAAAATCATGGAAGGACCCTTAACACCGTGGACTGGTTTGTTAGTGTGTGTAGCATGCTGGGCATCCTCCTTGTGGTGGCAGCTGGTCCATCTGTTTTAGCGCGTATGACTGGTATATCCACTTCCTTTTGGGACACTTGTGCCAGGATGAAGGCACCACGAGCAACTAAACTTTCCATTAAACTGCATGATATATTGCAGCTGGCATCTTGCCACACTGTCACAGGCTAATGGACCAGGAAAGACTTTTGTTTGGATACTTGTACTGGTTTGGTCCTTCCATGAAATTCCCTTATTACTGAGGATGTTTATCTCTTGCACGATAGGCTTAAGGAAAGATGGAAAATGGGGTTTCCCCCTGCCAAACCATAAGCCACCCATCAGGATATGTTTGCGTCTTAGTGGATATGGCAGCTCATTTATCATGACAAGCAATGGCCAAATTGAGAAATTTGACGAGGAAAATACTGCTGCCCCATCTGACCACCATGTAATACTAATATCATTTTCACCCATTGGTAGCTCTTTGTATATAACATACCCTGACCCAAATCAGTTTTCTCTTTTTAGATTCTTACTGATGTTCGGATCTTCCAGGAGATACTTGATTTGGTTGACAATATCAAAGGTCAAGAAGTAATTGCCATTTTTTATGCTTTCATCATAGTCTTCAGACAACACACAGTCAATGCACGAGCTACAATCCTTACCTACATAACCATCACATGATGAACAATACACATGACAGTTGACCTGGCCACAGAAACCATCAAAATGTTGGTTAAATAGATACTTTGATGCAGGAAATGCGGTGTCACTTGGCAGATGAAACTGAATCAGTTGAAGGAGACTCCCAAGTGCTTCTTGTGTGAGATTATGATGGAGAAAGTGGGCCATAGTCATCAGCAGGCTCTCCTTTCTTGTTATTTGAGCACCCGGGAAAAGAAACTCATCCTGATTGGGAAATAGACAGTACCATGTTACAGATAATGACAAATAGTACTACATGTACATGTAGTAGCGGGGAGCTCCTTGGAGCTTTGCCAAGCAATGTCACTGACAGCTTAAAGAATGCATCCCTTAGATACTGTTTTTTATTCCCCTTTCTAAACTTAATTTGTGATACAAAACATCCGAAGTATATTGGCACTGTCGGGTCAAATAAGTCAATCGAATTTGAGCTCAGTCAATTCAGGTTACTAGACATTTCAAAACCATGAATAAACATCAAAAAGACCAAATATGACAGTGTGTTGCGACTACATGTACATGTACTATTAAATATGACACGTGCAGTTTCTCCACAAGGTGTTTTTCACCGAGTGGCATGCATGCCCTTCATTCATCTGCCCACCATGCATTAAAACTTTGCTGCCAAAATACATTTTTTTTCAGTTGCTTTTAGACAGAATGAATTTAGTAAGAAGACTTACTGTAAACATGTGAAAAAGCGCAAAATATGTCGCATGAACATAGACAAATTAAAAGGGTTGAGTGTATTTCTAATTGTAAAAACACTTACCAATTCTGACTGAAGTTTCTCTCTGCCCTCATCCTCGGTAACTTCATAACCAGGAATCTCAGGATATGAATCTTGAGGCTCAGCATCCTTTATTTTAAAAAAATAAAAAAATCAGCACAACAATATGTAGAAACGAGTGGGAGTTGACCCCTTTTTCTAACCGATAATTTGACACTGTTACTGTTAGTAACTTTCACCATGAAGGGAGGAAAACATGCACTGCTTTATTCTGTAATTGCTCCTCTAAAAATAGTTAGGTTATATGTTTGTGGACATTCTTAAGGTTTCAAAGTAAAATAATTTCTATGTTTGGCCCTAACTGGGATATCTTGGTATAGCTGGTGAAATTTTTAGTAAATATAATCAGTATTTTTGTCCATATTCATGTACATTAAACAAAGATTTAAAATTACTTCATTGAATTAACATATAATAATCTAAATGAGAAATGTTGCTTTTCTAAAGAAAAAGATCATGTTCACCTTGAAAAATTGCATTCGGTTTAAAGGAAGGGACAACACTTGTTTGAAGGTATCGACAAATTTAATCAAAAAATATTACCGACGTATTGCCCGGTGCATAGCCTTCATGAGAGTTTTGTTTTCAACACCGGCAACCCAATTATTTTCCATGCTAAACTTTTTACGTACCTCTTGGTCTTGCTCTGCCGTGACTTCATCATCAGACATGTCTGGCGATACCCGGCTGTTTTCATGAATTTCTTCCCAGAGATACGACTTTCTAGACCGTTTTCGACGATTGGCGGTAGAATTCGCGCCTACATTCGCCATACTGATATTCGGTGAGACAGACTGACACGATCGATCAAGTATATACACGTGCAAGAAAAGAATTAACACTTTTTTGGCTAAGCTATTGCGTGATGATTGTTCTATACAACCTTTACGACACCGGATTTATTATATGGTACCCAACGTACGTCAGTTAATTCATAACTGCACGGCCACGGGTACCATGCGACATGCGCCACAGGCGGCAAGGCTGTAGACCGGTTTCCGGTCTATATATTCCACAAACGAGTAGGACTGGTGCTATATTGAGTATTGAAATGCGTTATACGTACATGTACATGTTTGTATACCGAAACTGGATACCCATTGATATACGGCGCAGAAACTATTGAGATGCCCGTGTGTGGAATATGTGGAGCGGCAACCAGTCTAGCTCTAATTCACCTCTTTCACGGTTTGTAAAATTTGCTTTACATTTCAACGCGCTCGTAAATTTTGTATTTCCGTTTTATAAAATTAGTATAAATAAAAGTTATACTTTTTTATTTTTATTGACTTTCTAAAAGTATCTCAGCATACAATTGCATTGTTGATGTATGTGGGTGACCGTCCTCATGCATGGTTCTGTCCCGGCTGCACGTGTGTCCACGTCAGCAAATTCCTTTGTCTCTCTGCCTTTGATCATCGTTGTTTGCCAGCGCCGCCAAATTCAAAAGATTTCTATCCTATAATTCCTAGTTCAATATGGCCAACATCAAAAGCTGTCCTTCCAACACTGGTGTTGGGTTTGTTTTGGTTAAGTGGGTGGACGAAGAGTCGTGGGACGTGCTTCCGGTGAAGAAATGTGTCCAAGATTTAAATATTGATGATCATGATGGGCAGCAGCATGGCGAAAAGATCGGACAAGTGCTCGATTTCTATTGGAAGAAGGGTGAACTTGAAGAATCTGCACCGTCTACGTTACTAGCATATAGTAAGGTGAATTCTTGGTTTTGAGTCAACTCGGTCCTATATATATATATTCAACTCGGTCGGGTCAACTCGATCGGCCGGGGAAAGAATTCCGTTTACGTGGTCGCCATATATATGGAACGCTGAGGTCCCTAACTGCATTTAATTAATAAATTGAGCCCTGGCTATGGCTGCCGCTGTTTGGTAACATTTGTTACAGATTGAAATGTCTAGCTCTCTCTCTGTCCAAAATTATCTGTTAAAAAAGGAGGGGCGCCTATATTGTGATAAAAATACGAAATTTCATCCAAACCGATTAAAGAAAGTACATTTCACAAAACGTACAACGAAACGTTTTGCATTAGGCATTACTAGATTATAGTATAGAGTTTACATGTACATCGACCTAACGGGTTGGCATTTGCTACTTTTAGGACACTCTTCCATGTAGGAGATTAAAAATGTTCGTGCTACTTTCATCAATCCACAGTCTCGGTCATCATCTTTTTGTACAAAAATGGCATGCTTATTTTTGTGGGGAAAAGGGCAAGATTTTGGGGAAAAGCCTGCCACCAGTTCACGACGACAGAACTTCCCCGGCGGCGCACGCGCGATCAGACCACAAAAGAATAAAGAAACTTGCATTTTACCAAGAAATGTTTTCAAAATTGGAACGAAAAGGTGGCCATGGGAGGAAACATGAAGAATTAATTGATATCGATGAAGTGATTTTATTACAGTACAAAAATATATAGCGAACTAAAACGTCTGTCCTCGCCTCCTCGTTAAAGTAACAAATGCCGACATAACGTAAACTACACCAGACACGACATATTACTTAAACATTGCCTACAACCTAGCTACGTTTAATAACAGAAGGCATATGAAGCAGACATTAGATTCGTTATAAATGTAACATTTGAGCGTGAAAATATACCTGAAATCGGAAATCAGGGGACCGGGATCGAAGTCTGCAACTCGTTGAAGAAAGTCTGCCGCTCACTGCTGCTCGAAGAAAAATGGCTGATGGGGGTTTTTGCGAGCGGCGAGACGAACGGGTTTCCCAAATGCGCCCGCACGGGCGCGGGAAATTAACTCAGCACTGAGTCACAAGACAAACGATACTCATTTTGAAGGAACATTCTGAGTCAACTACGTACATTCATAGTGAGTCAAGCTCATATTGACTCACTTTGTAATTTCAAATGAGTCTAGTATGATGTATATATTCCAAATCTGAGTCAAATTTATTAAGATTCACAGAAATTGTCAAAAAGTGCGTCAAATGACGCACCTTTTATTTTCTGTGTAAGCTCTTTCTTGCATGATATTCCATCTGGACCGAACAAACACTCGTCCAACCAAATAACGTCATCGAAGGAATCTCTGTTTAAGCAGTGAGTAGGACGATTTTCCCGCGATAATAATATGCGGGCAGCAAGGTCACTGACTTTCCTTTGACTTTTGTGATGTTTTCTTTTTCGTCGCTTCGTACGTTTACTTTTATACAGTTTCAAATGCAACAAATTTATGTAGTTTACACATTCATGACATTCATAAATTTCAAAATCCAGTTCAGGATCCCAATTTCTATAGCCTACAATAAAAAAAACGAGTCACTACCGTCTTTAAGTTTTTAAACTTTTTCTACTCATTTTACATTTATAATCGTTCCATCTCGGCTAACTTTCCAAAGTTTTGCCAAAACTTCTCAGTACACAGGGATTTCTAATTGTCTCAGTACATTCTTAAAATTTACATTCATTTTTACATGCTTTATACAATCTCATTTTTTTTACTCTTCTAAATCGGATTTTACACATGCCAAAGTAATAATGTCCTCAAATTTAAGTTTTCTTCTTGAAGTTTACACACATTGTAAATTTAACATTTCAAACCTTGTATTTACAAAAACAAACAATTGACCAGGATCCTTCATGTACAAATGTATGTATGCATTTCATTTATTCCTCGTGTCCTACATTATTATTTAAGATGTAAACTCTCTCGATAACTTCCGTCCTCTTTACTCGTCCTCTGGTGTCATAAGTTGTGAGTATTTCTTTGAGGCTATTCTTGAGTGCACCTAGATCGATCTCACTGCCATACTTTCTCCCATCCTCCAAATATCCGATTTCCCTCGCGTCTTCTTAATACCTTGCACTTCATCTAGGCGATCCTTGAAGTAAGATACTTAAAGTAAGACGCCTCTGCTGCGTCTTTCTCGATCTGCTTATCCGAACCAATGGTTATTATCTACTTCTTTTTCATCCGACTCTTGATCACCATCTTCCTTTCTTTCTAGTCCATGAGCCACTGACAAAAAAAAGGTACTACCTGGACGGACTAATTCCCTTGTGATTTTTCAAGATGAGAAAGTCGGGAAAAACGTGATAGACTTTCCAAAACAGCAGCTGAAGCTACATGTACTTTTAACGATCGTTTTAACAGCAAAATTCAACATTCGTGGCCTCATACTCTCCCTATAATGCCGACGGCTGTTTAAGATACAGTAAAATGATTCAATGTATTCATACGAGTAGCGATTCGTGCAAACGGAAAACACTGGTATTAGTCCATGAGCCACATGAGAAAAGGGTACCACTCTTTGTTTAAAATTGTAAACAGCCGTCGTCGTTTTTGGCAAAGTAAGGCCTGTTGCTATACCATCTGCGGACACACAGCATGTCCCAAGTATTGTACTTGGCGCTTACGTAAGTGGCATTTCTTTGGTTTCATCCGTAGGTTAGCTTCTCTTAGTCTTTGGAAAACTACCTGTAGCTATAGTCTACTCAGTGCTTATTGTACTGTTTTGCCATCAATGTACAGTAGCAGGATTTCCCATTGCAGTCCTGCCGTGACTCTGTCCATATGAGTCGTTCGAAAGTTGTAGGGGCATGAAACCCATAAAGGTAATTCCCAAAATTAGGGGTCCAAAAGTGTGACATGCTTTTTAATATTTCCAAGTGTTTTTAATGATTGAAAGAGGTTTCCCAGTACAAAATTATTATTTTTATTTGAACAATGCCACTCAATTTTAATGTTTGTGTGTAGATATGGCACCGAGGTTAATGCAAACTCATTCTACAGCCAATTTTCATTGGCGTAGGTAACCTAGGACACCAAACTCCTATTCAATACCATGGAACAAATTATAAGCCTTTATGATATTTTGTTTTAAATATTTTTCAGGAATCAGAAAACAAAATATTGAAGAAAATTATGCTGCCCCCTATAATCACAGGCCACAGCCCATTACTGAGAATTTGTGGTCATAAGTGGTGATTTTTGAAGCAGAGAGTGTCGTACGTAACTGGGACACCAAACATTTTGGACCCCTAATTTTGGAAATTACCCATAAGGGCATTACATTCCATGAATACAGCCCTCCCTGTACAACAAAGGCTGATTTCTCTTTGATATCTTCATCAAGTTCAACTTGCCAATATCCTTGAGAACCTGCTAATGTATTCAGTGAGTCCTCAATATTTGGGACTTTTCTGGTCAAGTCATTGAGCATTCTATAGTCAATGCAGTGTTTTACTGACACACTAAACTCGGCTTCCCTGAAGACAGTTCTAAATCTGGTGTTACGGCATTAATGGCGTCAAGGCCGCCATCACGCGTTCGTACCATCGATATATGTATACACTGGATGAAGCAACGACGTATAAAATTGAAGCCACCGACCGCCATTGTACCCCACTGAATACAATGTCTTGCCTAGACTGGTCATACTGTCTTCACTAGTCTACATGTGTTAAAGGAGCGTGACCAGAGTTTCTGGAAAATAGTTTTCGATGTAACTTACCAATATTATCAAGTAACTCCCATACACACCTCCCATGTCCCAAAAACCCGAAAACATTCGCAATTTCCAGTAAAAAATTGAACAAAACTATCGAGTATGCTTTCAGCGGATAAACGTTGGTACTGGAAAATTAGTTTACAAATAATCGGTGGATTTTCGACGATATCCTCGGAAATATGCGGCCTAGAAGCGCGGGAGTTTCAGTTTCGTAATCAGAAAAATATAACGGATGTTATGATATAAAAATCTCATGACCCATAAGGTAAGTCCCGGGGAGTTATGGGTAAAAAAAAGTGATCTGGTCACACTCCTTTAAGTGGAATGCAAGCGACTGCATGGATCGGGGAGCAGTCTAGGTCAAGCATTGTTCGTGGGGTACAATAACAATTCTCGTATAGCCAACTGCTATTGCATACTTCATCCAGTGTATATATACACATTGTATCGATGGTTCGTGCAGACGCAGGACTCCAAAGCCATGGCGGGGCTGGTTACTGATGGTAAGCAGCATATTTATGTTTATTTTACCCACTTTTAAAGAGTTGTACTTGACTAAAAGGTCGTTGAACACCTTACTGATTGTTTACTGATTATGTAGTTCAGATTATTATGATTTTGTCAGTTGGTAAATGACTTTATTGAGCTAAAGCTACATGTACGTCCCAAATTCAAAAAAACAAAATTGACGTCCAACACCACTTGTTATTGAATACGTGCATTTAGTACATGTATAACTAGGCATCCGTTCCTTAATTATGTGACTGTATCAGGGTTAACATTTTCCTTACTCCGTGACTGTATTTCACAGAACTAACTAACTGATGATAACTATCTGATGAGCAAATGACTGACTGAATAAGTAGCTAATGATGTCAAGATGAAGGAAATAAATAAGCAGACATTCGACAGTGTTATCGGCTGGCCCTTAAATGCTTAATTTCTCCGCCCCGGGGTCCACAAAGATAAGATGGGGGTAACAACTCCAACTCAATGCCTCCACACCGAACATGCATGTAACCTGACACCCCGTCAGTTTTATTTGTCCCTTCTTCACACCTATAGATACACTAAACTCTGCTTCCTTGAAGCCCTTCTTAATCTGGTGTGCCCTGGACACACCAAACTCGGCTTCCCTGAAGACAGTTCTACGTGTCCCCTGGATACACCAAACTTGACTTCCTGGAAGCCCTTCTTAATCTGGTGTCCCCTAGACACACCAAACTCAGCTTCCCTGAAGCCAGTTCCAAATCTGGTACCCCCTGGACACACTAAAACTCGGCTTCCCTGAAGCCCTTAAATATGGTGTCCCCTTGACACGCTAAACTCAGCTTCCCTGAAGCCCTTCTAAAATAATTAACTTTATCTTGCCTTATAAACTTTGCCGCGCCGCGATTGGCTATCCTTAAGCCAATAAAATATACGAAAGCTCCCTGAGCTAACAAACAACTTGATCAATTCACGCCAGGCTTCTCCATAAGCCTCCGTTATTTCTTAAACACTCGGTATAGTTAACCTAAACGATAATCAAGGCCTCAGTTTTTATATTTTTTTGTATTTTAATACAATACTAAGAACTTTTCATAAAGAGAAATCGGCCTCGTACGTGCTTGAGTGTACAAGTACATAAAGTCCAAACTTGACATGATAGGAGCACTGTCATATACTACATATACAGTACTCGGCTTGCAATTGCGAGCTTCAGGATTATTGTCTTCCACAGGAAATGAAAATAAGTTGAATGGCTGGGGGAAAATACATTTTCCACTTCCGTGCTTCCTATTATGAATAGGACAGTCCATCTGTTTCCATTCCAGTTTATAATTGTATAATCCGTTTTTGGCAACCTGCACACTGACTGTGGTTGTCTACTGCGGACTGGTCAATTAAGCCTCCATTGGGAAGCAAAAAAAGAAGAAAAAAAGTACAGTCAACAAATGGTCAATGGTTATGAAACCGAAATTCAGTGCGGGCCTCAACCAATCAGCGATGAGCCCTCTTCGTGATTCCCCAGACCTGATGGGCGAGCATCCCCAGCAGGTGCGCGAGACTAGTTGAAAACGGCAGCCATTTTGGATTTCCCCAAACTCTGTAGCACACAAAATCTGCATTGTGTTCGTGAATGCACAATCATTGATGCACAAACGCTGCCTAATGATATGGATTTATACCGCGCACTTATCCGGGGAAATCCCGATCAAGGCGCCTACATTATCGTCACCCTGATCATAGGGCTCAACTAAATCACTCCATATACCATCTCAGCTCCCTGGAGAGTATACAGGGTTCGTACTGGGATATTTTTGTCACAGTAGTAGGACCTATTCCAGGTAATTTGGACCCTAAATATCACGTTTTTAACGGGAGTTTTGAAAAAAATGTTGGCCATTAGATTGCAATATGCGGTCTAAGACCGATCTATAGGCTATAATTATAGCCCGCTTGCAATATCGTTGTCTTAATGTAAGACCAGTCTTAAAATTGAAGCCCGCAGCGAGCAGGCTATAAATCGGTCTCTAATTTTTGGACACGGCGCTACATCTTGTAATTTGTGCTGAAAGAAGATGAAGAGTGTTGTGAACAGAACGCACATTATGCCCATTGGTGCATTTTCAGTGAAAATTGATAACTTTCACGGTCAGTTTCTGTGCAAATCCTGTGGAAGCACACGCGCCATCAAGTGGCTTCGTGAGGACGTTTGCTTGGCTTGAAATTACGCAAGTATAGCCGGCTGCTTCACTTCCATTAAAATGTGCGTGTTTTCCTGTTGGCGCATGTATCTCTGTGCACAGGTACATGTACTTCAGTTAGACTGGTTTATGGGCTAAACCAGTGACTAAGCCAAGACTGGCTAAGTTAGATAGCCGGCTATAAGATACCGGTCTCTGAAAATTCAACAGACCAAGTTATATTAGCCGATGAGCAATACATTTTCATCCCATTAGTTTACTATCAGTATGGTACACTTACCTTTGTACATGTAGGTGCCATTTTCCGATTGACTGTTGGTGTTACTTTCAGTGGAAATCCTATTGATTTTCACATACATTTGGTGATGGCTCGCTCACCTGCCATCATGAAGAAAAAAGAAGTGGCAATTGTTTGACGTCCACACCTGCAATATATACGTACATATATGTAATATGTTAAAAATGACATTTTAAAACATTTGTAATTCCTTCCTAATAAATACATTGTAATCCTTTTTTTATGCAGTGTTTTACTAAAATTTACAACAGTACTAGCCTTGGCAATCCGCGAGGCATCTTTTCATGATATGTATAGTAATCCATGTATTAATTTTGTTTATAAGGGGGCTGTCCAAAGTTGTCAATATTCTCACAGTTCTAGAGAGAGTAGCATTTTTTAGGACCCTCTCCTCCCTCCCCCGAAGTACTACTTATCAACAATCAACACCACCCCAACCCCCCCCCCCCCCCCCCCCCTCCCCTCCCTCCCCCCTCCCCCCCTCCCCTCCCTCCCCCCTCCCCTCCCCCACATCCACCTTTCTACACTTTTTAGAGCCTTGAAAATTTTGACAACTTTGTACGGCCCTAACGCTGGCCCACATTTCACAATTTTATATTTGTATACAATAACCTTGTGTATAAGTCATTCAAGTGTATTTTGGGAAATTTCATGCCAAAGTGGACATGACACCCAAAATTTTGTTTGAAAAGTCAGTACAGTAAACTTACAGTAGCATATCCAAGCAAATTAAAATACCGGGATACAATGGAAGAACATGGAACAACTGGGTTTTTTGTAACCTAGCAGTCAAGAAAAACGCATCACCCTTAAGATTTGAAAATATTTTAATAGACCTTGTGGACAAATGAATATGAAACCACAAAGTCATTAAAGCGTGAAATTCACTGGTCTGAGTACTCGGACTATTGTGTTGTAGACTAAATGAATACAGTTGAATACATTATACATCACAAATTTCATTTTTAATTTACTGTCGGTATATTTCTGTATTATAATGACCCTGAATATGCCACTGAACCCTTGCTGTAACGCCTTCACTGCACATGCAGCAGTACATCTGCATGTTATAAACATTGCTGTTTTAGTTTGTTTGAAGTTCATATTTAAAGTGACACATTCTAAAGTAATTTTTTATTGATGTAGATTTTTGTTGCTAAACTCCAAAAAAAGTTTGGAAATTTGTTAAATCACTTTTGGTCATATCAGTGGAAAGTCTATTTGTTTACCTTTACAATGGTTATGACGCTGCAAAAAAATGCCAATACCAATATGTCTTGTTTATTATTTGGCAAATTCTGTTTGAGACCCACCCACATTCTCAACAGAGTTGCTGGACCCTAGCTCAAACAAGTGACTGACCCAAATGTGGTGTCGTAAAAGGCGATGAATGAGCTTTCCATTGATATGCCACATGATGTGGACAGTGATATAGGTGATGGAAAACAAATTTCCAAACTTCTTTGAGTAGTTTATTTTTAATGTCTCTGTAATATGTAAACTGGCAGAAAGGCTACTCATTTTGATGTGATACTGTATTACCAATTTCACTAATTATCCACTTTACTATATAAAAAAATAACTTATTGTACTGTCACGGTTAGGTGAGGATACATGGGTTCACTTACCCAGTAAAAATTCACGAAAGTATTTGCTCCACAAATTAATTACGTAATTTATTATAAACAACCAAAACGATATTAAATAAAAGTTGATTAAATGTTGACTGCGTGGATCTAATTTGATCTTGGATTTTGTACAGTGGATCTGAAATGCGCTATATGTGTCTGTTTTCAATACTGGAGAGACCTTTCCTCCAGGATGATATCTCTGTACAATGTCATTCATCTTCTCTCAAAACAAAACAAATAACTTCAGCTGAAGAACTGCAACAAATAATGTCACAACATACCTTCCTGAAAGCCCTGTGTGCAAATATCCAATATACTGTATGTAACAAGGACACCAAAATATGTCACAAAGTATGTTACATACATTAAATAGGAAATTTGTACACAGATCTTTTGATATGGAAAAACCCCGTTGAGGGTGGGGAAAATAGAAGACTCACAGGATAAACACATTTTTTCAGCCTACATGTAGTATTAAACTATGTTTTGCACACAAGATCTCGAAGCATGATCGGCTACCCCTCATTTGTTTCCGTCCCCCTATGGTGAAATGTCACCGGTATCATCGTCGACAGACGCGCGGTTTGCAATGGGTGCTTATTACGCATGCGCGACGTCTTCGTAGTCTGTGTACGTGCGCTGTAACGAAGGATAACCCCTCGCAGTGGTGTTTTTAAAAAAAATGCGCACCCGGCTCCGTGTGGAGCCGTGATAGCGCCCTCAGCACGTCGGGCGGACCCACCGTGAAACGGTGCTGGCTCCCTAAAGCCCGCCGCACACGTGAGGTCGTTTGCTGAGCAAACGGTCATTCGTGGCCGTTTGCTCAGCACTTGGCTGACGTGTGCGGTGACTATTTTGCTGCATTTTTTGCCTCGCGAGGCCATGAGACAAACATCTAACGTGTTTGATTTATTTTGCCTCGCGTGGCCAAATTCTCACGTGTGCGGGGGTGCTGAGCCAAGTGCTGAGCTAAAATAAATGTAGCTGGCCAATTAAAAACCATCCCCTATTCACGTGATATGAATACAGTGCGCGCGGGCAGCGCATTTTTTTTTTACACCACTGCGAGGGGAATTTGGCAGAAAACGCACTATTTCACTGCTGGTGAAGAGACTAAAGTTCCCCGTACGTATACATGTGCTATACAATGCGCTGTACATGTGCATGTAGATTGTGTATGTACGTACTGTAGGCCTACATGTATTATAATAAGATACATTTCATGATTGATTAGAAAGGGAAAAAAAGAACTGCATACATATTAAAATATCAGCCAAAGGATCAGTGCATGTTTTTTTTATGTTGAATAAATGGTGAAATATTTTTGTAAAAAAAAACACCATCGATCGACGGAAAAGTCCCCAAAAGTATGTATAAGCCCATAGGCTAGGCATTTCCTTCCTCCATGTACATGTATAAGTTAACTCTGTTTCCAAAACTTGTTTTTCTTCTTTCCCTTGAAACACGTTTCGATCGTTCTTTCGAAACGTTTCGGTCGATCTTTCGAAACGCGCGTTTCGATCGTTCTTTCGAAACGCGCGTTTCGATCGTTCTATCGAAACGCGCGTTCGAACGTTCTATCAAAACGACGTTTCGATCGTTCTTTCAAAACGACGTTTCGACCGTTCTTTCGAAACACTTAATTTTTGATTGTTTTTTTTTAAACACTATAATTTGCCCCTTAAAGGAGTGTGACCAGATCACTTTTTTTTACCCATAACTCCCCGGGACTTACCTTATGGGTCATGAGATTTTTATATCATAACATCTGTTATATTTTTCTGATTACGAAACTGAATCTCCCGCGCTTCTAGGCCGCATATTTCCGAGGATATCGTCGAAAATCCACCGATTATCTGTAAACTAATTTTCCTGTATCAACGTTTATCCGCTGAAAGCATACTCGATAGTTTTGTTCAATTTTTTACTGGAAATTGCGAATGTTTTCGGGTTTTTGGGACATGGGAGGTGTGTATGGGAGTTACTTGATAATATTGGTAAGTTACATCGAAAACTATTTTCCAGAAACTGGTCACGCTCCTTTAATTGAAGCACTTTTTGTTACCTAAAGTCACTTTTCAAACGTTCCCTCCGGCTCCAAAGACTTTTTCAATCACTTCTTCTAAATACTCCGAAAATTCTGATGTTGAGAATTGTAAAATTCTTTAAAATTACCCAGTAAAAACATCAGTCATGTCAGTAGGTGCATATTTGATATGGAACAACCCCGTTGAGGGTGGGAAATATAGAAGACTTTCACAAAAAACACATATTTTTCAGCCTACGTGTAGTATCATTAAACTATGTATTGCATACAAGATCTCGAAGCCAAGATCGGCTAACCCTCATTTTTTTTTCTGTGGTGAAAAGTCACCGGTATCATCGTCGGTCGACAGACACGCTGTTTGCAATCATTGGCTTATTACGCATGCGCGACTTTTTCGTAGTCTTTGTACGTGCGCTGTAACGAAGGATTACCCCTCGCAGTGGTGTAAAAAAAAAAATGCGCGCGCGGGCACCGCTAAGGTCACCAAACTTTTGCTAAAGTGTGGTGACCTTGGCGGGGTTCGGAGGCGCGCGCAGTTTTTGGATCGCGCGCGTGAATAGGGAATGGTTTTTAATTGGCCAGCTACATTTATTTTAGCTCGGCACTTGGCTCAGCACCCCCGCACACGGTGAGATTTTGGCCACGCGAGGCAAAATCAATTAAACACGTTAGATTTTTGGCTCACGGCCTCGCGAGGCAAAAAAACGCAGCAAAATTTCACCGCACACGTGAGCCAAGTGCTGAGCAAACGGCCACGAATGACCGTTTGCTCAGCAAACGACCTCACGTGTGCGGCGGGCTTAAGCTGGTGGATCGGGACGGCCGTTACACCGCCCCCTCCGAGGACCCTGCTTGTTCCCAAAGCAGGCGGCGACGCCCACGTTCCGCTGGAGAGACGATCCCTTCACGTATCACAAACAAGAAAAACAACGAGGTTACATGAAAAAGGGAGGGGGAAACACCTACGGTGTTAGAGAGTCAATTATGAGGTCTATCACCCCGCAATGGCCGTAATCTTAGTGAGGAGATCCTGCCACCATTACATTCCACAAAAGGAAGGCGATGCAAAAACCTCCCACTATCGATCTCATTAGAAGGATTATCTGCTCCCCCACCCTGCAGACGGAGAAAAGAGCGGTATACCCGCGGTTTTCATCGATGGTCTCTATAGAAGGATTATCTGCACGCCCTGCCGTCAAATAAAAGAGCAGTAAGACAACAGTTTTAAATGGACCCACGCTTCTCATTGGCCATATGTACGTCACACTGAATTTCAACAGAGATATCACAAGTTAAATATTAGTCAAATTAATTGCCACTATTTTGGTCAATTCGCTTTTGTAATTTTTATTTTAATTTATATACCACATCCAACAGCGGAGGGACCGCCAATTACAGGAATGGGAGCAAGTGTGGTTGAGTGCCTTGCTCAAGGGCACAGGTGCCACAACCCGTCACGGCCAGGAATCAAACCTACATTCTAGTACCGGTACTAGCACAGGAACTCAAGTTCGACGCACTAAAATTCGGAAAGGATTCCAAAACTAAAAAAACTTTTAAAAAGTTGCTTTATTTCCTTACAATTGGCCTAAGCCGAAAAGCATCGAAAGTGCATGATTGATTTCACTTTACGATACCGCGAGGGACCAATTTGCTCCTTCTAATGGGTCTAGAATTTATAGCAAGCAATTATGGACGAAAGACAAATTCGATTCCTCCACACGACTGACCGCCCGCAACAAAGGCACAATTTTAGCCATCAATTATCGGGCGTCGTGTAATTTTCCACCGTGCCCAGTAATAGGAATTAGATGAGACGTTTTAAGTCATTGTCGACACGGTTTATATTCCGATTACCGGGACCAATAAATTACGTTGGGGAACCGAGTACAAATTTATGCGTCGTTGCACATCGGTCGGCCTTTTACTTTATTTGATGTCCTTAACATTTCTGCAAAGTATATTTTTAAGTCATTTAACTCATACTAAACAGTATCACATAAAAATACTGCCGACTTTTCATGGAATAACCGACGAATTTTGAGTATTAAAAAGTGGCCAACGTCAAAACAAAGTTTTACTACTGCGTTCGCGGATTCGCCACTTCGTGAAAAGGCGGACTCCAACAGGGGATACATGTTGGGTGAGCACAATCCTTTATTAAAGTGTCTATCAGAGGTCTTTTACCTTGGACAATGACAGCATAACAAAACCGAATTAAACTGAAACGTAACCGAAACCATACCGAACCGAACCCGAACCGAAACCAAACCGAAACCAAACTGAAACCTATCTCGAACCGAACCCGAACCAAAACAGAAATCGAACCCGAACCAAAACCGAAACAAACCTGAACTCAAACCCAAACCGAACCCAAACCCGAACCCAAACGAAACCGAACAAAATTACGTGAGGAAGATATTAAAGCGCTAGAAATTTGCGAACGGTCGCAATTTAATTAGACCAACGTGACTAAAAGATACAAATTTGGAGTTTTTGTAATGACAGAAAGTGTTATTTCGTAATGGTGACTGCAAATTTGTGATATTTATATCTGGATATTAACAATGTTTCTTTTATTAAGTAAAAAGGTTGAAGATATTAAAGTAGAGTCATCGAAACTATGAAAAATCACAAGATGAAATGGACGCCGTGTGTTTAATGAAATTTCCATATAATACTGGAAACAATCAAAGACCTTCACGTAAATACTATTAAAGAGGAAGAATCCCCCTTGACGAAAATCCAGCATTTAGGCTTTTTTTGATAGTCCAAACATTCCTCTTGTAGACGTGGATTTTTATTATTTTTTAATTGTCTGTTTTAAGTGGATAAATTGCAAGCAAAAGTGCGCTTTTCGAAAATGAGATTTTCGCGATTTCTGAAACGCTCATTAGGTATTCATGATATGCGCGTGACCCCGTGACGCAATCCTGAGAAAGAGAAGTCAACACGATTGTTAGCTCCATACGTTTACACGCAAAAAACTTGGAAAACCGTCTCTGTTTTTTGAAGAATTTTGTTGGACGGTCCAAAAAGCCAGATATATGCCCAGTAGCTGCGTGGTTGTATGTTTTACCAGACACTATGAAAAAAAAAGAGCAGACAAATTTTCTTTTCTATTACCAAGAGAGAGAGAAAAATGAGTCGCTCATTCTAACTTGTACCGGCCGATGTAACACGTGGGAACTATACGGCCCGCAGGGAACCGTTCAATGCTGCAGACAGACCGCTGTGAATGCCGTTCGTTCCGTGACAAAACCACCCGTCGCAATGCACCAGTATTTACTTCAGAAGAGCTTCATTGTGAGCCACAATTTCACCGTTTTTTCACAAAACAGGTAATAGTAGATTGTTCTCATATTACATGAAGTGTTTTTCACGTTTGTGTTTTGAATTACAAGGGCAAAACAGGCATGATAAACATTCACTTTGTGTATTTTCCATTCAATACTGCACAGGCCGTTTTGTATGTTTCTCAGGATGACGTCAAAACCCTGTTGATAAACAGACCAAGTGACCTCGAGCGTTTCAGAATTTCGGGGAAGAGGGTCGGAACTGCTTTACGTTTTAAGCAAAAGCATGTCGATTTTTTGTGAAAAACAAGTTGTGATTGTGTTGTAGACACATACACCTCCATGATAAACAGAAAAACTCAAAAAATGTGGAAGGGAGAATCTAGCTGTTTAATATTGGTCAATTTAATACAGTGACAAAACTAATGTACACCGAGTGTTAAAAAAAAGGAAATAAAAATGTTTCCCAGACAAAATCTTGACCATTCCTTTGTTTTTTTTCAATATTTTGAAATGACTAAACGGCCAACCTATTTTCCAGATAAAATTAAGTTTAATTTGGATGCTGCATGCACTTATTAAATTTGGAAGAAACAACATTTGTAAATTAAAAAAAACCCGCAAAACAAATGCTTTTACCACTTGCAGGAAATAAATCATGCTGTCATTGTCCAAGGTAAAAGACCTCTGAAAGACACTTTAATAAAGGATTGTGCTCACCCAACATGTATCCCCTGTTGGAGTCGGCCTCGTTTTCACGAAGTGGCGAATCCGCGAACGCAGTAGTAAAACTTTGTTTTGAGAAAATGCATTTTGACGTTGGCCACTTTTTAATACTCAAAATTCGCCGGTTATTCCAATAAAAGACGGCAGTATTTTTATGTGATACTGTTTAGTACGAGTTAAATGACCTAAGAATATATTTTTTTATTGTTGATTGTCTAATTAAAATTTTTTTTTAGCCTAAGACTTATTCGCCACTTCGTGAAAACACAAAATGCCGACCATACATTGAAGAAATACAAATTGTCCAGTCTCAAAACTTTGCGGTAATGTAAAGGACATCAAATAAAGTAAAAGGCCGACCATATGCAACGACGCATACATTTGTACTCAGTTCCCAACGTAATTTATTGGTCCCGGTAATCGGAGAATAAACCGTGTCGACAATGACTTTTTGTCTGATAATCATGAAGTCTATTCTCTACCTTATAACGTCTCATCTAATTCCTATTACTGGGCACGGTGGAAAATTACACGGCGCCCGATAATTGACGGCTAAAATTGTGCACTTGTTGCGGGCGGTCGGGCGGTCAGTCGTGTGGAGGAATCGAATTTGTCTTTCGTCCATAATTGCTTGCTGGAAATTCTAGACCCATTAGAAGGAGCAAATTGGTCCCTCGCGGTATCGTGAAGTGAAATCAAGCATGCATTTTCGATGCTTTTCGGGTTAGGCCAATTGTAAGGAAATAAAGCAACCTTCTTTTTTAATTAAGAATTGATGAGTTTTGGAATCCTTTCCAAATTTCTGTTTAGACAAGACGTATTACAAAAGCGAATTGACAATTTGACTAATATTTAACTTGTGATATCTCTGTTGAAATTCAGTGTGACATAGGGCCAATGAGAAAAGTGGGTCTATTTAAAACTTGTCTTACTGCTCTTTTATCTGACGGCAGGGCGTGCAGATAATCCTTCTATTGAGACCATAGATGAAAACCGCGGGTATACCGCTCTTTTGTCCGTCTACACTCTCAAAACGCTGGTTAAAATATCACTGGTTAAAAATCAGTTGGTTAAAAATCTCCCAATGTTGGTTAAACTCTCCGAGTTGGGTAAATTTTTCTTTAACCAGGGGTTGGTTAAGAAATATTATGCTTTCTGGTTGGGTAAACAGCGGGTTGTGTAAAATATAAGATCAGAGGGCTGTATTTTAACCAACTATGGTTATAATTTACAACCCCCGCGAAGCGAAAGTTGGTTAAAAAATTCGCCCAACCATGTCACGTGGTGTCCAGTGAAAGCTACCATTGGTTAGTGACTTGATTGTCTGCAGAAAGGCAAGAGCGACAAAATGCCCACGCGCGTTCGTTTCGTGTGTGTGTGCCTTGTACGTGTAAAACTACTACACAAACGTATACAGGACTCGTGTCATGGAGGATGAGTTGACGGCAAATTTGCAAAATGTAGTGGTGTTTCCGAGCCGAAACGACTAATTTAAGGTAAGTTTTGCCTCGTTAATTGTCTGGTCCGATCGGTGAATGGTGGGGGGACATTTTAGTGGTTGCTAGCGGTCGGTTTTGGAAACCTTTCTCGAAGATTTAAGCCGATTTCAAAGTGTTATTTTTTACCCGTACGCGCGGGTTGTCACGAGTATAACGTTACTTTCACGTTGCATGCAGCGCGCCGTGTGCAGCGAGTGCGGGCCACAAACTACATCACATGTGTACAGTACACCATACTCGCTACGCACGGCCTGTATACGTGTAACTTTTTCCCCACCACTCCCGCCGGGCTGCCCCACCTAAGAGGTAGGGATTATCACTTTTCGAATGACAAATTCTCCACCCGTGGGGCAAAATTCGGGTTACAAACTCCCCACCCATGGGCCAAAAGATGCACGTTTTGCTCCCTGTGCGCTAAAAATTTGATTTCCATGCGTTTAAGTTCCACCCTGCAGGGGCACGGAAATCGTCGGACCAAATCCCCACCTAAGGGGTGGGGCATCGCTGGGTGGAGTAGCGCGGGGGAGGGATGGGGGCAGTGATAGGTGCATTATTAATAATAATAATGAATATTTGTAATGCGCCGGTATCCATCAGAAAGATTAACAGTTGCTATCAGTTTAATAGTAGTATGAATGGATGGGTCACATATAGGCCTACCGCCTTTGGATCTTACTATGTTAATAGTCCTTGTTTCATTTTGTTTATCCACACAGGAGGGGCTGATCGGATCGGATCGGATTTGGCATCTTGGCAGCAACTGTTACTCGACAACAACTATGACAGCCAAGGCCATAACCACTCATCATGCACATCACAGTTGATCTGACTACGCTACTGCTAAGCAAGGCTTCGGCGTGAACCACGTCTTTTTGATCAAAGCTGATTTTGACCACTTTTTCGACACAAAAACTATACACTTTTAAAATTACTTGTTGTGTTTTAGTGTATCAATATTTATTTGAGATGTTTTGACAACATGTATTTTGGATAAGTTCTCCTGTGTCTTTTGGTAGCAGTTTAATTAAATTATGTCTCATGCATGACCGCACATGAGGCAAATAAGGGTGTCGGGTAGAACACGACTTGCGCCAATTCAGTATGGCTAGGAAAAAGAAAAGGATTTGAACCAGTGCAGAGCTGCCATCCGTCCCAGATTTCGCAACAGGTTCTTCGGAAAATAATTAATTTGGTGGTCTCTTTTTTTCTTCTATTCTGATGTTGGCGCAAGTCGTGTTCCACCTGACATCCTTATTTGCCTCATGTGCGATCATGCACAGGAGAACCTATCCAAAATACATGTCAGAACATCTCATATAAATATTGGTACACTAAAACACAAAAAGTAATTTTAAAAGTGTATAATAGTTTTTTGTTTACTCACACTGTAGAACGAACTTGCCATTAATTGTAATTGCAACTCGGAAATTGTTATTTCCTAATCTGAATTTAACCTTCCTTTGGCTGTGTAAACCACAAAAATAAAAGTACGCTCTCTGACTTCATATAGTGCAGCTGAGCTAAACGTCACACAAGCATTCTCGAACTCAATGTTAACACAGTGTGATGGTGAAACATTTAAAAATGAAAATGTTTGAAGGAAGCCAAATACTTTCATTTAGAAAATACCAGTATATATTTGGCCTACACCTGCTGCTAAAGTACATACATGTACATCAAATATCACAAAATAAATAAAATAAAATAAATGTAAAACTGTCAAGTCCATCGTGTGGTGTTTGCCTTTATTTAGTGTCCTTTATACCCAAATATCTTTTTTATAAACTTTTAACATAATAAATTAACCAACTGTTGGTAAAATATTGCCCAATTACTGTGAACAGCATTTCAGTAAAATGCCCAACCATTCGGGTATAACCAACTGCATGGTTAAAATTTGCCCAACTCGGCATTAACCAACAGATTGGTTAAAATAAAATTAACCAATAATTGGTTAAAAAGTTTAACCAACCACGTATTAAAATTTAACCAACCTGGGTTGGTTAAGGTTTTAACCAACTGTTGGGATGTTCACCTGGTAATACATGGTTGGTTAAAATTTTAACCAAGTTGGTTAAAAATTTTAACCAACGTTCTGAGAGTGTACAGGGTGGGGGAGCAGATAATCCTTCTAATGAGATCGATAGTGGGAGGTTTTTGCATCGCCTTCCTTTTGTGGAATGTAGGACCTAATGGTGGCAGGATCTCCTAACTAAGATTACGGCCATTGCGGGGTGATATACCCCGAGTCCTTCATGGGATAGTAAATAGGGAACGGTCGTACAATCTCTTCATTACATACATGTATTGAAAGTGTAAAACAAAACTCAGTAATTAGGGGAGTAAGATAGTACGCGTACGTACATAATTTTGTTTTTGTCGGCAAGTGTTTTTTAGATTATGCGTGAACAATTATGATCATGTAAGATTTTTCCTGACCGTCTCGGTGGTAGCCTCGTTCCCGCTCCTCATATTCCACATACAAAGAATGAATACGATGACCGGCTATACCGTTGTTTAAAATGGCACTGAGCATTACGTCATGCATTTATTTTTAGGAACACATATCCGTTAATTTTCGAAGCGCGCTACGCGCTACACAGTATAGTGCATAACAGTTTTAAAGGGGTTATTCCATACACTGTAAACATAAATTAGTCAAAATAACGTTAATTAGTCTTATGAGAGTATTTTTATCTCGACCGAATGTTAAAGCTAAATTTTTAGATATGTTTTCTCACGGGTTAGTTGTAACGTTTACCTTGTCTTTTGAAAACATTATTTAATTTTCTCAGCGCGCTATACGGTACTTTCCATCTTGTTTTGCAACGCAAAACAAAAAACGGCATTTGTTCACAAACGCAATGATTTTAAAGCAATTTGTTCCAGTGGTACAACGTTATAAGTTTTTTCTTCTTTTAGCTATATCTATTTTTTTCTTCTCAAACAAATTTAAAGTTTTTATCAAAACAACACGCAACATGTTTTTACACAAACTAACAGAATACAAAGTCTATAACGTATACTTTTTAATTATTATTATTATTATTATTAGTCAATGTACATATCTATAAAAAATAAAAAAATTAAAAAGTAAGAAAAAGAAGTTTAATATACACACCTAACTTACGAAAAATTTAACATACCAGAAAAAGGGCATGAGTAAATAAGTGTAAACAAAAAGTGATGAAACAACTTTAAAAACAACAACAAACAAATGTAAATATGTGTACAACCGGGAAAAAGTTCTGAACAGAATTTAACTTTTAACAAGTGATGATCAGGTTAAGACAAAACAAAACAGAGATTGTGATTAACTTTTGGAATAGGACAGATTAATGGTTTTTTTAGGGTATGTTGACATGTTGGTCAATGGGTATTTCGACGAAATCCATTCAATGTCTCATGCTTTTAGGTGCCACTCCATCCTACATCTACCTAACTCATTTTCCATTATGTTGGTAAGTGCTTGGTCAAAATACTTTTCTATCTTAAATGCTATTGTGTCCATCACACATTAATAATTTAATTGTGTTGTCGTCCTCTACAGGAAAACCGCCGCCTTAACAATGTCTCTTTAAAACGCATTGACTTTGGTATAAGTACAGTGGGAACTAGTGTCGATTGAATTATATTGATGGGGTGACGTCTTCTACCACTGATAGTTCACCACTCTGAGCGAAGTTTTCATCTTCGGACAAGAGAGAACAAAATATATTGTGTAGAGCGAGCTAGAAAACTGTATGAGACACTTGTGTACAATACTCAATTGAAACCTGAAATATTGATGAGACAAAAATAATGCATGTCAATAGGGTAGCAAGGTCCATTCAATATCGATCGCGTCCATTCTCGGTGGCCATAACTTGAATCCTCTGTCGGACAGTGAAGAGGGCAGTCACGTAATCCCTTAACTATGTATACTGAAAGTGGTGTTAAAAACAGGGGCGGATAATACGTGTGAAAATAATTCCCCACCAAATGGAAGATGCTAGCGACCCCGTTCGCCGATTCAGTTCTTGTAGCAGTTCAAATTTTCTTGTTCAAGCTCTCACAACTCACACACAAGACAACGCATATGGGAGAGATTTTTCCCGTCTGTTTCGGAGTGGTAACGGGTAGCGGAGGCAGGTACATTTTTGATGGGGAGGATTTTTACCATGTTCCGGTTCAGCAACGTTTCACATGCGTCAAGGAAAGCGCCGACCGAATTTCAAAGAAGAGCCATTTTCCTCATATACACTCGATCAAAAAAGTTCTGTCACCAGTAAGACATTTATAGATATTTATTATTAAATTGGATTTAATGTAGGAAAATAATATATCAAATTTTAGCTGAACATATCCCTCAAATAATAGAGCTCAAGAGAGATCATGATAGCAAGCTTCACTGCAGACAGGAATGCAACAAAGGAGTGTGGGGTCAGAATGAAAAACACCAAAGAACAATGCAACTTGTGATTTGGGCAATTTGTGTGTAGACAATTAGGACATTTTTTAGTGAGTTTGGATTTATCAATGTCTTGTCAAAAACATCCCGATCAAAATGGTTAAATTGTCCAATCTGAATCGTGCCATTGCATTAGGTATGGTGGAAGAAAAATACTGAACTGTAACTTCCATTGCTTGAGTGCAATACAGTTGACATCGTTGGTTTTTTTTGTTTTTCATTCTGACCCCACACTCCTTTGTTGCATTGCTGTTCCGTAAAGCTTGCCATCATTGACTCCGTTGAGCTCTATTCCTTTGAGTGATATGTTCAGCTAAAATTTGATATATTATTTTCCTACATTAAATCCAATTTCATAATAAATATCTACAAATGTCTTACTGGTGACATAACTTTTTTGGTCGAGTGTATATACTAAAAGTAAGAGTTGAAAAGTTGATCTGATTGTTTTTCATTTAAAATGAGTCGTCTTCATCAAGCATCGGGGAAAGATTACCATGCACTGACACCCTTACAGACCCCCTGGGGGCGGTAGGGTTGGCGTACGGGTTCTTTCCTCGCCTTTCACCTCTGGGGTCCCGGGTTCGAATCCGGGGCGTGTATGTGGATTGGGTTTGCAGTCCCTACTGCATTTCTGGGGCATTTCTCTGGGGGTTTTCCTCCCACTTCTAAAACTGCAACTCCTTCTTCGTCATCTCAAGTTGATAATATAGTATAGTTAAAGCTAAAACCGTATAGTTGATGGCATAAAGGGCCTTAGTTGCCGAAGATGCCATAAAATAAACAACAACAACAACATACCCCATTCGCTAAACCTATGAGACAACTCTCGAACAAGTTTTTCTTTAGTCAATTCGTGACACTTTGGTATTGCCCTCCTAATTTTGCGTTTTTATCATCAAACTAACACTTTTACAATGTTTATGTTTCAGAACAAGGAAAATCGTACCTAATCATTGGAAATTTGTGGCATTGGAAATTTGTGACATCGCACAGTTGGCCCGTATTAAGCGGGCCTCCTACTGTGCGATTTTGGCCACGATTTAGTTACGATTAGCTACGATTTGGTACGATTGTGTATAGAGTCTACACACAATCGTATTAAATCGTAGCTAATCGTACCTAATTCGTAGTAAAAATCGCATAGTGGGAGGCGCGCTTTATGATTGACGTACGAATGTCGTACGATGGTCTTGCGATTCTCGTATGATGGTTGTTTTGTCTTGCGACAATCACACGACGAAAAAAAAAACCATCGTACGACAAACGTAGGACAGTCGCAGGACATTCGTACGATAAAGTGCCCATTCTTTCCCACGACGGACACACGACATGATTTTCCTTTGTGACTGTGCATGGCTAAGATCATAGCCTAAGCTAAGATGATTAGCATTAGGCCATGGGCCGAAATCTGTAGGAGGCCTAGAAATTGAGTTTCGTCTTAACACTTTAGGGACAACTTAAAATTAAGTGATCTTTACTAATTCGATAGTGCTGAATCCGAATCTGGTTGTTCACATCGTCCAAATTTGCACATTAACCCAGAGTGACAATTGTTTTTAAATTTTGGCAGTTTTAAAAAAAAACAAAAACAGTATTGTTATCATAGTGGCTTTGTTTTACATCCAAATGCTTTCAAACTTGCCACAGTTAGTTGTCGGGTCGCCGCTAGGGGGCGCTATTCTTATGTTTTCCATAAATTATGATTTTTGTCCCAACATTTGACTTTCTAATCTGCAGTAAACTGCCAGTGTGTCTTGTTTTTGTCGGCTGTATTTGATATCTGAACAGGAGAAAGGTTGAGGACTCTTTGAGCTTGCATTTAAGGTGTAATCACCCTCATTAAACACACTGCCTAAAGATACATGTACTAATTATGGAGTAAAATATATATGTACAGTGTATATGTGGGTCATTCTTCAGTAAGTGTCTATTTTTGGCCTTAAGAAATCGTGAAAAAAAGTTTTTCAAATTTTGATTATTTTTAGTGCAACATGATCATTAAGGTACACAACAACTATAATTAACGTTCGGCACAATCTTTAGGGGAGTTTTATTTAATTTCATTAACATTACATTTTCAGTGTTGTAGCATAGGAGAAATGTGCCAAAATCATATCCGTCACACTTTCGTGACGGAAATGACAAATTTTGACAATGACTTCGGAAGCTGAGTAAATTCAAACAAGAGAATTTAAAGTTTAAACATAGAACAACAACCAGTGAACAGAGGGCTTTGAACAGAATATAACGCAACTTATTGTCCTCATTTTATTGCCATTATTGGCAAATGAAAATGCCAAAAGAAATCAGATATGACGCTCCAAAATATCGTGACGGAGATGACCAAAAATGCCAAAAAATCATCTCCGTCACGGCAAAAAGTTATGGAACTGACTGTGACGGATATTACTAAATAAACAATTAAACTGTTATAACACCATCCACAGTCTGTTTGAAGCCCAAACACCACACAAGCTTGGAAGTTTGCACAATTGTGATCGTTTTCATGAATACTTTTAAAGATTAAAAACACAAATAAGATATGTTATAAAGCGTTCGGAAATGACGTTGAATAAAGGTACTATTGTAATTTTTTGAGAAAGTCTACAATTCCTTGGCTGTTACGGGTTGCAGTTTTCTTTAATGGATTATTTCATGTTCTGTAGGCTCTGAGGTATCCGATGGACTAATGCAAGTCTTGTTCATTGTCAGTTCTCTATCAGATATGATGCTCCAAAATATCGTGACAGAGATGACCACAAATCCAGGGACACGATTTTTGACTCTTAAAATGTCGGATTTCATGCAAATATGGTTTAATGATGTAATTTTTAATTTTGCATTTGGAGGAGACCAACTATACTTGGCTTCTGGTAGTATAATAACAATTATGGCAATGGGGACATTTTGAGAGACACCACGGGGACATGCGTTTTTTTTTTTTTTTTAAGGTTCATCGTAAAAAATAAGCACCCTGTCGATTGTTTTCAAGAATTTGTACCACTGCATATAATCATAAATATGTTAAAGATTATTATACCGCTTAAAAATAAGATTTTCATGGTATAGTTTTTAAGATGTGGCATATCAAAGTGTCGGGACACGAAAATAGACACTTAGGGCCTACTGAAGAATGACCCATATATAAAACAAAGTCGGACTCATCAGCAATGAGTTGTTCAAATGTACCCAGTGGGCACAACGTGTTAAATACGTCTTTTTCGGTTGTTTTCTAGTCGTGCGTCATAGAGTGGTCGTGACCAAAAAATGACGTCTTATAGACGTCTTTTTTCTCTGTCTAAATCATCATCTTCCCCTGTCAAAAAGTTCTAAGACTTCCTCTTGTACATTCTCCCTCATCAATATTATAACGGCTGATGTCCAGGCATTGTGTTGTTAGACTATAATGCATAGTTCCGAGTTTGCATAGTTAGCCCCGCCCCCGTGGATATTGTTGCTATGGCTCACACGCTATCGTCAAAATAACGACCCACAACGCACAAAGCAATAGGACTTTTAACGGAAAGCACAGATTCATTGGAGAAAACTCAAAGGCATTCATGTTTCAGGGTCGACAGTTATCTTAGAACACACAGAGTAAAGGGCCAGTAATACAGGGATGTCATATCACGACATACGTGCTTTCGTACCTTTGAACAACGAAACGACCGGCCTTGAAACAAAAATTAACCCGGATCATCGCATACAACACTGTACAAATTGTACAGCGCCAGGAGAACATATGAGTGATCATGTTGTTGTGAGAGAGTGCACTTTGACCTATGTCGGTGATATTGACAGGTCGGAACTATGCATTGCTGTGTCTGGTAGAGTGTGTCGAAGGCCAAACAATTAAGGAAACACTTTAGCAGGTGGATGGCGGTACACAATAATAATTATCTACGCAATGCGTTATTTAATTGCGGAACGCATACAATGAAAATCACTTTTGTAAAACCGCGTTCACCTTCCAAAAAATCTATTTATGTTTTATTAGCCTATTAATTAAATATTGACCTGCGCACTGGAATATTTTTTGTGAATTTTCTCTGGCTTAACTGTACGGTCGCTCTTTTCGCGAAAAGTCGTGTTTTTTATGTGTGGTAAAGGGGGCGTCGCCACATTCTTTTCGTGCGTTAGCGCGTTGCGCGACGGACGCGAGCAACAGAAAAGCATGCTGCGAAAAGCATGCGGCTACGCGCGAAAAACGCTTGACGCCCGAGTTGGTCCATGCGATATTTTTGGTGCGTTTTCGCGCTAATTAACACAGTTCACACTTCTAGCCGTATCGTATACGCGCGTCATAATATACAAATAGTACATGGTTTGAGGGTGGATAGTCGATATTAGCTCCCCGAGGTATGGGAAGTTGACACGCTAGATCCCGAGGAAACGAACCATGTAATATTTGTTTTACCACTTCCCCAGTTTGGAATCACTGCCCGCAGGAAAACCGTGAGTAAAAGTTTGCTCGTGTAGCCATATTTTTATTCAGCTCGTGTGCGTGCACGCGTGCTGTACCCACGCGGTGCTGTCGCACGTACTGCGCGCTATACACGCTACGCCCGGTTGTTTCGTAAAGCTCATGCGTAGTGTACTATTCCCAGATAGACTGGTCCCCTGTCCATGTGCACTACGCTGCTCTCGCTATACAAGGACAGGCACACGCCGAGCAATAACCACGGTTGATTGGCCGTTGTATTACCACGTGTTTGGCGCGAAGTGGCGTTTGGGCGATGTAGTGTTCGGACTAAGTGATTTGGAGCGAAATGGCACTCGGGCGAAGTGGTTTGGGGGCGAAATGGCACTAGGGCGAAATGGTTTTGGGGCGAATTGAATTTTCGTCTCATGAGACGAAATCTATCAAATGTTTTAAAGACTATAGCACTTCAGACAAAACCATTCCAGGGAAAGTTTTCAATGGTCATCATGTTTATATTGTGTAAGTTAGGCGTAAATCTGTGAACATTTCTGATTTTCGAGATACCAATCATGTATACTGCCTTTAAATTTGGTGAGTTGCGCGAAACGATCGAGATGGTTTGCAATAACAGGGGCGATCATGCATTCCTCCAGAAGCTTTCGCCTGCAGCACGCGTTTTCCGCCATTGTCTTTAGCGATGTATCGACATTGGAGGAGGCCAAGTGGCGAATTCGTATCGCTTTAAAATCTCACCCTTTGGACAAAACTAATGAAACTCACTCAATAAAATTTGTCAGGCCTTGTTTACCTGATCTAAATTTTTGGTTTAAATCCGTTGGCAAATGACAAAGTTATTTAAGATCAAAAGTAGGACTTTTTTGTTGACACGTAGTACGACCACGACTAGTGGCAAACATGCTCTGCGAATGCAACATTGCTGATCTGTCGCGTGGAAATCGAGGCGTCGAGCGTCCATTTAGCGTATGACATCCACGTGCAGCAACGAGGGAGTTAAATTGAGGAACTCGAGGCGGTTTACACCACAGAGTTACATATAGTACCGTATAGAGTTAAATGGTTTACACCAAATTCACCCTGCGTCGCGTTTTCAGGAGGCGACATGCGTCAAATTTACGCGCGTTGACGCGTGAAAAGGCTGACTTGTAAATTCACCTAATTATAGTGTAATCCAAATAACATTTAGTGTGCCCGCCCTCTTGTGGTTATTCCATTGTTACTGCGGTGTATGTCTATTGTGACGTCATGTAAACGCGTTAGAGATACACCACAGTTTTCGTTCGTCGGATTAGTCTATAGACTGCTCTGTATAGCTCCGTGTTGGGAGAAACCGTTCACCAACTTGTTACAGAAAAACCTGTCTCGTGTAGACCTTTTCATTCTTAGAATATATGTAGTTTTACTAAAATGCATGCATAATACATGTATAAGTGAATAAAAGCGACATAATCAAAGCATTGTTATCCTTCCGCAAGATGGCAGTCGCGTTGCTTCATTTATTGCATAGCCACCGTCTGTTGTACATCCAATCCATTGCACAGAGATCAGTGTTCTGGGAAGTGTGCATCACGTTTTTTAACCAAAATACAGTAGGTAATTGGTCAATACAATCCGCGGGCGGAGCCTGAATATTTTGTTGTGCATCTATAATTATGTTTATTTACCAGTGTCTTTGGCTTGTCTGCGCACACTAAGTCTTGGTTGACTCAGCGACAACACACTTTATTACGACTGTTCCAAGGGAGCCGAGCCACACAGGTACGTGTACATTGGAAGTTACTTTAAAGCTCATTGCATCATTTGCAGTGATCAAACATTTTACTTCATAGAAGTGTTAACAAACACCACATGATTTGTTTTACCATGCATGTAAAATGGTACCTTTGTGGCAGAAATTGCCAAGGTGCTTTTTTTAAAGAAACGTTTGCAAACGATTTTTACCATTCATTTCTACACAAAAACCGTGCATGCATGGATTTTAAAGGTTTTAAAAGTATTACTGCATCTACATGTATGTGGCTAATATTTCTACAAGGCAGTTTATCAAAAATTTTCATTATTTATAATGCTGTTGTTCCTGGATTTCATTCGTTAAAAGTTTTATCTGCAGAGTAATGATATAATACGCCTTTAAAGATGTATTGTTCGTGCGTTTTGGGTGTGGCACCTCGAGAAATAAAAAGGTTTTTGTAATTTATATTTTTCTAAAAACAAAAGTTATTTGCTTTCAAATGAGACATCAACAAAAAAAACTACCGACGTTTAGTTATTGAACAATTACTGTCAATATTTCGAATTATTGGTAGTAGGCGAGGAAATGTCCCCCATTATCTTGCTCAGAAAATGACTTTCGTGGCACACCTCTGAGAATTAATTAAATGCGATTGATTTGTATAGATCTGGGCATGGGGAATCCGAATTTACTTGTTGGGGGTTTCCTAAACCTGCAATTTTGTAGATATTTACAATTAAAGGTGCATTACCAAAATTAAATAATTTTCGAATGAAAGTGAAACTACCTCAACAATGTTATTCAGGATCATTTTTAATTTACTACATCTGGTGATTACTGATGTTATTTGCTCGGGAAAAGGTTCACAAAGTTAAAAATATAAATATAAACAAGCTTATTAAAGGTGAGTTTGTCAAAAGGAGGTGAAGAAAAACTCTACTAATAAAGTCTACAGTTAATAAAAGGTTTGTTTCCATGTATGTACATACATTCAACTTTCTCAAAGTCTTCTTTGCAATGTAGTTATTGGAGCTTATTTGCCAATATCTCATTCTCACACTGGTTATGATACTCCAACCATACACCAGAATACACAGCTTTGAGAACATGGTTATTATAAAACTGACAATATAATGCAAATGTCCAGCAGGAGAGATTTCAATTTAACATTGAACATAAATTCATTAAATTGTACCATTTCTTCTGAATGAGAAGATTATTGCTGTCAAAATTAATTAAAACTTTAACAGATATCGTTAAAGGTGACCATTTAAATTTGACGAAACAAATACGGACAAAAATTGTTCCTCAGATGTTTCTAAATTACAACTAATTTATTTGTAATTGGTTGCTACATTTAGTTTACTCATGAGAAAAGTCTTGCAGTTGGAAAAGTTTTGGACATGTATGTTTATACATGTACAATCAAACCTCATTAATAAGAAGTCCTTGCGATTTGGCAATATACCTTGTTATAGCAGAAGTCTAGTGGGATGTAAACAATGAAAACCATGCATTTGGGACCTAAATTTCCATGTTTTATAAGCAGAATGTTGTATTAACAGTGCTCTTATTAAGATTCAACTGTACACGTACACTGCACATGTAAATCGGTATTAAGCATTTATTTTTTTCCAGTAAAAGGACTTGTTAATCATGTGTATGCAGATTTGATAGAAAAACACACATTTAAAAGACATTATTTTTCTAAGAACATGTTTTGTACACAGGGAGTGTATATCTTACCAAAATCACGTGACCAAGAAAATTTTTCTAAATTTTCAAGCCCACATGTTTTGTTTTTGTCAATCATGAAAAACACAGAGCCCTAATGGAATGGATTTGTAAAAAAGAAAACGCAAGTTAACTAAACATGTTTTGATTTGCCAAATTAGGGCAGAAAAAGCAAACAGTTTTAGAAAAAAGTCTGCCCATAGTTTAAATAAATGTTGGCCAATACAAGGAGAAAGGAACATCCAAGGTGCAGTCTACTCAAAACAAGATAATGAATTCCACCGATTTATTTTATTCGGCAAATTTATGGTGCTGTCGGCAAAAAAATTAAATATTTAAAGAATCCTAAAGGCACGTCTGTATCGGAAATGCTATTACGTTGGTAATATCTGTATTATATCTGCACTACATGTAGTTGTGGGGGAGGGGAGGGGGAGGGGGAGGGGGAGGGGGTAAAGGACAAAGTGAGACAAACTACAAAATACAAAAATATGGTTGGGGTTAGGAGAGGGGTGATCGGAAAAACACTACAGAAAATCATTCCCCTTGCATCCTAATTGTTTCGATAAAGATTTACAAGACTAGCCTACATCCTCCTTGCAATCATGACTTATCATATCAGTCAACAGTAAGTGCAAATCTAAATAGAAAACAAACATTAGATAGAGAAAAAAAAATAGGATTTTACTTTTAAAATGTTTTTGTGTCTGCTACTCTCACAATGACTTTTGCATGAGGTCTTAGGTGATGTCTGACTTTTTCTATTTCAAGGCAAAGAATAGACCTGAAACGTAATGACGTCACGCAATGTTTACCGCGGTGCATTATCGGTGAAAAGTGGGGACGTAATATCTGCATCTCCAGTTTGCGTGAGTTGCATGCATAGCGCCTAGCGTATTATGCACGTAACTTTGTGAACTTTACTAACCGCTTCGCTGGCAAAAAAACGTCAAAAACAAAAATCGTAAATTTGTAAAATGGTTCGTGTCAACTTAGTTGTGCCTGCGTGGGTTTTAAGCCCACGACGGACGCCGGAACTATGGTTTTAACTTTTATGGCGAAAATGGCCCTGCAATAAATTGTGCAAACTAGCGATGCGGAGATTTCGTCCACACATTTCACCCATAATGCACCGCGGTAAACATTGCGTGACGTCATTATGTCATAAATGTAGGTCTATTGAGTAGTGGTCATGGCTTTAAATCCTGTGCAATTAGACTGGTTGAAAAACTTCCAAGTCAGTATTTTTTTTTAGAATTTAGAAAATCTCAATTTTTATTTTTTGGGGGGCGGTCTGGGGGTAAGAGTTGGGAAGTTGATCAGAATTGTTTTCTTTAAAATTAGAATGTGCGGATTTATTGGGGGAAAATTTTTCGAGACTGTGGGAAATAGATTTTTTGAGGACACACTTGGAAAATTGTCAGCCTGTCTCACCTGTTTTGCACACAAGGTATGAAGCTATGATCATTTCTTTCCCTCTTACCTCATGGTAATATCTAATTACCGGTTTCACAACTGGGGTCGATTTCACCAAACTCTTCGTACGTTAAGGTCCATAATAAGGCTTGCGATGGATCGTAGGGCTGCGATGGATCGTGGCTACGATGGGTGCTGCGATGAATTTCACCAAACCCACTGTAAGCGTATATTTACTCTAAGGCTGTTTGCTGTGCTGAATTATGTTTTTATTAAAACGGTCGTCGGCTACACGAGTTCAAAAAGTCTCCGTGTCTGTTCTGCGTAGTGCAAGCGCGCGCGTTAAATTTAGCGCGCAGCTTGCGGGACGCGTACATGCATTTTGTGCAGTCACCAAGCGCGTGGGCGGTTTTTGTTTTTCGCGTTATTAAGTCGCGCGTAGGACGCGTGTAGAACACGGTAGCATCATCATTCAAATGTTTATTCCACGGTACACGTACACGACATTGTGGCCGACGTACACAATGGATGTCCAACTGCAGCGTAGCTTCCGTGTTTTTGCATGCAGCAAAAACATCGACACTGAACAGTTTTGAAGCGACACTTTGTCGCCTGCTAAAATCGTATGTACACAATTTTAAAATGTTCTCTTGTTTATATCGCTTAGCATAGAATCTATCAAGAGTGGCAACCAGTTTTTTTGGGCGCCTGAGTTCGTTTGGTCTTCCAAAAACGGCAAAAACCATGACCATCGTTGGTCAAAAAGTACACTACGATGACCCATTGCCTCATCGTAGCTTACGGTGCGTTGCCATGGCAGATATGCATCGGTACACTCATCGCAAGTTTCTTGAAATCGTACTTAGGACGAAACACGAGTTACGGAGCGGTAACCCATCGCATCTCGAGTTACGAAGGATCGTAAACGTTAGTGAAATCGACCCCTGAACAGTTACCAGTCAGTGAACACGCATGCTGAACAGTCAACGTTGCAACCGACGTGTATCTCGTGGCTGTAGGCTGTGTCCACCGCGCACCGAAATACTTTCCTTAACTCATTTCGGGAAAAAACAGTTGTTTTATCATTTTTCTCGAGGTGAACTGTATGCAACGAAGGGAAAGTAAAAATGAGGACAGAAAACCAGTCTAACTTGTGTTGACCTTTCCGCTCTCGCGCATGCGCATATTTGATTTTTGGGCAAACAGTCTGTATCTCACGGAGGGTCTCAATTTTGCCCCACGATTTCACCGAAACTAGACATCGGATCGAAGCGTACTCTTCGGAATGTTTGAACATTGGTATGGGGCGAGTGCACCTATTGAGCAAATATCAGAGCCAATGGACAAATTTCATTTGCGTGAGTTTGCCACAGATTTGGGGTTAGAAACGACACCAGGGCTGCGTTCCAAATACGCGAACGTTTGCAAACGTTGGCAACGTTGGCCAACAATTTGAGTGGAACGTATTGTGCGCTACCAACGTTCGCCAACGTTGGCAAACAAACTTTTAAGTTGTTCGCCATGTTCGCGAGGCATTTCAAAATGGCGCACGCGGCATGAAAGACGACTGACGATGGTTTGCAAATTGGAAAATAACGAATAAATTGCACCTTTCGTGGTTGTCTGCCTTATCGCTGGCGATACACAATCAATAGCAACGTGTCACATTTCCTCAAAAAATTGGAAAGCAGCGGAATGCCACATTACAACGTCGGTATGATTGTTGTGACTGTGGGCGCCGCCATCTTGACGATGTATTTTGGCAAACAATCCATTCCACATGAGCAAACGTTGCCGCCAACGTTAACAAACCGTTCGCGTGTTTGGAACGCAGCCCAGCAGCCGATTTCACGAAACCTTGCGCAATTGCGTAAGTCCGCTTGCGCAACATTTTATTGCGCAAGCTGCGCAACAATCTTGCGCCGGTTTCACGAAAGTTACGCCACTTTTAAAAATGGCGCAAGCCGAGGCCTTACGCCAGATTTTATTGCGCAAGCTACGCCATGTCTTTCGGTGGCGCAAGCCGTCAAATCTTCCACAAAAATGGCGCTGTTACTTCTTGTTGAGCGCGAGAACGGTCGAGCTCTTCGTCGCGAACGGCTATTTCGCGACCGAAGGAATCCGCTCGACTCGCTAAGCGATGATGAAATACGCGCTCGATACAGGTTCACCCGAGAGGGATTACACAAACTCCAAGAGGAACTACAACACGATTTACAGCAGACGACGCGGGTAATTTCATACGCGCACTTTTATTATACTAGTACTAGTAGTAGGCCAAGGTCATTATTTTGAGCCCTCATTTGATTATTTCCTAAAAATTACGCCCATCGTCGCCGCTTTCAAGGAATAGCGCCCCCAACAGTTAAGTTACTGAGTCTGCCTGTTTCCTCCTCTATGGTCTGCACTACGGCGCTCTCTTAGTGCCATCGTACTTGTTTAGATACCGACTTAATTGCAAATTAATTTTGTTACCAAGTGTCGACTTGGTGATGATTTGTTGCCAAGTCAACCTAGTAGATTTAAAAAGGCGTCCGTGGCAACAAAATATCTCGCCAAGCCACCTGATTTAATTCAGGAAGCAGGGAAGTCGACTTATTGCACTTAGAAAGTCCACTTGGCAACAATAAATTACAGAAAGAATTGATTAAATGATCATGGCTTCAAAGCTTGTGTGTGAAACACGAGACTGCTTTCTCAGAAAATATTTCCCATCTTTAATTTGGGCCTTTCTATCAAAGGTACATGTACACTTACCAGTGAATATTGCTTGCAAATTCACTTTTAAAATACTGTACTCATGATCAATTTCTCAATTCTTACATTTTCTTCTTTCTGACAATACGAAAATATTAATTACATGCATAAGGAGAAGACAAAAATGTCCAAAACAATATTCAGGGTACAACATATTGCACTCTAATTATTTTATTCTCCACATAAATATTAAATTTAATAACATAGGCCTAAATGAACAATAATTTATATATAGAATCGGTTTACAAACATGTATAGATACATGTATACATAAATTTTATGTAAACCACACAAAATACTTGTTTAATATTGCAACCGGTAAAGCTCAATAATTATAATTTTTTAAAAAGCCTTAAATAAATAGGCCTGAATAAAAGTAAATAAATAAATAAAAAATGTAAATATTTATACTGCAATTTTGAGGTGTACCGTATAATGTAGATTTTAATGGAATGACTTTATTTTCCTCGATTAACAGCGTAGTAACCCAATACCACCGTTACACCAAATACTGGCTGCACTTCGTTTCTATGCAACAGGCAGCTTTTATTCAGTACATGGCGACCTCCATGGAGTCTCAATTTCCTCGGTCTGCCGCATTGTACACAAAGTGTCAGCAGCATTGGCAAACAAAGTGAATGATAAAATGAAGTTTCCAACACGGGCTAGAGATGTGGCAAAGACAAAGCATGACTTCTATCAGAGAGCTGGCTTCCCAGGTACATACCAGTATAATGTAAATTTAAGTGTAAATTTGTAGAAACTTAAAGGCACAGGCTCGTCAGCAATGCGCACGTGCCAAATTCGTGCAACAAAATACGCAGCTCCATGCTTTGCTATGGAGCTGTGTATTTCGTAGCTCGAATTTGGTTAACGTGCATTGTTGACAAGCCTGTGCCTTTAATACAGTTGAACACTGATAATAAGAGCACTGTTAATACAAAGTAATGCTCATAATTGGGAAAACTTTAGGTCCCAAGTTTTTTGTTTTCCTTTGTTTTCAAGACTGATATAAATACGAGATTACTGTTATAACATGGAGTCTCAAGGACCTTGTATTATCAGTGTTTGACTGTACTGTGTGCTTTAGTGATGTGATACATGTACAGTATACATGTATCCTCATTAGCAAAATATTTGTCCCCAATCTTAAAGGAACACACCTTCTTTGTTGGGCTATTTTGGGCTCGAAATAGACCCATACATTATTCTGAAGCGCATTCGAGAGTAGATTAGATATATCCTGAAAAGACGCCGTCAAATTTAGCCGTTTTTGAGCACTTTTGAAAAATCCAAAGTCACGTGACTTTTCGGAACCAAATTCTGGTTCCGAAAAATCAAGTGGTCTTGTGAGTTAGTTGTATTTCCAGCCGTATAAAAGTTTGTTACTGCAGAACTGCACCAAATTCAACTCTGATTTCCCCCCAATATTTATAAGTAATTCACAAAAGAGAGACTATTTATACAGGTATGAAACAAAATTAAACATAAGTATGAAAATTCGAACATAATTGTTTGTTTCGAGAGTCCGGAGAACGGGAGCGAGCGCGTGCTACGGCAGGCTACCGTGGAGTGTAGATATTTGCCCCGCGCAGTACACGGCAAATAGCCCCAGTGCACACACACACGGAAGGGCGTGTTGCTTCGGTGCACGTACGTTCATGAAGAAAAAACATGATGCCAACTCCTCAAAAGAAAACGGAAATTCCTATTCGGTCGTCCGGGCTGTCCAGTGAAATCGTGAGCAGAAAATCGGAGATATCCTGAGCAGGAGAAGAGCGAATCGTTTGTGACAAAGTCGTGAGGCTCTCGCGTAGTTGCAACGGCTGGTAAAGCGTATAACCCGTCTTTTGACCGTTTTCGTTATTTTTGCACTTCTTTAGTAAATTACGGGATATTTTGATGAAATGTTTTCGCAACGACCATCAAAAAAGTATTGTCAATGCTGCTACATCACTAAATCATGTAAACAGTAGGCAGGTGTGTACCTTTAACTGGTCAATTATTTCAATAAACTGCAACTACTGTACACTTACATGTACTACTCGTCCTACATAAAATTTCAAGCATACCGTACATATTAAAAAGCTATATACAATCATTGATGAAACCTGTAATTGACTACTGTTTTAACTTTCATATTTCAGGTGTTGTGGGAGCCATAGATTGTACCCATGTGCGCCTATACACTGCACCTATGGGAAATGAGGAGCATGTGTTTGTAAATAGAAAGGGCTTTCACAGCCTCAACGTGCAGATGGTCTGCAATGCTATATATGAAATCACCAACGTTGTAGCAAGATGGCCAGGCAGTAGCCATGACAGCGCTATACTTCAAGGCAGTTCGATTGGTGAAATGTTCGAAAACGGAAGGTTTGTAATGAAACTACTGTTCCCTTTCACTCAAGTATAGACTAATCCGGTAAAAAATAGGGACTCCAAGACCATGAAGACATACCAGTTTTGGTGGAAATCAATGTTGAACAAATTGCTGTATCCAACCATGTAAATCACATCTTTCGATTTCGTTTCCGTCATGTCTTGTCAGGTTTTTGAAAGAGTTAGCCCAAGTTTTGCTGTGCATGTGCAAACCGTGACACAGCCCCTTAACAATAATTACATGTATTTACTCTGGTTTCTCAAACTTTCAGTCCTTGTACATGCATGATGCCAACTCGGTATGTAGCATTAAAATTTATAATAACAAAATTACAATTTAGTTTTCTTTTCCTTGCAGACTGATGAATGGTGTACTACTTGGTGACTCAGGATATGCCCTTCGACCATGGCTTATGACACCATTCAGTAATCCCGAAACACATGGACAGCGGCGCTTCAACAACAGCCACAAGCGCACTCGCGTTATTGTAGAACAAATGTTCGGTCAGTTGAAGCGGCGCTTTCCATGTCTGGCTATTGGTCTGAGGGTAAGTCCTGCACGAGCGAGTAACATAATACTTGCCTGTGCAGTCTTGCACAACCTGGCCAAGCGTTTTAGAGAGCCAGAAATTGAGGATGAGGAACCAATTGAGGATGAAGTTGGTGTTGCTGCATACGCAGGTCCTGTCAACGATGGACGGATTTACAGACATCAGTTGGTTAATAGGCATTTCACTCATGTTTAAAATCAGAATCTTTCAAGCACAGAAGTTGAAAATTTGCCCACACGTATACATTAATTCTCTTCCCACTGTTTATGACCCATGTACAAAATCGTTTTTAACTAAAAAATACTAGACCTACAAGCATACGAGTTGGCGTCATGATGTTAAAACAAATCATATTGTATGAATGACTTATGCAAAGTATTCTAATTCAGAATATAACAAAACAATTGCCGACTGATGTTGCATAGGAATTATCTTTTAACACCCAATGGAGCTCATTCTTGGATTTTCCCTCGGGTGCTGTGAGGTCTCTCGGGTGTTAAAACACTATATCCCACTTTACACCAGCCAGCAATTGTCAAATATCACAACTGCAATGTTCATCAGCCACCCCAACCATGAAATATACAAGTAGGAAACATTTTAAAAAGCCCAGTGTATATGTATCATTCCAAGATAAAAATCTTTGGAAATTCCTGGAAGGCAATTTTATCTTTCAAGACGTTTATCTTGTGAATGATATACTACATTGTAGGCCTGTAAACAGCTAGTTACCCCAGTAAAGAATATGATAGGATTGACAATTGGAGATGAATTTAGAAACACAAGAAAATTGCATTGCAAGCACCGTTGTGATGCTCCGCCAGGATGCCCAGATAGCTCAGTTGGTAGAGTAGTTGGCCTTGTTTGCCAAGGATCTGGGTTCGAATCCCAGTCGGGGCATTGCAATTTTCTCCTGTCTCTAAATATTAATTTAGTTATCCTGGTGAAAAATCTTCCCGAGTCAAGTCACCCTTGAAATGCACAATACCCAGAGGAAAAACATGTTTGCAAACTGTTCAGACAAAACTAGAGTGCTACCATACAAACGATATACCGTACCATATTATTGTATAAAATGAAGCTTTTGGGAAGACTTTTGTAAACAAAGCCTCGATCACCAAACAAATCTTGCAGAAAACCAAAAAAATCTTGCGGAAATCTTACAAAACAAACAATGTATATAAGCTTCATTTTATATAACAATAATAATATTTGGTGTCTTTTCAGATGACATGAGAATATACTGCACTCTTCATGAAAATACTAAACTCGCTCATTTAGTATTCTCATATCACCCTCAAAGATAATATAATTATTATACAAAATGAAGCTTTTGCAGATACAGTGCATTTGTGATACTGTGCAGCACAGAGCCCCAATCTAAAGCGATTGCACGCTAGGTGCGCACATATACACGCGCATCAAGTAAATAAATTTGTGTGTGTTACGCGCGCAAGGTAGCAAAAAATACCGTACAACAATAACAAAAGCACATGAAGTTGTAATCTGACATTTTAAACACCAAACAGAAAAAAAATTTGCAGAAATCTTTCAAAACAAAGCTTCATTTTATATAACAATAAGAATATCGGATGTATTTTCGGGTGATATGAGAATATACCACACTCGTCATGAAAACAGTTTCATGACTCGTGCGGTATATTCTCATATTACCCTCAAAGCCATCCAATATTATATTATTACTGGTTGTCATTGTTACCAGCAACAGTAATACCATGCTGGTTGCACAAGACAAGCAGAATCCCTTGCATGGTAGCATTCAGCTCTGTCAAGCTGCGATGTATGTTCTCGGATGTTTCAAGTCGCCGTTTCTCGATCTGGAGGCGTTCTGCTTCAACCTCAAAAACAGAATTATGTACAGATTTTCTTTTTATTGGGGTACAAGCATCTGTTTTAGACTTGGTTGGCATGGCTGATGAACAACCTGATGGGGTGTCACCTACTGCAGTAGGTGCACTTTCCCCACAAACCCCACCCATGTCTGAACCAGGTGAACTTGTTGAGGGTTCATCTTCATCTTCATCCTCATCCTCTTGTTCGTCATCCTCGAACTGTGGGACCGATTCCCCTTTACCTTTGGGCACAACGCCGTCTTTGGAGGCGGGTGCCAGCGAGTCTAAAACACACTCTAGGGATGGATCCTCCGTTGGCTTTTCACCACCACCTGTTTAACAGGAAGAAAGAAGGAAAAAAACAAGAATTTTAAAAGCTTTAAAATCTCTAAGTAGTTGTCATATGCTGTGTTTTTGGAAAATGTAGTCCAAGTCAGACTGTAAATGTCTGTAAATTCCTGTCTGTAAATTTCTTATAGATAAGTAAAGTTTGAGATTTTCATGCGTGAGATTTAAATGGAAAATACATGTAAGCACAATGTATGTTTCAATATTTCCAAGGTTAAGAAAGAAAACGGCCGAAATGTATGTCTTAATTAAATTTTTGAGCGTAACAAAATTGGTAACTTTTGTCCGTTTTGTCCCTGTTACATGCATTTTATACTAATTATGGTAAAATAATAGTTGTGCAATCCTAGTGTGTTCACTGCATTTAAAGTTCATTAGTCCATCGTCATTCTACTGAAAATATTTTAATCCAGATTTAATAACTACTGAAAAATTCTCTCAAAAAATGTATGCCACTTATAGTTAACAAGGTTTTGCATGAGAAGTTTTATGTTTCAACTGAAACTACTGAAGTGTTTCATGAAATTGCACTGTAAATCATGCCGCCTTTTGTTTCTGTCATTTAATCTGTCAGGCTGGGGCTGGTTTTCTTTATATTTTAACTTAAAATAAAGATTCTGAAGTGTTTCCAAGTCGCTGCAGTCACGACATTATGGAAAGGAGCCCTGTTGATTCCAAGAGACAATTTCCTGAAAATCTTTGTTCAATGTGCGGGGAAAAAAAACCCTGTTAGTGTTAGGCCTACAACAAACCTAACGCTACATGTAGGCCTACCTTAGCGACTTGAGTTAAAACCACTTTTACACAACAGACAGGCTGCAATACTATAGATTTCAAAAATACTTTTGTTGCAAACATTCATCAAGCAGTTGCTGTTTTATGCTTGTTAAAATGCCTCCAATTTACGTGCGGAATTGTCAATGAAAATGAATATAGACGCAACTTCAAAAATTGTGATGTGATGCAAATCGCCCTCTTTGGCACGAAGCATGTTATTTTCTCTTGGTTCAGTCTAAAATTTAAGTGTTATTTATCTTGTCCCTTAAGAAACTGTAAGAAGGGCACCATCAACTGACATTAAACATCGGTGCTAAGCAGAGTATGAAAGCGCTTTGTTATGCTCATGGCCGTGCCCGTGTCTTGAATCAAGACTACATCATACATGTAGGTAGACGGTGCCCGCAAACTGCCGATTTTGGTGATATTTTTGAGTGGAAAATATCACCACTGCACAAGTGGATTTGCATGATATTTGGCACAAATATAAAGAGAACCAGCCCCTATAGACCTGCACAAAAAAGAAATCAGCCTGACAGATTAAATGACAGAAACAAAAGACGGCATAATTTACAGTGTAATTTCACGTAGGCCTACAAATGTAGCGGTCCATCAAGCATGCGAACTTCGGTTAAAGATTTGACCAATAAAATATTAAGTGTCATGACGTCACGGATTTCCAAGTCCCTACCTAGCCTACCTGTTTTGCATTGATCCCTTCTATACTTTCGAGCTTTGCTGGCAAGCTCGCCCCATTTTTTTCGAACTTTTTGCCAATCTCTGGGCGGACCGCCACTTTCTAACAGCAGCTGGGTTGCCCGTTTCCAGTGGGACTTTTTGATTCTTTTGATGTTGGCTGGCGCTCTCTCCCCCCGCCCACTGTTTCCAAATAATTATCTTGCACTGTGTTCTTTGACGTATTCTGCTAATATTTTGATTTCTTCCTTTGACCAATTTACGTCCCGGTTAAAGTTGATTTTATTCTGAGCTGCCATCATGGCCATATATCATGGCGAACGAAGTCTGTGCAAGATACTAATGTAGGCCTATGCTATTGCTATAGGCTATATACTATATACTCACGTACCGAAGCATCCATCCGATCCATTCTGCGGGCCGAAAAGAGCAAAATTCTGTCTTGCTTTCGTCCCGCCAAAATTGACTAAAAATTATCGTCTGCTTTCCCTATCGTTTGCGCGTGCGCGGGGTAGATGCACTTGACCTTTGTGCTTCTTTTTACATTTTAGGCTCGTCCACGACTTTATTTTTGGAAATTAATAAATCGCGGCATTGCGCAGTTAAGTCAATTTTCGTGAAACGTTGCGTAGCGAAATGGCGCAGCTGCGCAATTTTTTTGTGGCGCAAGCCTTACGCCACATTCGAAAGTTGCGCAAGCTGCGCACTTATTCGTGAAATCGGCTGCAGGGCGGAGGATACGACGCCCTGTTCACGGGTCTACTCACACTCCAAAGAGTGACAAACTTAAAACACGCTTGAAATCCGACAGCCACGCGGTCTCCATGGAGGCTGCCATGTTGACTTCCATGTGAGATCATGTGTGCAAGCCGCGTGCTTTCATTGGTTGAAAAAGAAATACGTCATTTTATTTCTGTGGCAGCTTAATGCATTATGGGAAAATACATGTCTTGCATTTTTATCTTTTAAATTGCATTTTTCTAATTAACTGCAGAAATTCACGACCCAAGCATATTTGGATTCAGCGTGTCAAAATCTATATGAAACAGCTATTATTTTTTAATTCTCAGAGGGGTGCCACGAAGGTGAAAGATAATCGGGGACATTTCCTCGCCTACAATAATTCAACTCGCGGCAAGGCGTATAGACTTGCCCAAGTCTGACTTCCGTGTTTGGTCCGCAACGCGCAGCGCACAGCGCGCCCTCCGGGCCGGCGTCCTGTCCAATCTTCTTTCTTCTGTCTCAGAAAGTCTTCCGAGACAGAAGAAACGAGATTTGACTGGCACAACAGACCAAACACGGGAAGTCAGACTTTGGCAAAAACAAAACGACCGTATAAAAACGGCGTTTTTCACAGAGATGCTGATGTCTAAAATACAATGTATGATGTGTTTACGTTAATGCTTTAAAAAAAAATTCGGAGAAAAGAAATATATAATTGGCTGAGAACCACGGACAATATAACTTTAAAAGTTGCTATAACTGCCTTATTATATGGTTTTTCACAATTGCTTACCCACTGATGTACTAAACACCTAACACGCGTCCAGAAATACAAACAGCTAAACTATAGCATTGATGCCAAAATAAACCTTTGGATTCAAAATTCAAAACACAGTTCACAAACCTACACTTTATCCAAAATTGCGCATACGATTACCAAATGAACGAGCATTAAATGCAGATTACACACTGGAGCATTAAAGGCAGTAAAGCAAAAGACACAATGCTAGCGTACAAAACTCTATAATGTATTCTCGACTTTTTCGTCTTTCCATTTCTATGGTCACTATTGCGAAGCACGTCAGGCTTATTTGGCGAAACAAATGATTTCCGGAAAATATTCAAATGATTTCCGTCGTATATTCAGGGTATTCACGGCAGGTTTTTCATTGACATGAAAGTCATGGAAATGCAAGTACAGGTCCGAAGCGGCAGCAGCTGACATTGCAGTCTTCCATTCATGCACAACGTTATCCAAGAATTTCAGAATTTTAAACGTTCAGCCTATAGCATTGTATTTCCCCCACAATGAGTCATTCGAGACACGCTGGTTTCAAGTACATGTACATACAGTGGGATGTATAGAAAAAATGTATGTCAATGTTCACATGCAATAACCCTGTTTCAAATCAAGTGTCTTCGAGATTTGATTAACCGAAAACAGGTTATTAAGCGGCTCTATATGAAATTGGGCCGAAGGATCTATGTCTTTGTCATCCATGATATTTCATCTTATCGTTCAATTATTATGATAATTTGATTTCATACGTGATTACTGATCGATTTCCAGTGACGTGTACTTTAAATTGATCTGTGGGCTGTGTGAATTGAAGGCTTCCTTTCCATTGACATTACTTAAAGATATTATACATGATTGGTAAACTGTTACAAATAGTTTTATCCCCCTGTGTGATTGAAGATATGCATGATTAAAACCAACCTGAGCAAAAACCAGCCCCGTACTTCGTCAACTTTTGAGAAAACAGTCAAAAAACGGTTTGCAGTCATTTCGCCCCAAAACCACTTCGCCCTGAACCATTTCGACCTGAACCACGGCCTGTGCACGAAGTGGATTTTAGGCGAAGTGACATTTGGGCGATGTAGTGTTTGGACGAAGTAATTTGGGGCGAAATGGCACTTGGGCGAAATGGTTTTGGGGCGAATTGAATTTTCGTCTCATGAGACGAAAACTAATTGTTTTATACTCATTTCTCAAAGACTATAGCACTTCAGACAAAACCATTTCAGGGGAAGTTTTCTGCGGTGATCATGGTTATATTGTGTAAGTTAGGCGTAAATCTGTGAAAATTTCTGATTTTCGAGATTACCAATGATGTAGGCCCTATACTGCCTTGAACAATGCTATTTGATTTACAAGCTGACCAAACGATTTCCTTGTTACATGTTTATCTGTTAAGTGTTTTGCATTGGCTGTCTTCTGTATGACAGTTGGCGAGAAAACATCCAGAATGTATTTTAAGGAAGCGTGACCAGATTTTTAAAAATGGATTTCGTTCTAACCTAACAATCATTTAAAATACCCCCCCCCCCCCCCCCCCTCCCCCCGCCATAAAAAAAAACACTATCCAGGGGAAGAAAACAATACCCAATTTGGTTGGTGTAATCACTGCACTGCTTTCTGTAACCGGATAAATTTAGTTTACTTATTGTAACCGGTGGATCTTTGACGATATCCCTAGAAATACGGATTGAGGGCGCAAAATTTTAGAATGGTAATGAGAAAAATGTAACACATGCTTTGGTAACAAAATTTTAACATCCATGTGGGAAATGGGGAGGTCAAACATGTGATCTGCTCACGCTCCTTTAAGTTTTGCACAAATTTTGCAAGCTTGTGAATGATGAATGTTTACTTTCGATTATTATTATTATGGGACTTTTATGTAAGCAACTGACAGAGTGCACACAACTAAATCGGGACCCCGTAGGAACCAATGTTAAATGCCCGATATTAAAAAATAATTTAAAAATACAACTCTCTCATCGTTTTGGGACAACAACCAAAATACCCATTGAATTCTTTTCTTTTTAATTCTGTTCAATTTCATAGGGGGATTCAGTCACTTTTTTCACTAAGTTCCGCTTGAAATAAAACCACATTAGGAAGAGTGAAAAATTGACAAACAAAAAAGTCCAATAAGCTATACTGCGCAAAATAGGGCCACTTTTACGAGCTATAATCTGAAATACTTAGTTAAAGTAAAAACAAAAAACCACAACATGATGGTAATTTGTACACTAGACCACACTCGTTCAGGTTTATAATGCCCTATAATATAGAACAATTTTAGAGCATACAAAATAATTAATGAGCTCGCACACCGATTTCTGCATATTTAGTGGAGTACACCCTGAAAGGGAAATATTTGTGGGGTAATAACAGCAACAACCGGTAAAGGTTACTGCATGGCGATGTATGCTCACTATGAGTAGGCTAGTTGTTTACCTCATGGAACGCGACGGTGGAAGGCAAGAAAAAGGGCCAATTCAAGAGAATATAGTATACTTGTGTGTTGCCAAGGTTACTAGGTCTACACTAAAACTAGTGTTTCATTGCGCTTTAGCAATAGACGTTTCACACTTCAGTAGTCTATTAACGATGCGGAAGTCAACAGAACTGGTCAAATTTTTTACTCAGGACTTTAGCTCAAACTCCCTTTCCGGCTCGCTCGATTTACCCAACAGGCAACCTTGAATACCGCAGGGGCGTAGGCTAGGAGTTCCGTTTTTCAATTTTTGTTTTGGCTTTTATGTGGTCATGATACCTGCAAATGACGGATCTGTGCTGTTGTCAAACACGAAGGCCTGAAACATATGCCAAATTGAAGAAAAAAATCGAGGTGAGGTGAAAAAGGGCATTCAGCACCGCCCCCCTCCCCCTAGAGTTCCGCTTTCATGAAAATCGCATCGCACCCCCCCCCCCCCCCCAGCCCCCCCCCCCCCCCCCCCCCCCCCCCCCCCCCCCCCCCCCGACCAAACCAGCCTACGCCCCTGTACCGGCGTGCTACTTTGCGTGCTACTTTGCGTCTGATATTATTTGCTATTTTGGAAGAAACTTCTCATTGGCCAAATAATCTGCACATGTGGTGCAAATCGCATACCAAAGATATCTTTGCAAATATTTGCGATGTCGCACACTTTTTCGCAAATATCTTTGCAAATATTTGCAATGTCGTACATTTCTTTGCAAATGGGCTGGGCTGCGACAGCTCACGACAGTTTGCGACTAGTTGGAGATACAAAATTGCGAGAAAATACGCGAATTAGCGACAATTTTCACTTGGAATCACATTGAATTGGTACTTCCGACACGTTTGCGTATGTCGCACGAATGATGCACGAATGTCGCATGAACTTCCGGCGAAATATGTGCCAAAAATCGCCGGAAGTTCGCATACGTGTCGCGCGAATGTCGCGCGAATGTCAAACGACACTCGCGATTTGTTGGCACTTGCGACTGTCGCGCGCCCGGAATTTCAGATTCTAATTTTTGTCTCCAATCAGTCACAATTCAGTTTCATAGGTCGCCAACACCTCACAAAGTTGTCTCACATTTCTCGCACTTTCTGACTCACGGAAACTAAATTGAGAAGAATTCGAGACGGGTTCGAGACACCTGCGACGAAAATGTGTAGCGCGAATTTTTTGAACATGTTCAAAATTGCAGCGACCCGTCAGCGAGGCACTGCGACTCACGCGAGGAAATTGAAAACCCCCGCGAACGTTTTAAGACATTTTGGAAACTCCCTCGCGAATGCCGTTCGCAATTTGTCGCCAACAGTCGCAGCCCAGTGAGATAGGGGCTTAAGCGGGCCGGGCGTTTGTGGTAGAAGCTAGAGGGTCTTCCTAACGTGCGTCGCCAGGAAAAGATGGGAAACTGACTTTTGACGCCCTCCAGCTTCCAACAAAGGCATGCCAAGTACAATGTAGGCTATACAATAGTTTTTATGCAATGCAAATGTATGACATTGTAAATATTTGCAAAGATATTTGCCAAAAAAGTGCGACATCGCAAATTTTGTGCAAAGGTATTTTCGAAAAAGTGCGACATCGCAAATATTTGCAAAGATATTTTCGATTTGCGATGTCCCTTGTACACGCGCCACGATATTCATGTCTTAGCTAAAACTCTCCTGCCCTGCTGGCTCACCCGATTTTTGTTCAAGCTGCAGCCCCAGCCGGCGGCCGGGGGGCGGGCCACTTTGCGTCTGATATGCTCGCTATTTTGGAAGTCAAGAGATTTCCCGATAAACTTGAAATTTGTATACTTTTCAAAGGCATCCCGTTTTTTTTTATAGGTTGGACTGAAGATTAGAAACCACCCCAACTGTTTTGCACCGATAACTTGAATTGCTTAATAAGCGTTTTTCGAAGAGTCAACATCGTATACACGAGATGAGTTCCGAAATGCAGCGTCGACCCTTTGCCGTTGTATTACTGCTGCTTTTCTCTATCAGCCGTCTCCATGCTACTTGCAACCTTTGTCCGTTCCAGTGGACGCCGTTTAAAGGATCTTGCTACAGGCTGTTTACCAAGACTCGTTCATGGTCCGAAGCTGAGAGTCACTGTCAGCAGTTTTCTAGTCATCGTTTCGGCCATGGTCATCTTGTTTCGATCAAAAACCAAGCGGAGCAAGATTTCATTGTTGAATACTTGGAACAGGCTGGCGTAATAAATAGCGCAAAGGTGTGGATAGGGTTAAATACCCCCATTGGCACTTTGTCACATGTATGGTCAGACGGATCTGAATATACGGGCTATGGTTTCTGGTTTCCTGGTCACCCCGTAACCGACGACAATACACATAATTGCATCATATTTTACACCACCAATAATGAGCACAAATGGGGATCCAGGCATTGCCCAGCAAGTTATAACATGTTCTTGTCTATCTGTAAATTGAGATTGATGTGATTTTGACATGCAGAGCCAAGTAACAGAGGTGTTTGGTGCAATGCTGCCTATACAGTATGTTTGTGGTATATATCCAACACTAAAAAATAAAGGTTAAAACTTGCAATTTTACATCATTTAAAAAAATTTACAGCAGTGGATAGGTTTTGTATTTTAGATTATGTCTGTGAAATCACGGTTTTAAGATGTAAATTTTGAATGTAAAATTTTTAAATGTAAAATTTCTACACATCTGTTTTAATGTACCGTGATATAAGCAGTGGATTATTTCCCCGTGAACTCTCCGTGAAAATAAAATAAGCATGCGATTTTTCCTCGCTCTTTACGGATGACGCCGGGAAGTCTGGCGACGGCTTGCTGGGCGTTCCCTGTTCTTTCCGGGACCCTCCGGTGTCCTTTCCTTGAATGTAAGAAAGGGGTTTGTGCTCCCAAAAACTCGGCCCATTCTGTGCGACATCCGACCCATTTTTGTATAGCGGGTCACATAATCCTATTGCAAAATGGCACAACATCAAAGGGGGCAAAACTGGGTACACCTTGCAGTGATTATCTATATAGCGCGCGGTGCTGGCGGCTCAAGTTACAGAATTTCGTAAGTCTCAACAGCTTTAGCACAAGTCTAATTTCTGGTTGATTTGTTTTACTATCGCCCGCAGCTACATGTATATTCATGATTCACTAATTTGATTTACATACAGTGCGGTTTCCGTAGCGACGACCAATTGGAACGTATAAAAATCCAGTTGGTCGGGTCCTGTAGGCCTACAGGTAAGAATAGGTTTTCAATTTTTCGCAGCGTTCATATTAAGGGCGCTTTTGTGGCTTCTAGTTATTAATATTAAAAAGAACTAGTGCATAAGAGTAAAATGTTGTAATATTTTGAATGAAAATGAAAATAAAACGTACTCCTGACACTTACTCGTGTCAAAATACACATCTCTTACCTTTTGATATAATGGAATAGTCGCTTTAAGTGCATGTATTTTAGTTCAATGCTGTGTTGCGAATAAACTTGAAATATTTATTTTTGCATGAATTTGGACTGAAAACACGTTGTGCACTTAGCAGGTTAAAATCCAACGGAACGTCCACGTTTTGGGAAAGAATTTACAAGTCGGACATCACAAGCTCTCCTGCATTTCCTATGGGACAACTCAGAAGAATTTTTAGTTTTTCCTCTTAAAATCTTCATGTTTTTTCCCCCATTAGATTTGCACTTATTGATGGGAAAAAACTAGTGACCTCCGAGTACGAAATGTTTACCAACATTTTTATTTGAATTACACAACATGCACTTTGGCATAGGCCACGTAGGCGGGACCGGGAAGGGGAGGGGAAGGGGGATGGGGGAAGGGGGCTGAGAGTCAACATTTCATTAAAACTGTCCGGATGTTAAAAATATTTAGGGTCCAAGTTAATACCTGGACTAATCCCATAGACTACGGGAAAGGGAGTGCGTTCTTCCCTCTCTCTCTTCCCCACACCCGCCGCCCCCAACCCCCAAGTTCTTTTGTTACAATTTTAAGCGGCGCTATAGCCCTTTCCCCTGGATCCGCCAATGTTTGGAGAGAGCGAATGAAGACTTCGACACATGAATGACAGATCAATGCCATCTACTCGGGAACCAATCTATACATGTCAAAGATCCGCTGTATACAAAAATAACATGAATATGCTAATTCTATTGTGTGCGAAAAACCCCGAACAGGTCTATTTAGTGAGTGGTTGTAGCCCGTCATGGGTTATTGTAAATATTTGAACATAGTTCAAAAATTATCTCAACATACATAATCTCAATCGGAATTATATTTCATGTCAAAGTGCTTGAAAAACTTCAAATGAGAGGTCTGCAATTTCCAGGGGGTTATTAAAACTGATGCACAAAATAAGGCAAATTTTGATCATCATGTTCAAGAACCTTCAACTTTATTTGGGGCCCTTTTGAACAGCCAGAGCTTAATGCTTACACTTACTAATTCAGATATTTAGTTGGTGCATCCCTTTTAAAAAATGTTTATATTAAACATTTTATACATGTATTGCTATGCCTCCCCAAGAAATTGTGTAAGTTTAAAAACTGGTCACAATCTGAATGCACAAAATGGGTATCATAAACGCCCTCATTATTGAGCTTGTGAATCTAGTACAAGAAATAGGAAAACACACAAAGATCACAGCAAAGTGTAGCAAATTGTACAAAACCCACAAGACACAATGAAATTGTACCTGTACAGTGTCTTTGGAAATTGTACTTTCCAATCTTCCAAAAATCTTCCAAAATTTTTGAAATGTTGGAAACCTCAGTGAAACAGAGTGAAATATATTTTTGTTTTAAGGATAGTATACATGATTGGTAAACTGTTACAAATAGTTTTATCCCCTTGTGTGATTGAAGATATGCATTATTAAAACCAACCTGAGCAAAAAACCAGCTCCGTACTTCGTCTAACTTTTGAGAAAACAGTCAAAAAAAGAGTTTGCAGTAATTTCGCCCCTAAACCATTTCGCCCTGTGCACAAAGTGGTTTTGGGGCGATGTAGTGTTTGGACGAAGTGATTTAGAGCGAAATGGCACTCGGGCGAAGTGGTTTGGGGGCGAAATGGCACTTGGGCGAAATGGTTTTGGGGCAAATTGAATTTGTCTCATGAGACGAAAACTAATTGTTTTACTTATTTCTCAAAGACTAATAACACTTCAGACAAAACAATTTCAGGGGAAGTTTTCTACGGTCATTATGTTTATATTGTGTGGCGTAAATCTGTGAACATTTCTGATTTTCGAGATACCAATCATGTATACTGCCTTTAAAATTGGCTAATTAACCAATAGTCCGGTTGCCAAACCCCAGATTTTTGGAGAACCTTGCAATACGGTCCGTACAAAGTTATTTTTGCTGTTTCTATACCTCCAAGATGCGCTCTTTAAGAATCTGAATGATGCCACTCTGTCATCCTTGGGCAATCCACACAATATGCAAATTAAGGCCGCCATTACTAAAATTCTTGTTTTCGGCAATATCTCAGTAACTATGCATGGTATCAAAATAATTTTGGTGTCTATCCCCATGTTTTGAGGGGTAAAGAATCAGGTTAAGCCATTTCAGTAAAGATCACACCAATATTTTGTGCTGAATAGGAAAATTAAGGCCGCCATTACTAAAAATCTTGTTTTCGTCAATATCTCAGTAACTATGTATGGTATCAAAATAATGTTGGTGTCTATACACATGTTTTTAGGGGTAAAGAATCAGGTTAAGCCATTTCAGTAAAGATCACACCAATATTTTCTGCAAAATATGCACAAATCAACTTCAGTGTAGCCTATATCCGAGTCGTTAAAGAACATCCCATTTACTTATGCTGAAGCATGTTGCCATAACTGAATTGACTCAAACAAGTCACTTTCAACAACATTGTCACAGTCACCAACCCATCGGGTGTGCTCATTCTGGCAGTGTTCTTCTCCGTGACATCCACAAAACATTGTGCATGACAAGTGAGCTTTATATCATCCACACATTGCTGTCGAACAGGGTGTATCCGTAGCACAACCACACCTTATCATTTCCAGCACCTCCGGTGGAGCAAAACTAACGTTTGGTTGCAATGTTACTGGGATCAAGCATCTAGTGCGTTCGTCACGTTCCCAACTGGACAGGATCTAATGCTGGAGGTTCTGAGTTGAGAGCTGATTTCCAAATGGCAGTCTGAATGTGCGCCTGTGTCTCACCACGGGGTCCGTTTTTCCCCACAGTGGACTATAGTCGATTAGCTTAACAGACACCGATGACTACAAATAAGTCTGCACATGTGTACACAGCAATATTATGAAAATAATTATTTATTTAGGACATTTATATACAAAAATTACAATATTAACTCCTAATTATGATACTAAATATCAATTTATGGGGCCCAGCTATTAACCTATAAAATCCTCCCTAATTAATTCAGGTGCACAGCACAAATATCTAAAATCCACTACTACCAAGATAATAAGAAAGATAAACTTACAGTTATTGAATTAATACACCAATACAGAATTTAAGAACCCACCACCAGAGTTCAGCAATCCAAAGCTCGGGTGTGGTCAATACACACAGGCAGTGACGGGTGTGGTCAGTCTATGCACACAGGACAATGACGGGCGTGGTCAGTTCACAAGACAATAGCGAGCGCGATCAGTCCACACAGATAATGACAAGCGTGGTCCATCCACACTGGACGGCGATGACATGGTCGATTCACACAGGACGCGACGACAGTGAAATAACAGGACGTCACGACACGGTCAATCCACACAGGACGTGACGACAGTCAATTCACAGGACGTGACGAAACGGTCAATCCACACAGGACGTGACGACACGGTCAATCCACACAGGACGTAAAGGGCGTGGTCTGTCCACACAGGACATAACGGGCATAGCCACTCCACACAGGACAGCGACAGGGCGTGGTCAGTCCACACAGGACGACAACGGCACGATCAATCCACACAGGATTGATGCATGACGAGCTTGGCTGTTCAACCCACTCACAGACAGTAGCCCGAAGTCACTATTCCCACCAAGGGAAAAAATCCCTTTATATAAAAAAGATGAAATCAGTAATGTAATTCTGAGTTGCATTAAAGTGAGCCCAAGAAATCCAAAATCTCTAACATGAAAATACAAAATATATCAGGGTCATCAACATGGAAATACAAACCCCAGTTTAAATAAGGAAAAGCTACTTTACTCTAGCTCATGGTGGTGTTGTATGCAATTTAATGTCCAGACCTAAACTCTTCAAGAATCCACTAATTGAAGGTCCAGGAACAATATTTGGTTGGTAACACATTTCCCGCTGACGGCGAAATAGCTGAAATGGCCACGCCCTTTTTTTTGGGCCACGCCCTTTTTGAGCGAAGTACTACCCATCGTAGGAGGTTGTCCGACCACTCAAAATGTGCGCAATGGCCACATTATGGGGGGTCAGTAATACATTTTCATATCCAAAAGTCAATGGCTTTTAAGATAATTGCCAAAAACCGATTTCAGCATGTTACGCACTACAATTGTATAATACCACCAAGGCCACAACATATGTATGACACTTTATCATATTACCTGTTGTACCATTTGTGGGAGCGCGTGTGGTCTAGTGGGTATGAAGCGGGACTCCCAATCAGAGATTGTGGGTTCTAGCCCCTTATGACTAACGCGCCTGTGTCCCTGGGCAAGGCACCTAATCCCAGTTGCCTCGTCAACACAAGCGATATTTGGGAAGCTGTTAAGGGGAATGCCACAATCTAACTGCTGGCCAGGCGCTCAACCCTAACAGCAGCCACCTAGTTGAAGCGAAATGGTTCTGGCGATTCCCTGATGGCAGCGGTAATATTGGTAACAGCGCTAGGAGCACCCCGCAGGGTGTACATGTGTGCTATAAGAAATTAAGAATCCACCGTTATTATTATTATTATTTTGCATATTGTTCCTATTTTGGAGTATTTGGATTTCTACACTTTTTGCCTTTACTACAGCCACAAAACGTCACACATTTTATGTTCCTTTCTCTGCAAGTGCACGTTTTGGTACTCATACATGTACATGATGTTGGGCATTTGCATGGAGGGGGCAGGTCATCGGGCCTGCACGATACTGGCAGTATCACTGGTGTTATGCCAACATCCGTTGCTTCATACCCATACTGGAGTGGATCTGGTTTGGTGACTGTAGGAGTTGGGGCTTGCAACCACATCTTACACTGCAGATATGCTCGGTTTATGTGTTCTCCTAGCGTTGATGAACAGCACACAAGCTGGTTGAAATCCAGTTCTTTCTTGAAGTTGTGGTACTGCTCCCATCGATATTCATCGAAAGTGGAACAGTCGGTCTTCTTTAATCCAGACACAAGGAACTTTTTAGCATTGCTTGTTATCTGTGGTGACAGTTCTTTTACACCAAACCCTTCCAGTAGGGAGAGATCCATAGATGCTTTCAGGCCAGACAGCTTTGGACCAATCCTGCTGGTACTGTCGCAAACGCTAACAGCATGAATGGATGGGAGACACGACACCAAACCGTTGTCCAGTTGATCAACCAACAGGTGGACTGGTACAGTTCTTTGTTTTCCGGTTACCAAGCTTCACGTACAGCTTTTGTAGTTGCCAGGTTTTGTTGAAGTTGAAGTTGAGGTTGACAAAGACATCTGTGTCAGGTGAGTCAACCAAGACTGACTGAACCCCGTGTTTCACAACACCATTAATCATTAATATGGAACATGATTCTGTCGTCGGCTTCTTCTTGGTTGCTTGAGAGCTCTGCGATCTGTGTTTCAGTGCCAGCTAACAGTTTCCTGCATTCACCCCCATATACTCCTCTAAAGAAGATCTCCTTGTCCGACTCGACATTCTGCAGCATCCACTTGAAGACATACTCCTGCAATCGAACTTTGTTCAACATTGAGCTCCAGAGCATATCAAGATCGACAGGGAGTTTCTGATTGTCAGACCTAATGGTGATAGTAATTTGTTCTGAAGAACTTCTCTGTGCCCGTTCCATTTGCTTGATTGATGATTTTTGATAAACATCAAAAATAATGTCTATTGTGGTGGACTCGGAGCCTGTAGCAAGAATGCTGTTGGAAAGACTCAGACTGTGTGAAGGCCCATCTTTTTCTGAATGTAAAATGGCATCAAATTGAAGAAGCCCGATAAAGCCTCCTTAGCCAGGGAACTTGTCAGTCAACCTCCACAGGAGACGAGGAATGTAAAGAGTGACGCTCAGATGACAATAGTGGACTTCATGGCACTTGTGCGTAAACTACCGATGAAAAAGATGGGCCTTCACACATTCGGGGAATTGGCTGAGAGTCTTTTCAACAGCATTCTTGCTACAGGCTGCGAGTTCACAAGAATAGACATTATTTTTGATGTTTATCAAAAATCATCAATCAAGCATTGAAATGGAACGGGCACAGAGAAGTTCTTCAGAACAAATCACTATCACCATTAGGTCTGACAATCAGAAAATCCCTGTCGATCTTGATATGCTCTAGAGCTCAATGTTGAACAAAGTTCGGTTGCAGGAGTATGTCTTCAAGTGGATGCTGCAGAATGTCGAGTCGGACAAGTAGATCTTCTTTGGAGGAGTATATGGGGGTGAATGCAGGAAACTGTTAGCTGGCACTGAAACACAGATCGCAGAGCTCTCAAGCAACCAAGAAGAAGCCGACGACAGAATCATGTTCCATATTAATGATTGTGTTGTGAAACACTGGGTTCAATCAGTCTTTGGTTGACACAGATGTCTTTGTCAACCTCAACTTCAACTTCAACAAAACCTGGCAACAACAAAACCTGGCAACTACAAAAGCTGTACGTGAAGCTTGGTAACCGGAAAACAAATAACTGTACCAGTCCACCTGTTGGTTGATCAACTGGACAACGGTTTGGTGTCGTGTCTCCCAGCCATTCATGCTCTCAGCGCTTGCGACAGTACCAGCAAGGTGGGTCCAAAGCTGTCTGGCCTGAAAGCATCTATGGATCTCTCCCTACTGGAAGGGTTTGGTGTAGAAGAACTGTCACCACAGATAACAAGTAATGCTGAAAAGTTCCTTGTGTCTGGATTAAAGAAGACCGACTGTTCCACTTTCGATGAATATCGATGGGAGCAGTACCACAACTTCAAGAAAGAACTGGATTTCAACCAGCTTGTGTGCTGTTCACCAACGCTACGAGAACACATAAACCGAGCATATATGCAGTGTAAGATGTGGGTGCAAGCCCCAACTCCTACAGTCACCAAACCAGATCCACTCCAGTAGGCCTACACCCGGACAATCTTTTTATCAAATGGTAGCAAAAATAAACTCCTCAAAAAAGAAGATTTATTAGCTAGCTTTGACATTTTATGTGGTATCTGATATAAAACTCTTCATTCCACCCACTTTAACAACATTATTATTATTATTATTATTTCTTTCTGGTATTCATACCAAGGATTCCTCTAAAGTGTCCATTGCACTGTCACTCGTAAGCGTGAGGAAACCCATGAAGTATAGAAAATAGAAATGGCCAGAGACACCAGGAAATCCCCCTGCTCTTCACAAAAGAATGCTCTAGGATCTTTAAAGTGCGTTACCGTTACCCAACACACTGGACCAACGGCTTTACATCCCTTTTAAAGGATAGAGCAATTATTGCATTAAAAATGACTTTAAAGGCTGCATGCATGTGTATTGTAAATGATCATCATTATTTTATTAGTAAGATTAACACAAGCCTTCTTAATTATTCAGGTCAGATATGTAAGGGGCGTGCCACGATTAAAGGGCGAAGACGTGATTTAATCAATTGGCGAGTCTACGGGTTTTTTATTGGCCCATCAAGTGGTTTATTAGTCTGTAAACAGGAACGGCAAAGTCACCAGCCGCACGGAGACGAGGCATTCGATAAACAGCCTCGCCGCCGCGTGGTGGCGCTATTACCAATTCCCGTTGCAGCGGGCAGCCGTTCCGAACCACCACCACAGATAGATTTTCCTTTTCTGGGACTATCAATTAAAAAGGGATTGATGAATCCATTCAAGAGTCTCGTTAACCAATCAGAACTAAACACAAATGCACAGAGATGAGGCATTAATTATATAGTGGCTTACTTGAACAGAGCAACATCTCTTGCATCAACACTTAAGCAGAACGCAACACGTGAATTTTCAGTTAATTATTTGAAATCCAACGGAGTAGAACAGCAGTTGGAACATTTCATTGTCAATTGGACATTTCATCCACCGACTGTCTGTGGACTTCAACATATACTACTGTATCATCACTTTCTACTGAGATCAAAAACTTGGAGCTCAGGAGAGCTTTGTCTTAGTATCCACAACACACTTTCTTAAAGTCTTGGAGTGGAACAAACTAGAAAATCTTCTTCTGAAACAACTCGATCGAGCATGACACCACAAATACTCAGTTACTCTCCTTTACCAGCTTTCAAGATGATCACTGTCTTGTTGATAAGTTTCTTGGCACAATTTTGTCACAGCGAGTGTCCTAACAAGTTTACTTCTACATTTTACATGGCTGACGACTACATTCTGCAGAATCATGCCTTTAAAACAATAACCGACGCTTCGCCTGTGCTCTGAGGTTGTGAATGCTCCATGGATCCAAACTGTGTGTCCTTCAACTATGATGCAAATGAAAACATTTGCAACTTGAGCAACGTGACACGAAAGCAGCACCTGTGTGACTTCAAACAACTACCTGGAAGCTCTTACTAAGATGGCGACAGACTATGCGAAGTACACCAGCTGTCAAGAGCTGCTAACAGCTGGTCATCATGACAGTGGTATCTACACCATCTATCCTGCTGGACTGACCAATGGCTTACAGGTCTACTGTGACATAGAGACTGACGGGGGAGGATGGATCGTTTTTCAGAGGCGTCAAGATGGCTCGGTTGACTTCTACCGTACCTGGAATGAATACAAACATGGCTTTGGCAATCTGTGTGGTGAGTTCTGGCTTGGGAATGAAGCTCTACGTACGCATCCTGACTCAGACAGGACAGTGGCAGCTGCGAGTGGACCTGTGGGACTGGGAAGGAAACACAGCTTGGGCCAAGTACGGTAAGTTTGTCATCTCAGGTGACAAGTACACACTCCACATTGGTTTAGATGATGCTGATAGTACGGCTGGTTCAGAAGATCCAATGCTACCCCATAATGCACATGATTTCACAACAAAAGATCAAGATAATGACTCAGATCAAAACAATAATTGTGCTGAGATGTACAACGGCGCTTGGTGGTTTAAAGCTTGCTTTCAATCCCATCTCAATGGCAAATACCCACATCAAGCTGAGGTGGAATTTGCTGTAGGCATACAATGGCACTTCTGGAAAAACACCTATAACTACACCATGAAGAAATGCAGCATGAAAATAAGGCAAGCATTTTAAGTCTGAGAATAAGTATATAATCAAATGGCAAGCGTAATCATTCAACGTTTGAAAGAAAAATGTGGTATTTTAACTATATACAGTCTTGCTTCTAAGAATTATGGTATACAATTGATACGTATTTGTCAAAACTGAAATCTCACGTACTACACCAATCATTTTATCAAGTGGTAGCAACAATATATGTTATATGCGATAGCTGGATATAGAGCCCATTAAAGGGGAATTATACCCAAGAAACAAAAGACCTTGTGCTTAACCAGTGCAACTCGTAAATTATTTTAACCCTAACCCTGCTCAATCCTCCAAAATCAATATGATTTTACATACACCCTATATAGGGTTATTACAAAGAACAAGAAATATTACCAGCTGAAAAGCGGATACGAACTTTACAAAGAATGGCAATTTTAGCGATGCGTCGCACTATGGGCCCCACCATTTTGTACGAATACTAGTCAAAGAATGACGTCTTTGGGTACAAGTCCTTCGTGCATTCCTATGGCAATACACGAAAAGGTTGTCCGCAAAAATGTAATTCTTTGCACAGTAATCGGACAAAATGGCGGCGCCCTTACTGCGAGGCATCGCTGTAATTGCCATTTTCTTGTGAACTTTGTATTTGCTTTTCATGGGATAATGTTTGTTGTTTTTTACATTAAAATAATTTACGACTTGTACTTGTTGAGCACAAGGTCTTTTGTTTCTCGGGCATAATTCCCCTTTAAGGAACATCCTCTAAAAATAATTTTCTTTGAACTATCTCGTGCGCATTAGTAGAAAAAAATTTACATTAAAGGAACACGTTGCCTTCAGATTTCACGAAATCTCACGTTTGAGGGTGTTCCTTATACTTATTGAGAGTTGTTCTTGCAATAAAACACATTTAATGTGTTATAATTAGTGAATGGTAATTAAAAAAAACAAACACTGACCTCTGACCCCCACTACATGTCCCGCGAAATGTATACGTATTTCAAGCCGTCAATACGATCGTCCGGGTAGTGGGCAAAATGCAGCGACGAACAGGAGTTAGGCTGGCGCCGTAGCCAGTGGTCAGGTAAACCTATCAGATGAACGCAAGGTACCATACCATTCTCCGCCTCCCGAGACATGTGTGAAATGTAAACACATACACACACACACACACCGACTGGCTGTCAAAAAATGGATCGTGAGAGAACACAGCAGACGCGTCAAAAAAGAAAAAAACGAAAACCTCGCCAATCAGGGTAAGAATATTGTCATGGGACAAACCGATAGAAAGGACTTGGATGATTTATACCCAATGGTTATTGTAGACACGAATTAAAAAAACTGATGATAATACGAAATTTGTTAATGAAATAATTGTTCAGAAGTATTTCAACAGCTGCGACTGGAAATAAGACTAATATAATTTCTCCGCCATTTATGGGAGTCAAGATTTTGACTCCCATAAATGGCGGAGCGTGCTGCTTCAAGATATTACGCAAAATTGAAGCATTTCTAAGGCACGTTTGTGTGGATCATTATATTCTACTTTTTAAACATCTTTCAGATCGTGCTCATTATACTTCAAACGCTTGTAATAGCCCAAAAACGCCCAATAAAGCGCAACCCGAAGGCAACGTGTTCCTTTAATTTATATGAGATAATCGGGGGCAAACAGTGGTAATGTTGTTATCGGACACTAAACCAATATATACGTACACATGTATACTACATCTACACAAATCTGGTATCAGGTTAAAAAAATACCCCAAAATGTAGGCCTTCTAATATCACAAACCTATTACCTTTTGCAACCATTTGTGGCATTTTGAAATTTTGAAAGTTTCAGAAATTTGACGAATTAGGCTATATATGTATGTATGATCTGAATCGAATGCAATGGAGATACATGTAGTTATGCACCTACCAATTGTTCCCCCCCCCCCCCCACCCCATCCCCCTCGGGCTACTGTACATGTACCGGTACTCTACCTAAGAGGTGGGGATTGTCACTTTTTGCGCAACATAATCCCCTCCCCTGGGGCAACATTTAGGTGACAAAAATGCCCACCCTCGGGTGCAAAACAAGCGCAAAAAAATTCACAGAAAATGGGTCGAATGCCCCACCCTTGGGCATGAAAAACGTGACCAAACCCCCACCTAGGGTCTTGAGCAGCGCACAGGGGGGGGGGGGGGGGGGGGTGGGGGGACAATTGATAGGTGCATTAGTGTGGTATCAGTTGTTAGTATAATTCTTGTATAAAGATAAACAAAAATAGGCAAAAACATTTGCAAGATTTAAAAGCTAGATTTGACATGTTTACGTACTTGTATGTCCTTTATTTTATAACTAAACTGCAGTCTTGCGCTCCTGGTATTAAATTTCAGGCTGCCGTACCGTAGTTTTCCCCTTGATTGTAAATAGCAATCATCCTCTTAAGAGTTCACTATAAAGCCTACTTTATCAAGCGTTAGACAGACGAGATTGCTTTCTCCACCAATCAAATATCAGAACACAATTGATACCAGTTTCATAAACAGTGAACCAAGCAGCTTATTCATCTATGGTTTTTTTTTTACACGATTATAAAATATAAGTCGATTATAAAATATAAGTCGATTATAAAATATAAAACACGTACAGCTCGAGGCAGCTTTGGCACAAAGCCAATATCTACTGAGCCCAAAACAAAATTGCAAGGCGTTTATGTCCTTCTACCAGAAACTAAAAATTGATTTTTCTTGCTTTTCCATTAACTCGTACCCTGTTGACAATAACTTTCAAGGTTGCATGTCCATTGTAAATGATCATCATCACCAATTAGTATAATCAACATGAGCCTTCTTAATTAGGCCAGATAAATTTTCCTTTTTTATGACTGTCAGTTAAAAAGAGATTGATGAAACCAGTTTCGATTCAAGAGTCTCTCTAACCAATCAGAACTAAACACAAATGCACAGTCATGAGGACATTAATTATTTAATGATTTACTTGAACAGAACAACATCACTTGCATCTTCAGTTAAGCAGAGAGCAACATGAGATGAATTTTCAGTTGATTATCTGAAATCTAACGGAGTAGAATAGCAGTTGGAACTTTAATGTAGATGAAGAGTTGACACATGTATATCCGTGGACCAATGGCTAACTAGTGAATTCTCTACTTGTTTAATCGATCAAAATTAGGTGAACTGATGACATCCATTTACAAAGATGCAAATGTCTTATCAACTGTCTCAGTGGAAGAATTAGACATTTCATTGTCAATTGGACACTTCATCTCCCAACTGTCTGTGGACTTCAACATGCTGCTATATCCTCGTAGGACCAACTTTGTCTTAGTATCCACAAACTTTCTCTCAGTCTCGGAGTGGAACAAACTGCAAAATCTTCATCTGAAACAACTCGATCGAGCATGATGCCGCAAATACTCAGTTACTCTCCTTTAACAGCTTTCAAGGTGATCACTTTCTTGTTGATAACTTTCTTGGCACAATGTTGTCACAGCGAGTGTCCTAACAAGTTTACTGCTTTTTACAAGGCCAACAACTACATCCTGCAGAATCACGCTTTTAAAACAATAATTAATGCTTCGCCTGTGCTCTGCAGCCGCAAGTGCGTCATGGACACAAACTGTGTGTCTTTTAACTATGATGCGATTGAGAATGTTTGCAACTTGAGCAACGCGACACGAAAACAGCGCCTTTGTGACTTCAAACGACTGACGGGAAGCTCTTACTACGATGGTGACAGGGCCACACCTTTCTTATTGGCGGCAGACTCCGAGAAGTACGTCAGCTGTCAAGAGCTGCTAACAGCTGGTCACCGTGACAATGGCATCTACACCATCTATCCTGCTGGACTGACCAATGGCTTACAGGTCTACTGTGACATGGAGACTGATGGGGGAGGATGGATCGTTTTTCAGAGGCGTCAAGATGGCTCGGTTGACTTCTACCGTACCTGGGATGAATACAAGCATGGCTTTGGCAATCTGTCTGGTGAGTTCTGGCTTGGGAATGAAGCTCTACGCATCCTGACTCAGACAGGACAGTGGCAGCTGCGAGTGGACTTGTGGGACTGGGAAGGAAACACAGCTTGGGCCGAGTACAGTCAGTTTGCCATTTCAGGTGACAAGTACAAACTCAACATTAGTTCATATGATGCTGCTAGTACGGCTGGTTCAAAAGATTCAATGAACAAACACAATGCACGGGATTTCACAACAAAAGATCAAGATAATGATATAAACACAGATACAAACTGTGCTAAGCGGTACGAGGGGGCTTGGTGGTTTGGAAAATGCTTTAACTCCCATCTAAATGGCATATATCAACGTCATGTGACTAAACAAGGTAGAGGCATACAATGGTACTACTGGAAAAACACGTTTTTCTACTCCTTGAAGCAATGCACCATGAAAATAAGGCAAGCATTTTAAGTCTGATAATAAGTATATAATCAAATAGCAAGCGTCATCATTAAATGTTTGTTAAAAAAATGGTATTTTGACTATATACAGTCTTGCTTCTAAGAATTCTGGTATACAATTGATACAGGTACTTTTCCCCAACAGATATCTCATGTACACCTCAATCTTTTTATCAAGTGGTAGCAAAAATATATATCTTATACGAGATAGCTGGATATAGAGCCCATTAAAGGGGAATGATACCCAAGAAACAAAAGACCTCAATAATAATAATAACTAGAAATGTGTTCGTTGAAAACGAACACATGGCTGTTCCCCTCCTTTTTATAAACATATGTGGTGTTCGGGATGACCTTTGTTAGTGATTGTATATGAAGAAATCACGATCGTATGTCAAACGGTTGAGTTTTTATCGATTTTTAAATATTGAATATTATTACATGCCACTTTAATCTGACATGTAGGGAAGGTCAAAGGTGTTGCTATATGTTTGGATACCCCACCCTAGTCGAAGTGTAACACAGTTGACCCCATCGTGATATATTGTACCCCTTTCAAATGGCAAGGCAAAATCTGTTTGACCAATAGGAAACGAGGTCAAAGGTCAAGCCATGTGCGCATCTTAAAGACATTTGTTAGTGATCGTATATGCAGAAGGAATCAAATTTGTAGGTCAAACGGTAGATTTTTTATTGATTTTTGAATATTTAATTACGTAATCATCTTGTCGCTAGAGGGCGCTATTTCCTACGATGACGTCATCACTTATATTTTTGGAAAGCTTAAGGGCCTCTGGTAATAACACCATTGACCCCATCTCAATACCTCCTTTCACTTTCAAACTAAGGGCCACTTCCGGTTTCGACCGGAAGTGAGCAAGGTCAAAGGTCACAAAAATATTTTTTAGATACCCCACCCTAGTCGAAGTGTAACACAAGTGACTTTGTCCAAATATCTTGCACCACTTTCAAATGGCAAGGCAAAATCTGTTAGACCAATAGGAAACGAGGTCAAAGGTCAAGGGGTGTGCGCATCTCAAAGACCTTTGTTAGTCATCGTATATGCCGAAGGAATCAAGATCGTAGGTCAAACGGTTGATTTTTTATTGATTTTTGAATATTTAATTTATTAAACTTCATGCCCCTTTAATCTGACACGTGATGACGTCATCATGACGTCATTAGTACTGTGCACAACTTCACATAGTGACCAATGTCCATGTGCAGTTTGAAGTCAATCATCAATGTGCAAGTGTCCGAAATAGCCTCTGAAAAAAGTGGAAGAAGGAAAAGAATAACGAAAACAAAGGCTGTTCCGACCGTATCGGAACAGCCAATAATCAGCATTTATAGAGCGCTTGTGCTCAACCAGTGCAACTGGTTGATACTTTCCGGTTGATAACTAACATCAGAGGTGTAAGTGGAGAACCCAAAAAAAATCTTTAACAAATCTGAAACTGCAATCGTGAAGCCGAAATTGCAAGCGCGAAGCCCTAACGGTGCTTGAGTTGCACTGACATCTTGATGAATTCATGTCCCCAGACGGTACATTTTATGGCTTCAAGAATGTAATTTTGTACTGAATGCTGGCTTGCAGTACGGCAAGTACCGTACTGTAGAAAAAAAGCGGAAAATAACATCAACGCTTACGCACGGGGGTGCTCAAAAGCTTAAATATGTAGGGAAAAAAAATGTAATTACATTTTTGCACATCAAAAAAAAATTCACACCCCTGTACCATGCAAAGCTACAATGACAAAAATAAATTTAATCAATAATTGTAATAAATTCCGATTCCTGCTTCAAGATTTGATGAATTTATATAATTAGCAAATTGATTGTGCATCAAATATATATGAATGTTACTGTAATATTATAACTCGTCCCCATAAAACCAGAACAGTGTTCCAAAATGTCATTTTGAAAAATAACGTGTTTAAAAGTTTCACATTAACAAATTAGAAACGCTAACATAAATAATATTTATGTTACTAACATATTGGAAGAAGGAAACGCCTTGTAAATGTTGATGCATGGGTCTGCTCCTCGATCCCCTGGGTCAGCCAAAAGTACCAACAAAAACTGATCTTATTTTAGCCACTGAAAAATGGACAAAGGCTGTTCTGGTTTTAAGGGGATGAAATGTGGTTGGTACATGTATTGTTACAAATGTGGCCAAAAGTGTTGTAAATATCATGTGGAGTAATAATGAAATTCTAAAAAAGGTAAAATATACTCAGTCTCTGTAAATTTAAATTTTGTTCAGTCATATGATTGTTATGCATTAGAGAACTGCTTTTCTTTGTGTTTCGCCCAACATCATGTTTCAATAGCAAAAATAATGGTTATATCAATAAATTTAATCATTTTTAACTTGTGCACTTTGACTGAGAGAAAAAATGTGTAATACATTCTGATTCCTGCTTCAAGATTTGTTGAATTTTTTAATGTGTTTTAAGATAATTAGCAAATTGATTGTGCATCAAATATATATGAATGTTACTGTAATATTATAACTCGTCCCCATAAAACCAGAACAGTGTTCCAAAATGTCATTTTGAAAAACAATGTGTTTAAAAGTTTCACATTAAAAAATTAGAAACGCTAACATAAATAATATTTATGTTACTAACATATTGGAAGAAGGAAACGCCTTGTAAATGTTGATGCCCAAAAAACTTATTTTAGCCACTGAAAAATTGACAAAAGCTGATCTGGTTTTAGGGCGACAAAATGTGGTTGGTATTATTATGAATGTGGCAAAAAGTGTTGTGAAAATCATGTGGAGTAATAATAAAATTCTAAAAAAGGAAAATATATTCTGTAAATTTAAATTTTGTTCAGTCATATGGTTGTATAGCGTAGTCACCGACACCATTCTTGTGTTTTGCTCTGATGAGTGCGAGTCGAAAAGCTTTAGCATGTCTTTGTCGTTGCTTTATTCTAATTTCCGAATTTGCAGTACTAAACATTTATTAAATTATATTTAAAGATGACGCTGTTCTGAAATTTTCACGTGGAATTGTTATTGCTTGAATTGGAATAATTTTCATAAATATATACTGTACTTGCGAGTATGAATTTATAATTCCAATATGTATATACATGTTCATGTACCTCGGCGAGCCTATCGGGCGTAGTTTACTGCTTCTGTTCTTGTGTTCGGTCCTTCCTATAGATAATTCAAGTCGAATCAAGCTAAGAACAGTATGACGTTTTGGTTCAAATACATATCATATACATTGGTGTAACTGTTAATTCCCGTTATATGGGTTGTAACGTGAACGAGACAATTATTACCGGGTAAAAATTTGAAAGCCTAAAGCGCTTGGTTTCCAGAATAATGGCTGTAGTACTATTGAAACTTGAAAAGTTTAAAGGGCTGGTTAAGAAGGAACATATTCATATGTACTGGTATATATGCTAGAGAATAACTCGCCGAGAGTAACCTGTTGTACAGTTATATGAAGAATTTGAATATTTCAGTTGAAACGAACTGGACAATGTCCAAAGGCCTCTTGGGCTTGATCAGATGGGACAGTATGTTGAGTGTTTTCGTTGTCTTTATGTTTGAGTAGATGCATGCATATTTTCCCTTTAGCTTACCCCCTTTGACAAATTCTAATTTGTTTCAAAACCCAGGGGACAAACCTAGGTAATGTAGTAATGATAAGGGGAGTGTGCCTCCTTTTGGTGTCCTAGGATGCACCCAGGTTTCCTCCTAAAAAAACAAAGAAAAGATAAAAGGAGGTTTTTCGTGGCCTCCGAGCGCCAGCAGTTTTTGATGCATTGCCATGTTCCTGGGCGAGTTCTCGATCCCAGAGATTTCTCTGATGTCGTAGCACATGGAAATCTTTCATGCTTACGATTTTGCTTTTTCGTGTTGTGTTCAGGCATTCTTGATGTATTTCTTTCACACGATAGACCTTTTCACTTTGTTGTTTAGTACGTTTTGGTGTTTACAATGTACTAATCTTACTCTTAATTGTTAAAATGTAGCCTATGTTTTTGAGTTTGAGTTGTTGAGAGCCGGACGATGTCCGAAGAGCCTAAAGGGCTTGGTTCCAGATGGATACCAGGAGAAGATGCTTTTTCATTCTAATTACACTTACAAGATGCTTTTGTTTTAATTTTCACGAACCTTCCACAGGTGGAGGTATTACTAATACTATTTAACTTGATAATTATTCGTTGCAATGTGGATTGTAGTTTTTTATAGCATGTACTGTTGAAATAGGTTGAAAGGTGCTCGGCAATAGAGTTCCCGGCCACTATCCCATGCTGTATCAATAAAACATTTAAATCATATGTTCTGTGTTATTCGACTATATCTATTTTAGGGGGAAACATAAGGCAACTAAATTGTTTGAACCAAACACTTGGTGGCGCTTCAGTTTTCAAGTTGACAAGCCACATGCGTTTTGATATCAAGAGTTGGGAGACATTTCTGGAAATATTTGACAAAATTTAGTAGAGTTATTTTGCAGTTTTGCAAAAAGTTGTATATTTGAAGTGATGTTTGCTTGAATAGTTAAGTATATGATATCATTGTAATAATGTGGTGATGCTTTGTGAAATAAATAGCTGTGAAAAAGTTAAATTGTTTCAACAATCAACAAAAACAAGTCATTTAACCAAAAAAGATTAAATCCTGTGACGGCCGTTCTCAAGACTGTTTAACGCTTTAGGCCTTTCAACATCTAGACGTGTAAAAAAAAAGACCTGTGTATACAATTTTGGGGCCGATTTCATAAAGCTGTTTAGCCCCCAAAAAATTGCTTAATCCAAAATTTGTATGCTTTATAATAATGGGGTAGCACTCAAAATTTTACCAGTATTTTAATTTGTGTTCTTAGCAAGAATAGCAGAACACCAGTCAATCGTAATATACATCACTTACAATTTTTGGCTGGTAACCATTTTTTGCAAAGAAAATAAATTATGTGCTCAGCAAATTTTAGTGCTAAACAGATATATTAAATTACCCTCATCACTAACCTTTTCAAGCGTTTCCAAGGTAACGAGATCGATCTTCCGAATTTCCTTGAGCTCCGACATAGCATAAAACTCGTCGCCAAGTTTCATCACGTTCACGACTAAGTTGTCGGTGAACTCGCGAGGTTTAAATCTCGACATGAAACGACCGTATGCTGAGACAAGGGTCCCGGTGTGCGACGGTGCCAAACTCGGAGAAAACAATGCGATTCTGCTGCATGGCTTTCAAATATGCGTCGCTACGCTGAAAGCGACTTTGATAACTATAGGCCAAATGAAAAAAAATATTAGTTTCTCGTAACTGCCTTTTCCCATTTTTTCAGCTGCCTAATTTTTTTTTTATTTCCACTGGTAAAAGCCTACGGTATGTGGAAAAAAATACCTAGATAGCCACAAAAAACGTGCATGGGTTTTCAAAGTTGTCTCATACACTGCTATATCTGTGTGGCAGAAGTTTTTGCAGTCTAGTTTTAAACATCCCCTACTTTTAGAAAGCTAAAAGTTAATTTTTGACATTTACCGGTACATGTGGACGGAATGATTCACTTTTAGTCGTTTAGCTATTTTGTCCCGATCACCATTTTGTAAATTGCTAGTATGCCCTTTCTCTTCAAAAAGAACGCGTCTGAAATCTTACCTTACAGCCAAATCAAACATTGAAAAAATACCATGGAGGTCCTTGAAATCTCCAGAAGTCTGGGCAGTGGTCGGTTTTTCCCGATAAATCTTCTAAACAGCAAATAACTCGTCCAACGTAATTTTTCTTTAACGCAAACAGTTTTTGTTTATTTGTTTATTTGTTTATTTACTCCCACGATTTCACGAAAGCCAGTGAAAGCCGGACGTTCGTTTTTGTTTCTCTCGCTCGCTCGCTTTTGTTTCCAGTTCTCTCGCGGTAATTTTGCACAAGGAAATTATTATAAATTGCTGATTTGAAGACCGTGACATCAGTAACCATGTGCTGCTGGCCGATGTCCAAAAAGCGCAAGGATATATGTGGGTGGGGGGCGCTGGTACTCGTAAGCTGATTGGAAGGTAAATCACAAAGTGCGCCGGAAAATGTTTAACAGCTGGACGTATACACCAATCCGGTAATAAGGTCTTCTTCCCTGTACATCCGCCATAGCTGGGGGGCTTCCATTGAATGAACTGTATGTTTTTGTTGTTGCTGAAGCTGCATTTGTTTACTTCGAACAAGTTGCGCGTCTTTGTAGGGTTGTGTGCGCGCGAAGGCGGGCGCGTCGCGTGTACGCAAAGGCGGGCGCGTCGCGTATACGCGAAGGAGGCTCGTTCGTGCATGTAATGGATGAGCGCTTTTCGTTCTAACAGCAACACAAAACGCACAGCCCATGCACTGGACGCCCCCCAGCTATGGCGGATATGCAGGGAGGAGATATTAGTTACCGGATTGGTGTATACTTTTGTTTCAGTATGGCATATGTGGACTGAAAACCAGTCTAGCCCTTTGTGAGGTAAATAATGCCCGGCGCGCAAAAGTCACTTTCAACCAGTCACAACGCGCTGCCACCTGATGCGCGTATACGCGTAGCTATAGCGCAAACAGTTTTTGTTTATTTGTGTATTTACTCCCACGATTTCACGAAAGCCAGTGAAAGCCGGACGTTCGTTTTTGTTTCTCTCGCTCGCTCGCTTTTGTTTCAGTTCTCTCGCGGTAATTTTGCACAAGGAAATTATTATAAATTGCTGATTTGAAGACCGTGACATCAGTAACCATGTGCTGCTGGCCGATGTCCAAAAAGCGCAAGGAGCGCGAATCTGGTGGTAAGTTTTCGAAAATTTTTCGTCAAATATTTTTATCCAAGAAGTACAGAAAAAAAGTTTTTTTTTTACTTGTCGTGAGGCCCTGTACTCAGTGCCAATGGCACATTTTCTTGCTATGTTGACGTAAGCCTAAGTTTAACATTTATTTTCTTGATTTAGCATGTATAGGGTAGGTTATTTATTGAGTTTCTTATTGGCGAGCTATAAAGCAAATATTCAAGCGGGTGAGGGCTGGGAGTAGGCATGCTACGGGTGATAGGACGGTTTGCCGAGTGTGGGTGGGGCGTTTGGGGTCGGCAAGGTTGGGATTGGGGTGCAGGTGACGGGGTGGAGGTTCGGCGTGGGGGTGTATGAGGGTCGTGATGTGGGTGAGGGGGTGGGATGGAGGTTAGGGCGACGTGCGTAGAGGTCAGGGTGCTGGGTGACGGGGTTGGGGGCGTGGGCGGTGACGGATCGGGGAGGCGGGTAACGGGCCAGGGGTGGGCATGACAGGGTGCGATATGTTTTTCGCAGTTGAGCGAGCATTGCCTCTGATTGGTTTAACCCCATGCATATGTTGCATACTGATGTGTTTTGTCGATAGCTACCTCAACATAACCCCACACCATACGTCCACACTCTTTCCTCAATTAACAGTGAAAACATTAATACGACTCAAAGGGGGTGGTGTGGTTGGGGGTGGGGGGGTGGGGGGAGGGGATAGGGGGTGGGGGTAGGGGAGGGGGGAGGAGGGGGTGGGGTTGGGGCGGGGGGGGGGGGGGGGTTATATCCATGGTAACACCACATGGATGTGTCCAAGATACTGCTTTCTGTAAGAAATAGACAACTGAATTTACATTATTTTTAAATTTGATTTACCCTGCACTTTAAGGACATTTAAAGGGCCTGATGGTATTTTTGTTCAACGAAATATATGCTGCATTGAACAGCTCCATTCATTTACAGTAATACAAATCTCACTTGGAAGTTGTTTTAGGGGTTAAAATCAAGGATTTTGATTTTTATACGTAATGCAAAAATATACATATTCATGAGCAAGGTTGTGATGTCACATTAGGCAAACACAGGAAAATCTCATTCAACTGTGCACAAAAGATTGCTATATTTTTTTTCCAACTTGCTGAAACTTGTGTGACCCATGATTGTTTGGGTTTCCTTTACATGTTGCCCTTGTTAGCCATGCGTAAAAGAAAAATAAAGTCTAGAAACTGCAGCAATTTTCCACAATTTCAGTTTGAAGTCTTAATATGTTTTTTCTTTGCTTTTCTGTTGTGTGTTCCTAAAGTGAATGCCCAAAGAGCGCCCTCTTTCTGTGAATTTCTCTGAAGAAATTTTCAAAGTTGAAAAGTGATCCATTGTTTTTTTCATGGGGCATCAAAATGAAATTTATTGTTTCTAAACAAGTAGTCGTTCATATGCAGCAAAAACTGTACATAAAGTTATTTAACATTTCAGGCCCTTTAATGCAAAAGTAATATACAATGAATTTTTTGTTAATTCACAGAACAAGACCAAAAGAAAAAGAAGTCATCCTGGTTTGCCAGGAGAGCTTTAAAGAAGGAAAATAAGGTTAGTCAAACTTATTGAGGATCAATTGTACTGAGAATAAGAATTGGAAACAGGATAAAAAGTAATAAGGATACATATATATATCTTGATGTTGAGGGGAAGCCAAATTCTGCGTAAAATAAACTGAGCCTAATTTTCATATTCGAGCAAGACTGAAAAGAGGTTGCCTGTAAAGTCGTTAATTTGAAAGAAGAATTATAGTGAAGAAACAAACGACATTTTCCTAAACAAGTGTAACTCCTATACAAAGAACAAAACATTGGACTCGCTAAAACTCGGATACGACCTTCACAGAGAATGTGGCTTGGCGCCGCCATTTTGTGAGGAAACTGGGAAAGGTATGAAATATTTGCGGACAAGCTATAGCTTTTTGTGTATAAGAGAAGCTGTTTGATGGCGAGGATTACCAAATTTTGCACATCTTCCTTTAAAATTTACCTTTTGACCTCTGTTCATGACCTACTTACTAAATTAAAAGACATAACTCATGTACAACTGTGTAGAACTTACCAAGACCTACATTTTGAGAGGTAACTTGTATCTCTACGACAATTTGTTTTACGGAACAATGGATATTTGAATTTACCCTAACCCTAAAATGGCCGTCAAAAGTCTTGGGCTTGAGGGTTCATGTAACATCCAATAGTGAGTCCCAGATAATATCATGTTAACAAGTCTTAAAATGAAGTACAGATGCAAACCTACTAGAAAAATGTTGTTTCGTCATTTCTAGGGGAAAGGGGGCGGGGGGAGGGGGGTGCACGGTGGGCCCCTCCGGCCAATAGACTATATACGGACATGCTGGAGTGGGGGAGGGGGAGTGTGGACGCTATTCCCTGCCAGCAGCATGTAGTTCCGTTTTGCATTTTATTATACCTGCTAGTGACATAATACCTTTTTTATGGTACCTGCAAGTGACAGATGGCCCGATTCAAACATAACTTGAGGAGTAGTTGGGGTGAAAATGGCACACAACGCGCCCCTCCGCCCAAACCAAACCAGCACTAAAAATGTGTGGTGGTGGTTGTGGGAGGCGGGGGACCCTGTAGCTACGCCGCTGATACTACATATATAATAATAATAATGAAAATTTATAATGCGCCGGTATCCATCAAAAAAGTCGCTTTGTGACGTTCGTATCCGATTTTCAGTGGGCGAAACTTCTTGTATAAAAGTAATGTACGAGTTACAATTGTTCAGAACAATTATGTCTGTGGTTTCTTGGGCGTAACATTTAAGAAGACATGGATAATACTTTTATACAAGAAAATTGTTTCTAGAAAGGTTTTTATAATGCACAAGAGTCCTGAAAACCAACTCGAAAATTTCATCTTACATCCAGGTTAAAACGAATACATTGGTGCCTTGATCATTATGCATGCTGATCATTTTCTCATTATTCACTTTACTAGGAAAAAGTCAAACTGGCTAAAGCTTTGGCGAAGGCGAAAGCTAGAGGTGACATTGAGCTAGTGGCGATGGCACTGGACATAGCTGGAATTGGTATGCGAATACTAATAAGTAAATTTGTTAGTATGTCAAACAATCTTATAATTCAAGTTTTGTTGTAACTTGACAGATGTTTCTGTTTATTTCATGGCAATAAGCACATTATCTTGCATTATCTTGCACTATCACTACCAGAATATTTCAATTTAGCTTAATATATCCTAAAAATGATTGGGGAAAATAAAATTTGATCATGTAAATTTGTTAATAAATAAATAAAAATAGTAGTTTCTCGTCCCAAATGCGCGTCTTTTTTTTGCTGCGCCTCAAAAAATGTATTTTTCTGTATTGATTTTTGTTTTTACGAATATGTTGCTGCGGAGCACATGAGACCAATAGTGGCACTGAACTTACAAAATTGGTCAGTTTCCACAACTCCCCTTCCCAAAGAAGCCTGTATTTCTGCCTCATCTCTTTTTTTCAAAAACTATCAATTTCTTTTTATTTATACTTGGCTTAACTCAAATATCTGTGTCAATCTCAAATGTTTGTCAATATGGGAAAAACTGCAACACAACATATATATCACCAGGAGGGAACCAGATGCCTGCTACAAGCGAGAAGTGCCCGGACCAAACCCCCAAAAAGTGCCCGCACCAAACCCCCGAAGAGACCTCCGAACAAACAACCGATATCGAGGAAATCCCGAAGGTAACATTCTTTATTTCTTCTGTCAAGATCTCCAGAAGTACAAAACAAATGATTTGCTCAGTTTTGTTCATCAATACAACAACGAGAGACGAGTTCTTCGAAAGCATCTACCATACATTGTAGGTCACGGGTCTGAATTTCATTATGCCCATAGGATTTTTCGCTCATCGCATTTCGTTTGGTTCTCAAACCTATATAGGTTTGAGAACCAATAATAATTTGTTCTCAAACCTATATAGGTTTGAGAACCAACTATAATTATTATTGGTTCTCAAACCTATATACAGGGTGTCCCAGAAAAAAACGAAACCGAGATTTATTGATGTTTAATAATACTTTAATCTCAATTTAGAATAATAAATGACACATATGTGGAAAGCTTAGTTCCACATCTTTCATATGATACATACTTCAAGCAGGAATGAGTAAAGACTAATATGAAGAAGTGCTACCAAAAAAGTCGTTTGCACAACGATATCTGAATTTCAAAGAAAGAATCACATTTCTAAAAAGTTCAATTTCTGCCCTTTCGTATGATACCTCAGTAAAGGGTACCAAGGAAACATTACTAATTGTGTACATTTTATTAAAGTTCTGAAACCAACATGATCATGATTTTGTTGCCACACGTTTGTGCATATTTATGTTTATCTTAAAACCAGGTAAACACGCCTAACTGAATTACGGAACCAGCTTATAGTGTTAAACAATTATTTTGTTCACTTTTCAGGACCCCGTGAATAAGGATGATAGTGCTAATGATTTAGCTTCGTACAAACATTTCATCAACCTTATGGTGGCAGAGGCGGAAAAGGATATTAAACGATTTCTAGAGCTTTCCCAGGTTAGATTTTAGCTTTGTTAAAAGCCTTTTTTTCCTGATAAAAGTAGGTATTAATTGGATTCATTATTTTTCAAAGAAGGAAAAATACAATTATGTTCTAATAATTTGTACTAGTTCTTATGAAATTATGCAGGCTGCATATGGATTCCTTCAACTTAAGTATCGAAATCTCACACAAATCAGTAGAAAGTGAATAATCTGCACCAAGGCGTAGCCATTCAGATGTAGCCTCATGTTGAAGTGATTATTTTCTCTTTCTAGAGTCCACATCAGTTTAAAAAAACACCTTAAAAGATACTGGTGGTTCAAGAAGTATTAGTTTACAGTTCCGTCAGACCATGTTAACAGGTGGACCTTATAGAATGTTTGGAGATTACCTTGTTTTATCAGGAATATTGTATTATCAGGAAATAAAACAAATCAATAAAGAACCAAGGATTGGGACCTACATTGTTCTTGCTATGACCAGAATGTTGTGTTAATAAAGTGCTAAAAAAATGGGTTCCATTATTTGCCTAAGTAAACTCTGTGTGGAGAGCATAGCAGGAGTATTTTTAATTGCTTACATTGTCTTTTTCATTTCATCACAGGACCCCTCGATAGCATGTGCCCCACTCGCCGAAGAAGAGGACTTTGATGAACCTTCGGAGGAGATATCTTAAGGCAAATGGCATATCAAATACAGATTTCATGATTAAAAAACTTTTAAAATAGGAACAACAGCATTACAGAACAAACAAATAATGTAGATAAACTGCCTTGTATAAATTTCAGCCACATAGTTGCAGTAATACTTCAGAAAACCTGAGAATTTAGTCTGATAATAGAACATGACAATGGGGCTGTTCACATCAGTGGCTTCATACAATACCATAACGTCGCAATCCACATAGTCTCCATGACAAAGCTCCAAAAGTTTTATTAAAATCTTTTTTTTGACAAAACGTGCAAAATAATACACATCTTGTGTTATGAAATAACCAAACTTTGCGTGAGAAAAATGTTCAATGGGAGTCAAGGACGTCTCGGGTTCGATTCCTATAAGGCCGTGACGTTTTTTTTATATTTTCTTTCATACAAAGTTTGGTTGTTTGCCTTCTTGTGGCCATCAGCTGCATCTAGCTAAATGTTCAATCTTTTGGCAGACAAGTTTGATCATGTCCGACAGCGTCTGATGTGGTGTTTGATGCGCAGTCCACAGTGTCAGATTATTTTTGTCTAACGGACGATAGAGAAATGTCTGTCGTGTCTGTCAGACAAATATCTTATAGTGTACACGTGCATTCAGTCTAGCACTCACTCAGGTGTGGTGCCAGCTGATCTAGCATTTTCCCATTTTCCATCTTAATAATCTGTCTTTTGAAATCTTTCTCTTTTGTGTTTGTTTACTTGTTTGTTCATCAATTGATCCTTTATGCAAGACTGAACAGTCTTGCACTCACTCAGGTGTGGTGCCAGCTGATCTAGCATTTTCCCATTTTCCATCTTAATAATCTGCCTTTGAAATCTTTTTCTTTTGTGATTGTTTACTTGTTTGTTCTTGAATTAATTATTGCATTCAGTCTTGCACTCACTCAGGTGTGGCGCAAGCTGATCTAGCATTTTCCCATTTTCCATCTTAATAATCTGTTCTTTGACACCTTTCTCTTGATAAATTGTTCATTGTTGATCTACACTATTAGATTTTTGTCCGACTGTCGTGCCTGTCACACAAAAATGAGACTGTGTATCAAACACCACGAGACACTAATAAATTGTCATGCAGCAAACGCTTTCTTTTGTTTTGGTGACTGTAATATTTAGCTGATTTTAATGGAACTTTTTTGTCAGTTTTGTGAACGTTCTGACCTCAAACCCTCGCTCATTCTTTAAGCTTCACCCATGCCACCCCATCACAATAGGTTTGGGTTCCTTAGTAACTTGTAATGCCGTAAAGGTTAATATGCATGATTGTTTTTTACATCATTTTTTAAGAAACTGATAGGATTCGAATACACATCTCTATTCTTTCCCTCAAAATTCTGATTTGTTTCAAGGTTATAACAGTGGATGATGGAAATTATATAGTCTTAGCTCTGTCTATATAAATACATACAGTATTTTTATCAGATCATGGAATTGAAACAAAAACAATTACGTTTGTTTTATGTCGGCATTTAATTTAATGTGTTTCCACATTGTATTGCCCAATACGCTGTTCAAGCTCACGTGTTATACTGGTACCAACAATTGTCCGTTTCTAACTCGTATCCACTTTCTATAGACAATAAAACAACTTCGTACTTACTCTGATGAACACTTCGTATAACTTTATTTGGTGTCCCAAGAATTACAGTCTATCAATGGCGTTATTGCAATGGTAAACTTGACGTAAATGACGCGGTTAAAAACTTGTGAACCTTCCTAGCCAATCCTAGGTAACGCTCAATTTGCCGAATCTCGAAGCGCCCAATCTCGAAGCGCCCAATACTAGCGCCATAAAAACAAGAGAAGGCGCTCTGGACATAGCTTGGACGGTCGGGAAATGGCACTTACATCCCGGCCCCAATTGTCTTTAGTAGTTACGTGACAATTACATTTTAAGTGTCAATTTCAAAAAAAATGCACCTAGCATAACTAAAACATTTGAATTTCTAACACCAAACACCAGGGTCCTATTTCATAAAGCCCACTAAGAAACATTCCTAAATGAACATTCTTAACTCATGTTTTTAAGGATAGGAAAAATCAGATTTTATTGTTCCTAAATCCACTTAAGAATGTTTTTAACTTTTATGAAAAAGGACTCAGGTTAGTCTTGTTACAAGGTGCGCAACCTCTTTAAACAACAATTTAAACAACAATTGTAAGTCCTTGACACAATCTTGTAAACGTTTCCTAATATAGGCAAAAGGTGGGTGAATTAAGCCACGTCTGAAAATGTCCAATTGACTAAGTGTCCGGTATCACTCTTAAATCCGTACCTAGAGCTTACGAAATGTTCGAGAAAAAATATAACAATGGCATGTGGGATTTACCCAACAATGAGTGTGTGACATTAAGATTGGCTGTGCAAGGAAAACGTTTTTTTTGTTTTAATAGGAACACTTTAACAACGTTAATTTTTTAAGCAATGAAGATTAAGCACAAACTTGTCACGAAATCCTTGCTTGCTAACGGGAATAACAACATTCTCAAAAAAGTAAAAAACATAAAAATGTAAACTTGGTCGAAAATTAAGTACGCGACATTTGACCAGCATTTGCCACACAATCATATTGGATGCCTGAAAGTGAAAACTCGCAGATTCCAAGGTCGAATGCATCATCAAGTTCGCTTATCCAAGTCAACTGTCTCACTGTTCTTGCGGAGTCATTGACGCATCTACGTCTAGGTAGACCTTGCTTCTGGTCGCCACATCTGGATCTTGATTGCTCTTCGGCTCAGATAAAACATCTAATTCCACGTGGGCTCCATCCTTCAGTTTGTAGGGGTACGGTGCACATTGCAACAATTTAAGTGGTAGTTTGGCAACTGTAGTCTAGGGACATTTCCTTCCCTAAGACCCGACCCGGTTTAGGCGCCTCGACTCGCCCTGGAACACAGTAGCCAACTCCACTTATTGTAACATGTTCACTGCAGTTAGGGAAACTCGACATTCACGTTGTGCCGCGTTCATCTGCTTCCAGCAGCAGACAAAGCTTGTGGATTGGTCTTGTCAACACGGATGACTTTGTACGTATTTCCTCTTCCCATTTTGTCTGGCATTGTGTTTATGGATAATTCCCAAAATTAGGGGTCCAAATTGTTTGGTGTCCCAGTTACGTACGACACCCTCTGCTTCAAAAATCACCACTTATAACCACAAATTCTCAGTAATGGAATGTGGCCTGTGATTATAGGGGGCACCATAATTTTCTTCAATATTTAGTTTTCTGATTCTTGAAAAATATTCAAAACAAAAGACCATAAAGGCTTATAATTTATTCCAATGTATTGAATAGGAATTTGGTGTCCCGGGTTACCTACGCCAATGAACATTGGCTGTAGAATCATTTTGCATTAACTTTGGTGCCATATCTACACACAAACATTAAATTTGATTGGCATTTGTTCAAATAAAAATCATTATTTTCTACTGGGAAACCACTTTCAATCATTAAAAACACTTGGAAATCTTAAAAAGCATGTCACACTTTTGGACCCCTAATTTTGGGAATTACCCTTATCACCCTTCCGATGGTCCAGGTGTCTTGGTTGTGAGCCGTCTAGGACGAGAACTACGTCTCCCGTTTTGAAGTTGGCCCTTAGTCGAACCCGGTGTGTATACCTTTAAGTTGTACGGGAAACTTATAAGTTATACGGTGCACGCAGGATTTCCCGATCTGCGTCATCTTGGTAAAGGAACGAAACCCTGTTGTCGCCATATCTACTGTACCTGCAAATATATTGCGGATGACATCACGCACATCAAGGGTCCTTCAGGAACTATCTACATCAACTAGCCTTTCACCTGCACATATACCAACGTGATTTATGCCATCATCTGCAAAAAGTGTCAGAATATCTACATCGACGAGACCAAAAACAAACTTTCCATCAGATTCTCCGCACACCTTAGATCCATCAAGAAGAAGAAAAATATGCCAGTTGCTAACCACTTCAACTCAGATACGCACAGTTTGGATGACCTCTCCGTCACTGTTGTCATCTCAACGGATAGCAACACAGATCGCAACGTCACGCATGTGAACAACGAGTCATCCACCAACTTGGAACTCTGAGCCCTAAAGGGATGAACATCATGTTTATGAACATCATGTTTAATGCATATAAATAACCTGTTAACTTTTTCATTTAGTTGGTGTTTACATAGGATGTTTGTGTGCCCCGCCTCTCACCCCACTCCCTTTGGCAGTCTAAATAAAAAAATATCTAAATAAAAAAATATCTAAATAAAAAAATATCTAAATAAAAAAATATCAAAATAAAAGAAAAGAAAGAGAAATAAATACACAGATAGTAATAAGAATTAAATTGCAACAGGTAGGCCCTATCATATTTTAACAAACAAACAAACAGCCCGACAAATAAACATACAAAAAAGCCCTTAGATAAACATTAAGGAAGACGAAGTTAGTGATGCCCGAAGTAGTAATTTCCCAGGTTTTTAATAAATGTGACCAAGCTATAAAGAATGCTGTTTGAAACTTCTTGAGGAAGAGTATCCCAGACGCGAGGAAATCTAACAAACAGGACTGGTGGAAAGCATTGGTACGTGCTGACTGGTGGGATAATGTAACTAAGTCTGTGTGACGTGCATTAACACTAAGATAATTTAGAACAGGGATGTCAAAATTGTGGTACAAACATTTTGCAACAAACGCAATGGAAAGAAAATTTAACCTAGTCTGGTGCAACGGTCGGAGTATAAATGCTGATTTATAAATACTTGTCCTAATTTAATTCAATTTCTAAAAGTTTGTATTTTATATAATTGATAGAAGTTGAATAATGTCTTCCATTTCACACAGTACACTATTGCATAGTAGAAGACACTCAAGCTGTACAACTCTACACCTGTAGAGGGCGCTATGCAAGGACGATGACCAATTTATGTGGTATTGAGGTGAGACTGTCTTTTATTGTAGTGTGGTACTCAAGGTGCACATGCAAACATTTATTAGTTACTAAAAGGGTTAATGGCCATTTTAACAAAGCTGATGATGCGTATAATGTTTCCTAAGGATCTGTCATCCCGGGAATAATTCAATAAAAGAAATCCAGCAACAAAATTTCTTGGGTCAGTTTACTCAATGTGTTGAAAAGGTCAAATGATTTGTGAATTTGGCAGTACTTATACACACAAGTCACTACATGATTCTAGTTTTCTGTGAAAGTATAAGTTGCTTTCAGGACGCCGTTCTGTTATACAATACTCTACAACAAATCATTTCTTTTCGATATATGGGGGGCGGGCGCTGGTACCCGTAATCTGATTGGAAGGTAAATCACAGAGTGCGCCGGAAAAATGTTAGCAGCTGGACGTATACTTTTGTTTCAGTATGGCATATGTGGACTGAAAACCAGTCTAGCCCTTTGTGAGGTAAATAATGCCCGGCGCGCAAAAGTCACTTTCAACCAGTCACAACGCGCTGCCACCTGATGCGCGTATACGCGTAGCTATAGCGCAAACAGTTTTTGTTTATTTGTTTATTTACTCCCACGATTTCACGAAAGCCAGTGAAAGCCGGACGTTCGTTTTTGTTTCTCTCGCTCGCTCGCTTTTGTTTCCAATTCTCTCGCGGTAATTTTGCACAAGGAAATTATTAGTAATTGCTGATTTGAACACCGTGACATCAGTAACCATGTGCTGCTGGCCGATGTCCAAAAAGCGCAAGGAGCGCGAATCTGGTGGTAAGTTTTCGATAATTTTTCGTCAAATATTTGTACCCAAGAGAGGCCCCATACTCAGTGCCAATGGCACATTTTCTGGCTATATTGACGTAAGCCTAAGCTTAACATTTATTTTCTTGATTTAGCATGTATAGGGTAGGTTATTTATTGAGTTTCTTATTGGCGAGCTATAAAGCAAATATTCAAGCGGGTGAGGGTTGGGGGTAGGCATAATACGGGTGATAGGACGGTTTACCGAGTGTGGGTGGGGCGTTTGGGGTTGGCAAGGTTGGGATTGGGGTGCAGGTGACGTGACGGGGTGGAGGTTCGGCGTGGGGGTGTATGAGGGTCGTGGTGTGGGCGAGGGGGTGGGATGGAGGTTAGGGCGACGTGCGTAGAGGTCAGGGTGGGTGACGGGGTTGGGGGCGTGGGCGGTGACGGATCGGGGAGGCGGGTAACGGGCCAGGGGAGGGCATGACAGGGTGCGATATGTTTTTCGCAGTTTAGCGAGCATTGTTTCTGATTGGTTTAACCCCATGCATATGTTGCATACTGATGTGTTTTGTCGATAGCTACCTCAACATAACCCCACACCATACCACACTCTTTCCTTAATTAACAGTAAAAAAAAATTTGAATACGACTCAAAGGGGGTGGTGGGGTTGGGGGTGGGGAGGGGGTTTGGGGGGAGGGGGGTTTGGGGGATTGGGGGGGGGGGGGTGTGATGGGGGGTGGGGGTTCATAGCCATGGTAACACCACAACTGAATTTACATTTTTTTAAATTTGATTTACCCTGCACTTTTAAAGGGCCTGAATGGTATTTGTTTCAATGAATTATATGCTGCATTGAACAGCTCCATTCATTTACAGTAATACAAATCTTACCTGGAAGTTGTTTTAGGGGTTAAAATCAAGGATTTTGATTTGTATACGTAATGCAAAAATATACATATTCATGAGCAAGGTTGTGATGTCACATTAGGCAAACACAGGAAAATCTCATTCAACTGTGCACAAAAGATTTCTATATTTTTGTCCAACTTGCTGAAACTTGTGTGACCCATTATTGTTTGGGTTTCTTTTACATGTTGCCCTTGTAAGCCACAATTTCAGTTTAAAGTCTTAATATGTTTTTTCTTTGCTTTTCTGTTGTGTGTTCCTAAAGTGAATGCCCAAAGAGCGCCCTCTTTCTGTGAGTTTCTGTGAAGAAATTTAAAGTTGAAAAGGGACACACTGTTTTTTTCCATGGGGCATCAAAATGAACATTATTGTTTCTAAACAAGTAGTCGTTCATATGCAGCAAAAACTGTACATAAAGTTATTTAACATTTCAGGCCCTTTAATGCAAAAGTAATATACAATGAATTTTTTGTTAATTCACAGAACAAGACCAAAAGAAAAAGAAGTCATCCTGGTTTGCCAGGAAGCTTTAAAGAAGGAAAATAAGGTTAGTCAAACTTATTGAGGATCAATTGTACTGAGAATAAGAATTGGAAACAGGATAAAAAGTAATAAGGATACATATATATATCTTGATGTTGAGGGGTAGCCAAATTCTGCGTAAAATAAACTGAGCTTAATTTTCATATTCGAGCAAGACTGAAAAGAGGTTGCCTGTAAAGTCGTTAATTTGAAAGAAGAATTATAGTGAAGAAACAAACGACATTTTCCTAAACAAGTGTAACTCCTATACAAAGAACAAAACATTGGACTCGCTAAAACTCGGATACGACCTTCACAGAGAATGTGGCTTGGCGCCGCCATTTTGTGAGGAAACTGGGAAAGGTATGAAATATTTGCGGACAAGCTATAGCTTTTTGTGTATAAGAGAAGCTGTTTGATGGCGAGGATTACCAAATTTTGCACATCTTCCTTTAAAATTTACCTTTTGACCTCTGTTCATGACCTACTTACTAAATTAAAAGACATAACTCATGTACAACTGTGTAGAACTTACCAAGACCTACATTTTGAGAGGTAACTTGTATCTCTACGACAATTTGTTTTACGGAACAATGGATATTTGAATGTACCCTAACCCTAAAATGGCCGTCAAAAGTCTTGGGCTTGAGGGTTCATGTAACATCCAAAATCAACTAGTGAGTCCCAGATAATATCATGTTAACAAGTCTTAAAATGAAGTACAGATGCAAACCTACTAGAAAAATGTTGTTTCGTCATTTCTAGGGGAAAGGGGGCGGGGGGAGGGGGGTGCACGGTGGGCCCCTCCGGCCAATAAACTATATACGGACATGCTGGAGTGGGGGAGGGGGAGTGTGGACGCTATTCCCTGCCAGCAGCATGTAGTTCCGTTTTGCATTTTATTATACCTGCTAGTGACATAATACCTCTTTTATGGTACATGCAAGTGACAGATGGCCCGATTCAAACATAACTTGAGGAGTAGTTGGGGTGAAAATGGAACACAACGCGCCCCTCCGCCCAAACCAAACCAGCACTAAAAATGTGTGGTGGTGGTTGTGGGAGGCGGGGGACCCTGTAGCTACGCCGCTGATACTACATATATCGCTTTGTGACGTTCGTATCCGATTTTCAGTGGGCGAAACTTCTTGTATAAAAGTAATGTACGAGTTACAATTGTTCAGAACAATTATGTCTGTGGTTTCTTGGGCGTAACATTTAAGAAGACATGGATAATACTTTTATACAAGAAAATTGTTTCTAGAAAGGTTTTTATAATGCACAAGAGTCCTGAAAACCAACTCGAAAATTTCATCTTACATCCAGGTTAAAACGAATACATTGGTGCCTTGATCATTATGCATGCTGATCATTTTCTCATAATTCACTTTACTAGGAAAAAGTCAAACTGGCTAAAGCTTTGGCGAAGGCGAAAGCTAGAGGTGACATTGAGCTAGTGGCGATGGCACTGGACATAGCTGGAATTGGTATGCGAATACTAATAAGTAAATTTGTTAGTATGTCAAACAATCTTATAATTCAAGTTTTGTTGTAACTTGACAGATGTTTCTGTTTATTTCATGGCAATAAGCACATTATCTTGCATTATCTTGCACTATCACTACCAGAATATTTCAATTTAGCTTAATATATCCTAAAAATGATTGGGGAAAATAAAATTTGATCATGTAAATTTGTTAATAAATAAATAGTAGGAGGAGTATTTTTAATTGCTTACATTGTCTTTTTCATTTCATCACAGGACCCCTCGATAGCACGTGCCCCACTCGCCGAAGAAGAGGACTTCGATGAACCTTCGGAGGAGATATCTTAAGGCAAATGGCATATCAAATACAGATTTCATGATTAAAAAACGTTTAAAATAGGAACAACAGCATTACAGAACAAACAAATAATGTAGATAAACTGCCTTGTATAAATTTCAGCCACATAGTTGCAGTAATACTTCAGAAAACCTGAGAATTTAGTCTGATAATAGAACATGACAATGGGGCTGTTCACATCAGTGGCTTCATACAATACCATAACGTCGCAATCCACATAGTCTCCATGACAAAGCTCCAAAAGTTTTATTAAAATCTTTTGTTGACAAAACGTGCAAAATAATACACATCTTGTGTTATGAAATAACCAAACTTTGCGTGAGAAAAATGTTCAATGGGAGTCAAGGACGTCTCGGGTTCGATTCCTATAAGGCCGTGACGTTTTTTTAATATTTTCTTTCATACAAAGTTTGGTTGTTTGCCTTCTTGTGGCCATCAGCTGCATCTAGCTAAATGTTCAATCTTTTGGCAGACAAGTTTGATCATGTCCGACAGCGTCTGATGTGGTGTTTGATGCGCAGTCCACAGTGTCAGATTATTTTTGTCTAACGGACGACAGAGAAATGTCTGTCGTGTCTGTCAGACAAATATCTTATAGTGTACACGTGCATTCAGTCTAGCACTCAATCAGGTGTGGTGCCAGCTGATCTAGCATTTTCCCATTTTCCATCTTAATAATCTGTCTTTTGAAATCTTTCTCTTTTGTGTTTGTTTACTTGTTTGTTCATCAATTGATCCTTTATGCAAGACTGAACAGTCTTGCACTCACTCAGGTGTGGTGCCAGCTGATCTAGCATTTTCCCATTTTCCATCTTAATAATCTGCCTTTGAAATCTTTTTCTTTTGTGATTGTTTACTTGTTTGTTCTTGAATTAATTATTGCATTCAGTCTTGCACTCACTCAGGTGTGGCGCAAGCTGATCTAGCATTTTCCCATTTTCCATCTTAATAATCTGTTCTTTGACACCTTTCTCTTGATAAATTGTTCATTGTTGATCTACACTATCAGATTTTTGTCCGACTGTCGTGCCTGTCACACAAAAATGAGACTGTGTATCAAACACCACGAGACACTAATCAATTGTCATGCAGCAAACGCTTTCTTTTGTTTTGGTGACTGTAATATTTAGCTGATTTTAATGGAACTTTTTTGACAGTTTTGTGAACGTTCTAACCTCAAACCCTCGCTCATTCTTTAAGCTTCACCCATGCCACCCCATCACAATAGGTTTGGGTTCCTTAGTAACTTGTAATGCCGTAAAGGTTAATATGCATGATTGTTTTTTACATCATTTTTTAAGAAACTGATAGGATTCGAATACACATCTCTATTCTTTCCCTCAAAATTCTGATTTGTTTCAAGGTTATAACAGTGGATGATGGAAATTATATAGTCTTAGCTCTGTCTATATAAATACATACAGTATTTTTATCAGATCATGGAATTGAAACAAAAAAATTACGTTTGTTTTATGTCGGCATTTAATTTAATGTGTTTCCACATTGTATTGCCCAATACGCTGTTCAAGCTCACGTGTTATACTGGTACCAACAATTGTCCGTTTCTAACTCGTATCCACTTTCTATAGACAATAAAACAACTTCGTACTTACTCTGATGAACACTTCGTATAACTTGATTTGGTGTCCCAAGAATTACAGTCTATCAATGGCGTTATTGCAATGGTAAACTTGACGTAAATGACGCGGTTAAAAACTTGTGAACCTTCCTAGCCAATCCTAGGTAACGCTCAATTTGCCGAATCTCGAAGCGCCCAATCTCGAAGCGCCCAATACTAGCGCCATAAAAACAAGAGAAGGCGCTCTGGACATAGCTTGGACGGTCGGGAAATTGCACTTACATCTCGGCCCCATGTCTTGAGTAGTTACGTGACAATTACATTTTAAGTGTCAATTTAAAATAAAATTCACCTAGCATAACTAAAACATTTGAATTTCTAACACCAAACACCAGGGTCCTATTTCATAAAGCCCACTAAGAAACATTCCTAAATGAACATTCTTAACTCATGTTTTTAAGGATAGGAAAAATCAGATTTTATTGTTCCTAAATCCACTTAAGAATGTTTTTAACTTTTATGAAAAAGGACTCAGGTTAGTCTTGTTACAAGGTGCGCAACCTCTTTAAACAACAATTTAAACAACAATTGTAAGTCCTTGACACAATCTTGTAAACGTTTCCTAATATAGGCAAAAGGTGGGTGAATTAAGCCACGTCTGAAAATGTCCAATTGACTAAGTGTCCGGTATCACTCTTAAATCCGTACCTAGAGCTTACGAAATGTTCGAGAAAAAATATCACAATGGCATGTGGGATTTACCCAACAATGAGTGTGTGACATTAAGATTGGCTGTGCAAGGAAAACGTTTTTTTTGTTTTAATAGGAACACTTTAACAACGTTAATTTTTTAAGCAATGAAGATTAAGCACAAACTTGTCACGAAATCCTTGCTTGCTAACGGGAATAACAACATTCTCAAAAAAGAAAAAAACATAAAAATGTAAACTTGGTCGAAAATTAAGTACGCGACATTTGACCAGCATTTGCCACACAATCATATTGGATGCCTGAAAGTGAAAACTCGCAGATTCCAAGGTCGAATGCATCATCAAGTTCGCTTATCCAAGTCAACTGTCTCACTGTTCTTGTACACGTGCGGATTGGCATGAACTCAACTAGGACAAGTCATTGCCGCCTCTACGTCTAGGTAGACCTTGCTTCTGGTCGCCACATCTGGATCTTGATTGCTCTTCGGCTCAGATAAAACATATAATTCCACGTGGGCTCCATCCTTCAGTTTGTAGGGGTACGGTGCACGGTGCACATTGCAACAATTTAAGTGTTAGTTTGGCAACTGTAGTCTAGGGACATTTCCTTCCCTATAAGACCCGACCCGACCGAAAGAGGTTTAGGCGCCTCGACTCGCCCTGGAACACTGCAACACAGTAGCCAACTCCACTTATTGTAACATGTTCACTGCATTTAGGGAAACTCGACATTCACGTTGTGCCGCGTTCATCTGCTTCCAGCAGCAGACAAAGCTAGTGGATTGGTCTTGTCAACACGGATGACTTTGTACGTATTTCCTCTTCCCATTTTGTCTGGCATTGTGTTTATGGGTAATTCCCAAAATTAGGGGTCCAAATTGTTTGGTGTCCCAGTTACGTACGACACCCTCTGCTTCAAAAATCACCACTTATAACCACAAATTCTGAGTAATGGAATGTGGCCTGTGATTATAGGGGGGAACCATTATATTTTTCTTCAATATTTAGTTTTTTGATTCTTGAAAAATATTCAAAACAAAAGACCATAAAGGCTTATAATTTATTCCAATGTATTGAATAGGAATTTGGTGTCCCGGGTTACCTACGCCAATGAAAATTGGCTGTAGAATCATTTTGCATTAACTTTGGTGCCATATCTACACACAAACATTAAATTTGATTGGCATTTGTTCAAATAAAAATCATTATTTTCTACTGGGAAACCACTTTCAATCATTAAAAACACTTGGAAATCTTAATAAGCATGTCACACTTTTGGACCCCTAATTTTGGGAATTACCCTTATCACCCTTCCGATGGTCCAGGTGTCTTGGTTGTGAGCCGTCTAGGACGAGAACTACGTCTCCCGTTTTAAAGTTGGCCCTTAGTCGAACCCGGTGTGTACCTTTAAGTTGTACGGGAAACTTATAAGTTATACGGTGCACGCAGGATTTCCCGATCTGCGTCATCTTGGTAAAGGAACGAAACCCTGTGGTCGCCATATCTGCTGTACCTGCAAATATATTGCGGATGACATCACGCACATCAACTCTCTAAATGCAAAAGAGTGAAAAACTCACTCTTTAAAAGAGTGACTCCCTTATAAAACCACTCGAAAACAGTGAAAATCACTCTAAAAGGAGTAAAATTCTGTAAAAGTGTGGCAATCACTCCAAAAAGAGTGGGGAAAAAAACACTCCACAAAAGAGCCATATAAAGGACAGCTCGAAAAAGAGCTGTCCTCCATATATGGCTCCTCCTTTGAGTGTTTTTTCCACTCTTTTTGGAGTGATTGCCACTCTTTTTACAGAATTTCACTAACTTCAGAGTGATTTTCACTGTTTCCGAGTGGTTTTACAAGGGAGTCACTCTTTTGAAGAGTGATTTTTTCACTCTTTTGCATTTAGAGAGAAGGGTCCTTCAGGAACTATCTACATCAACTAGCCTTCCACCTGCACATATACTAACGTGATTTATGCCATCATCTGCAAAAAGTGTCAGAAGATCTACATCGGCGAGACCAAAAACAAACTTTCCATCAGATTCTCTGCACACCTTAGATCCATCAATAAGAAGGAAAATATGCCAGTTGCTAACCACTTTCAACTCAGATACGCACAGTTTGGATGACCTCTCCGTCACTGTTGTCATCTCGACGGATAGCAACACAGATCGCAACGTCACGCATGTGAACAACGAGTCATCCACCAACTTGGAACTCTGAGCCCTAAAGGGATGAACATCATGTTTATGAACATCATGTTTAATGCATATAAATAACTTTCTTACCTGTTAACTTTTTCATTTAGTTGGTGTTTACATAGGATGTTTGTGTGCCCCGCCTCTCACCCCACTCCCTTTGGCATTCTAAATAAAAAAATATCTAAATAAAAAAATATCAAAAGAAAAGAAAAGAAAGAGAAATAAATACACAGATAGTAATAAGAATAAAATTGCAAGAGGTCGGCCCTATCATATTTTAACAAACAAACAAACAGCCCGACAAATAAACATACAAAAAAGCCCTTAGATAAACATTAAGGAAAACGAAGTTAGTGATGCCCGAAGTAGTAATTTCCCAGGTTTTGAATAAATGTGACCAAGCTATAAAGAATGCTGTTTGAAACTTCTTGAGGAAGAGTGTCCCAGACGCGAGGAAATCTAACAAACAGGACTGGTGGAAAGCATTGGTACGTGCTGACTGGTGGGATAATGTAACTAAGTCTGTGTGACGTGCATTAACACTAAGATAATTTAGAACAGGGATGTCAAAATTGTGGTACAAACATTTTGCAACAAACGCAATGGAAAGAAAATTTAACCTAGTCTGGTGCAACGGTCGGAGTATAAATGCTGATTTATAAATACTTGTCCTAATTTAATTCAATTTATAAAAGTTTGTATTTTATATAATTGATAGAAGTTGAATTATGTCTTTCATTTCACAGTACACTATTGCATAGTACATGTAGTAGATACTCAAGCTGTACAACTCTACACCTGTAGAGGGCGCTATGCAAGGACGATGACCAATTTATGTGGTATTGGGGTGAGACTGTCTTTTATTGTAGTGTGGTACTCAAGGTGCACATGCAAACATTTATTAGTTACTAAAAGGGTTAATGGCCATTTTAACAAAGCTGATGATGCGTATAATGTTTCCTAAGGATCTGTCATCCAGGGAATAATTCAATAAAAGAAATCCAGCAACAAAATTTCTTGGGTCAGTTTACTCAATGTGATGAAAAGGTCAAATGATTTGTGAATTTGGCAGTACTTATACACACAAGTCACTATACATGATTCTAGTTTTCTGTGAAAGTATAAGTTTCTTTCAGGACGCCGTTCTGTTATACAATACTCTACAACAAATCATTTCTTTTCGATATATGTGGGTGGGGGGCGCTGGTACTCGTAAGCTGATTGGAAGGTAAATCACAAAGTGCGCCGGAAAATTGTTAACAGCTGGACGTATACTTTTGTTTCAGTATGGCATATGTGGACTGAAAACCAGTCTAGCCCTTTGTGAGGTAAATAATGACCGGCGCGCAAAAGTCACTTTCAACCAGTCACAACGCGCTGCCACCTGATGCGCGTATACGCGTAGCTATAGCGCAAACAGTTTTTGTTTATTTGTTTATTTACTCCCACGATTTCACGAAAGCCAGTGAAAGCCGGACGTTCGTTTTTGTTTCTCTCGCTCGCTCGCTTCTGTTTCCAATTCTCTCGCGGTAATTTTGCACAAGGAAATTATTATCCATTGCTGATTTGAACACCGTGACATCAGTAACCATGTGCTGCTGGCCGATGTCCAAAAAGCGCAAGGAGCGCGAATCTGGTGGTAAGTTTTCGATAATTTTTCGTCAAATATTTGTACCCAAGAGAGGCCCCATACTCAGTGCCAATGGCACATTTTCTTGCTATATTGACGTAAGCATAAGCTTAACATTTATTTTCTTGATTTAGCATGTATAGGGTAGGTTATTTATTGAGTTTCTAATTGGCGAGCTATCAAGCAAATATTCAAGCGGGTGAGGGTTGGGGATAGGCATACTACGGGTGATAAGACGGTTTACCGAGTGTGGGTGGGGCGTTTGGGGTTGGCAAGGTTGGGATTGGTGTGCAGGTGACGGGGTGGGGGTTCGGCGTGGGGGTGTATGAGGGTCGTGGTGTGGGCGAGGGGGTGGGATGGAGGTTAGGGCGACGTGCGTAGAGGTCAGTGTGGGTGACGGGGTTGGGGGCGTGGGCGGTGACGGATCGGGGAGGCGGGTAACGGGCCAGGGGTGGGCATGACAGGGTGCGATATGTTTTTCGCAGTTTAGCGAGCATTGTTTCTGATTGGTTTAACCCCATGCATATGTTGCATACTGATGTGTTTTGTCGATAGCTACCTCAACATAACCCCACACCATACCACACTCTTTCCTCAATTAACAGTTTAAAAAAATGAATACGACTCAAAGGGGGTGGTGGGGTTGGGGGTAGGGATGGGGGAGGGGGGTTTGGGGGGAGGGGTGTTTGGGGGAGGGGGGTTTGGGGGGAGGGGGGTTTGGGGGAGGGGGGTTTGGGGGGGGGGGGGGGGGGGGGCGGGGGTGATGGAGGGTGGGGGTTCATAGCCATGGTAACACCACATGCATATACTGCTTTCAAGCATATACTGCTTTCTGTAAGAAATAGACAACTGAATTTACATTTTTTTAAATTTGATTTACCCTGCACTTTTAAAGGGCCTGAATGGTATTTGTTTCAATGAATTATATGCTGCATTGAACAGCTCCATTCATTTACAGTAATACAAATCTTACCTGGAAGTTGTTTTAGGGGTTAAAATCAAGGATTTTGATTTTTATACGTAATGCAAAAATATACATATTCATGAGCAAGGTTGTGATGTCACATTAGGCAAACACAGGAAAATCTCATTCAACTGTGCACAAAAGATTTCTATATTTGTTTCCAACTTGCTGAAACTTGTGTGACCCATTATTGTTTGGGTTTTTTTTACATGTTGCCCCTTGTAAGCCATGCGCAATTTCCAGTGGCCCGCCAAAAAATTTCCGGTGCCTCCCACGAACAAAAATCCCCTACGTGAATTGGCCTGAAAAAGGCAAGGAATAGTGGGAAAAATGGATCGTTGAAAACGATACAACTATCTGTAAGTGACTGAATGTCAAAGGTCCGCTCTGCTACGGCCTCGGAGGGGGGGAGATTGACCAACTTGAAGTGGCGACAGCAACGAAATTCCGTAGTGACGTGTTGCTTCAAATAGCGGCTTCAAATAAGATGATCATAGAAAAATTGGAAACATTGGCAGAGGCGCAGTCGGAGAGATACCGGACAGATTAAGGCCTTGACCAACGTGCTCACGCAAAAGCTAGACGCGGCGATATCTGCAAAGCCGAATGGTCGGTACGGAACATGCAATTATTGCCAAAAAGTAGGGCACATACTAAATACTGCCGGAAGCGAAAAGCGGACGAAGAAGCGCAACAGTTGGCATCGCGTAATGGGAATTAGGTAAACGCGAATCATCTGCCTTAGAGGGCACGATGGTAGAGGAGAAAAGTGTGCCCAGAAATATTAAATTAAACGTTCAGGCTAGTGCGGTGAAGGGTTGTGGACATTCGCAGAGTAATGCGAGCTTGCAACGAAAATTAGTTGCCCGCAGTCCCTCTGCAAGTAGTTCAGTGTATTTTTGATACTGGCGCGGAAACCTCACTTATCTCGTCAACGTTTTACCACCAGCACTTAGCCGACCGAATCGGAACACAGGGCACAGTAGGAACGCTCCTAAAAGTTTACGGGGCAAATAATTTAGAAATCCCGATCGAAGGACACTACCACTGCAAGTTATTGGATCGGAAAGTTTTCTGGTGATGTCGGACAAGTCGTCGATGACCGAACGCAGAAAGGAGTTCCAAGTTCTGTTAGGATGTAACGTGCTGAGGAATATCCATGCGATGGGAGTAGTCCCATCAGGACTGTCGAGCGGCGAATGGAATGTAACGCTGCAGTGGTTAGGTCTTGGCGAGTTGGAACAACATCACGAGCCCGTTGATTCAAATAAAAATTGTGGAGTAAAAAGGTGGTTGAAGACGGAACAATCCGAGGTTATTCCGCCGTGTACGGTCAAGTTAGTGTCGTGTCGACCCGAGAAAACCCTGAAGGTAGAGCCACTGCTTCAAGAGGGCACGAGGGATAACCTTTCAAGTTCTTGGTCAGGAAATGAATCAGAGTTTCCTCATGTACATGCTGTCGAGGGTGTGCAACTAGTGAGAATTGATGGTAGCATCTAGGTCCTAATTTGCAACAATGGGCCAGATGTTACTATACCAGCCTGCTCTGAGGTTGCCGCCGTTTACGAAGCTAAATTCGCGGAGAAGATTGTCTGCAATATACGGCAGACGGTTTGGAGGCATCTGTCCAGAATGTGGTCTGTGAGGGTGTAATTAAAGTATGGGTGACATACTGCAACCTCAGACTGACCCAAAGACTGTGCTCACCAGTGCTGAGGAGCAGGCGGAAAATATTGAGCCGTCGTGTGAGCCACAGGGGGAATTTGTATTCTCAGATGGGACAAAGTACCTCATGCCTCCGGGAATTGACCTCAAAGGCTTCGATCGAGAACAATCTCGAGAACTGACCCAAAGACTGTGCTCACCAGTGCTAAGGAGCAGGCGGAAAATATTGAGCCGTCGTGTGAGCCACAGGAGGAATTTGTATTCTCAGATGGGACAAAGTACCTCATGCCTCCGGGATTGACCTCAAAGGCTTCGATCGAGAACAATCTCATAAATTGGCAGAGATGATCAGGAAACATGATGCTGCTTTTTCTAAAGGGCCATTTGACCTCGGGAAGTGTGATCTCATTCCACAGGAAATACATGTCACCAGTGACAAATCAGTGAACCTCCCATATCGTCGCATTCCGCCGCACCTTATGCCCGAGGTTCGCAAGTTACTCCTAGATTTGCTGGCCAAAGGAATCATTCGGAAGTCAGCCAGCTCATATGCCAGTCCAGTAGTCCTCGTTAGAAAAAAATGGCACAATCCGGCTGTGCATTGATTACCGGAAACTTAACGCTGTAACAGTGGAGGATTATTTTCCACTGCCGCGCATCGAGGAGACATTGGAGGCACTGGGTGGTTCTTCTCCCTAGATCTTACGCATGGGTATTTTCAGGTTGCCATGCAGGAAAACTCAATCGACAAGACAGCATTTCGAGTACCATGGGGATTGTTTTCATTTAACAGACTCCCACAAGGTCTATGCAACAGCCCTTCGACTTTCCAGCGAATTATGGAAGTCATATTTGGCGACTTGAATTTATCTCAACTTGTCCTCTACCTTGACAACATTTTAGTTTTCTCGCGCTTTTTCGATGAACACCTGGAGATACTGAGTCTGGTTCTGGAAAGATTGATTCGTCACGGCTTGAAATTAAAAGGGACCAAGTGTCAGCCCTTCAGGAGTGAAGTTAAACACCTAGGTCACATAGTAAGTGCCTCGAGTGTTGCTGTAGACCCTGATAAGGTCGAACGAGTGGCGTCATGGCCTGTTCCTAAGAACTGCGAGGAGCTGCGGTCCTTCCTTGGGCTCGCGTCTTATTACAGGCGCTTTGTTCCTCGATTTGCAGCTATTGCAGCCCCATTGCACTCCCTGACCCACAAGACTGATAAAAAAGCGGGGAAGTCTAACCGCTCTCTTCCATGGTCAGATGACGCTGACAAGGCATTCAAAGAGCTTAAAAAGCTCTTGTGTGAAACACCCGTACTTGCCTATCCTTGTTTCAGCAGGGAGTTCGCATTGGAAGTCGATGCATCCCTAAATGGTTTGGGTGCTTGTCTCACCCAAGTAGGGGAGGACGAACTAACGCATCATATTGCGTATGCCAGCCGCAGTTTGAGAGGGGCAGAGAAAAATTATTTTAACCTCTCAAGTTTCAAGCTTGAGTTGTTGGCCTTGAAGTGGGCAGTCTCTGAACAATTCAGATATTAGCTTCTGGGGACCAATTTCGTTGTTTACACAGACAACAATCCACTCGTTCATATCAACACTGCAAAGCTTGGGGCCACCGAACAACAGTGGGTTGGATAACTGGCATCATTCAACATGGAAATAAGGTACCAAACTGGACGTTCGAACCGTTGCGCAGATGACCCCTTGCATAAATTGTCTGCTGACACCGTGCAGGTCTTCGAGGACGGACACGGAGGAACAACCATTCCCAGAGAAATACGTGTCCTCGAACAGTCGCTGAACCAAACAGGAAGTGATGTTGACGTTCAATGTTCAGCAGTACTACCATCGTTTTCGCCACAGGAGCTTGCTGCGCTACAGAAGGAAGACGAAGAACTCGGTGAAATCTGGAGACGGTGGTTGCTTAGGTGGGAACCTGGACAGAGCGCCTGGTTGCGCGAATGGCAACGGTTCGTAGACAAAAATTGAGTCCTGTACAGACGAGTGGAAGACTCTGTGCTTGGCGCAGTTCTGCAGTTACTGGTCCCTAAGAAACTGCAGGGGACTATGTTAGAATCGGCCCATGATAAGTGGGGGCATCAAGGATTGAACCGTACCCACTCATTCTTGAGAACACGTGCATTCTGGCCAGGCATGGCGAAACACGTAAAAGAGAACATCCGCAAGTGTTTCAGATGTACAATATCTAAGCCCCCAACGCCAACAGTGAAACCACCGATGCGCCATCTACTCGCCTTTAAACCCATGGAGCGTTTGGCGATAGATTTCTTACAGTTTGAGAGCGGTCGAGGAGGTTTCGAACATGTACTTGTAATGACTGAATCTTTTACCAAGTACGCGTTGGCGGTCCCTTGCAAAGACCAAACTGCACCAGTTGTTGCAAGGGTGTTACGGGAGGAGTGGTTTTCACATTGCGGGGTTCCTGTTCAGATCCACTCCGACCAAGGTTGGAACGTTAAGAGCCACTTGATTAAAGAGTTATGTAAGCTGTACGGGGTGACACAGACTCGTACCAGCCCGCAAGGGAATGGGCAGACTGAGAGATACAACAGGACGCTTTGCTCACTAATTCGGTCCCTAGACAGCAAAGAGAGAAAGCGTTGGCCCGAGTTGTTGTACCATTTGACCTTCATACACAATTCCACACCACATAGTATAACAGGTGTTTCACCTTACACACTGTTGTTCGGACGGGAACCAACAATTCCCCTAGACCATCTCATCGGCAATGTCCAGCAGCACATCAGTGAGGATTTTGTACAGCAGCAAGCTCAGCTTATTAAACGGGCGTATGACATCACAAAAAACCGTCTTCTCAAAGCGGCTGAATCCAGAAAAGCAATGCACGACTTGCGAACTTGGTCCGAACTACTAAAAGTGGGGAGTAGAGTCCTTGTGAAAAAACTTGCCTTCACAGGCAGGCAAAAATTGAGCGATCAATACCACGAACAGCAGTACGTTGTTGTAAAATGTAATGACAAGAACGACCTGTTGGCGGTGCGTCCAATTTATGGAGGCCCAGAGAAGTGGCTAAATCGCAGAATGGTCATACCTGACCCAAGGGGGGAACTGGGGGTACCTGATGAGACCTTCCAGGAATTGCCAACAGTAGTCGAGCCGTCTGATGACGATGTCGAATCCGATGAATCTTCTTCAGACGAATAATTGATGATCGTTCCTCGTAGCCTCTTTACACCTATACCGGACAACATATCTACTTCCCTTACCTTGTCACAAAATGACAATGCCATTAAGATGGAGAGTGACGCTCCCAGTGTTCCCGGCGAGAGCGATGCTCATTGCGGTCATCGCAGATCTAAGCGTATCGCCAAGAGGCGTGGGCGGTGCAATGCCGTTACTTAAATAAATCAAATAGTTCAAGGGTTTTGGGGTTTGGGCTGAGCTGGGATGGCTTAGGGCTGGGCTTTAGTGGCTTTGGGTTGGACCGAGATTGCTTTAAGCTGGGCCGGATGGCTTGAGGCTGGGCTTGGGTGGCTTCGGGCTGAACCGGGATGGCTTCGGGCTGAACAGGGATGGCCAAGATTGTTAGGTTTTTATCCTGATTAAACCTGAGTGGGATGACCAGACCTTTTGAATCCCACGTCTCAAAAACAGCCCTAAAAGTGCAGGTTGTCAGGGAGGCAATTCTGTCAAAGTGGCGCACCCTGCCTTAGCGGCTCATACTGTGGCTGGTGCAGCCAGTCTTGCCAGAGTATCATGTTATACACATTACTGAACAATAAAATTAGTTACATCTGACATCAGCAGTTATATTAAAGAAGTTAGTGTCTCCACCCCTTCCATGCCTGTAAGTTTTTTAAGGTTGGGGTATTGTTGGTGCTATATTGACCCGCCTATTTCCCACGTTGTGGCAGAAAGCCTTTTTACCAATATAATCAAATTAACTTGTATTTATATGTTGAATAAAATACTTTGAGACAGAATAATATCATGTTATAGTAAAACTTTATTAATTTACACGTGCGTTTTTGTTTGATGGCGAGGATTACCAAATTTAGCACATCTTCCTTTAAAATTGACCTTTTGACCTCTGTTCATGACCTACTTACTAAATTAAAAGACATAACTCATGTACAACTGTGTAGAACTTACCAAGACCTACATTTTGAGAGGTAACTTGTATCTCTACGACAATTTGTTTTACGGAACAATGGATTTGAATTTACCCTAACCCTAAAATGGCCGTCAAAAGTCTTGGGCTTGAGGGTTCATGTAACATCCAAAATCAACTAGTGAGTCCTAGATAATCTCATGTTAACCAGTCTTAAAATGAAGTACAGATGCAAACCTACTAGAAAAATGTTGTTTCGTCATTTCTAGGGGGAGGGGCGGGGGGTGGGGGGTGCACGGTGGGCCCCTCCGGCCAATGGACTATATACGGACATGCTGGATTGGGGCGGGGTGTGGACGCTATTCCCTGCCAGCAGCGTGTAGGAGCGGCAGCGCTACAGGGAAAACGGGGGTTGAGGGGGTGCAAATGCGCCCCCGGTTATTTTTGTTGCACCCCCAGTTTTCCCCCCTCCCCCCAGTTTTTTCCCCGATGGCGGAAATTGAGTTTTATCACAAACCATTGCACCCAATTTGTTACAATGTTGTTTTCGCTGTAAATAATAAACTCAATTTCATCCATCATAATTAGCTGGTGCAGCATCAAAAAAGCCCAAAATTACATTATAGATTTTTGTTTCCCCCACCCCCTAAATTTAAGTTTTCCCCTCTTGCCCCCCCCCCCCCCCCCCCCCCCCAGATTAACAGGTCTGGTGCCGCCGCTGGTGTGTAGGTCTGTTTTGCATTTATTATACCTGCTAGTGACATAATTCCTCTTTTTATGGTACCTGCAAGTGACAGATGGCCCGATTCAAACTTAACTTGAGGAGTAGGTGGGGTGAAAATGGCACACAACGCGCCCCTCCGCCCAAACCAGACCAGCACTGGCAATTTGTGGTGGTGGTGGTGGGAGGCGGGGGACCCCGTAGCTACGCCGCTGATACTACATATGTTCGCTTTGTGACGTTCGTATCCGATTTTCAGTGGGCGAAACTTCTTGTATAAAACTAATGTACGAGTTACACTTGTTCAGAACAATTATGTCTGTGGTTTCTTGGGCGTAAAATTTAAGAAGACATGGTTAATACTTTTATACAAGAAAATGTTTTCTAGAAAGGTTTTAAAATGCACAAGAGTCCTGAAAACCAACTCGAAAATTTCATCTTACATCCAGGTTAAAACAAATACATTGTTGCCTTGATCATTATGCATGCTGATCATTTTCTCATTATTTCCTTTACTAGGAAAAAGTGAAACTGGCTAAAGCTTTGGCGAAGGCGAAAGCTAGAGGTGACATTGAGCTAGTAGCGATGGCACTGGACATAGCTGGAATCGGTATGCGAATACTAATAAGTAATTTTGTTAGTATGTTAAACAATCTTATAATTAGAGTTTTGTTGTAACTTGACAGATGTTTCTGTTTCTTTCATGGCAATAAGCACATTATCTTGCATTATCTTGCACTATCACTACCAGAATATTTCAATTTAGCTTAATATATCCTAAAAATGATTGGGGGAAATAAAATTTGATCATGTAAATTTGTTAATAAATAAATAAAAATAGTAGTTTCTCGTCCCAAATGCGCATCTTTTTTTTTCAAAAACTATAAATTTCTTTTTATTTATACTTGGCTTAACTCGAATATCTGTGTCAATCTCAAATGTTTGTCAATATGGGAAAAACTGCAACACAACATATATATCACCAGGAGGGAACCAGATGCCTGCTACAAGCGAGAAGTGCCCGGACCAAACCCCCGAAGAGACCTCCGAACAGACAACCGACATCGAGGAAATCCCGAAGGTAACATTCTTTATTTCTTTTGTCAAGATCTCCAGTAGTACAAAACAAATGATTTGCTCAGTTGTGTTCATCAATACAACACTCAGAGACGAGTTCTTTGAAAAAGAAAAAAAAAACATTTGTTTTCCGAAAGCCTGTAGCATACATTGTAGGTCACGGGTCTGAATTTCATTATGGCAGTAGGATTTTTCGCTCATCACATTTTTTTAAGCATATGGTTTTAGGCAGAAGTTGTTTTGTGTTTTTGTGTGTGCGTGTGTATTTGCCTCCAATCGTGGACCTTCATAGCAATAAAAAACACATTCAAACTGTGGACCTTTAACGAACGTGGAGCGTGGAGAATTTCATCTCTCTAGCTTTAGGTAAAATAAGTTTTTTCTGCAGTAAAGTAAAATTTAGTCAAGTGTCATTAAAGGTTTGTTTTTCTTACAGTATAAGGTAAATCGAGTTAGGTCCACGAATGCCGGCAAATACACACATACGTGTGTGTGTGCGTGGGTATTTGCCTGCAATCGTGGACCTTCATTGGAATACGCACCTTCAAACCGTGGACCCTCTACGAACGTGGACTATCCACGGTTGTAAAACTGTGGTTCTCAAAACTACATAGGTTTGAGAACAAATTATAATTATAGTTGGTTCTCAAACCTATATAGGTTTGAGAACCAATAATAATTTGTTCTCAAACCCATATAGGTTTGAAAACCAATAACATTTTGTTCTCAAACCTATATAGGTTTGAGAACCAACTATAATTATTATTGGTTCTCAAACCTCTATACAGGGTGTCCCAGAAAAAAACAACCGAGATTTATCGATGTTTAATAATATTTTAATCTCAATCTTGAATAATAAATGACACATATTTGGAAAGCTTAGTTCCTCACATTTTATTTGATACCACTCATATGATACATACTTCACGCATGAATGAATAAAGACAATATGAAGCAGGGCTCCCAAAAGGTCGTTTGCACAACGATACCTGAATTTCAAAGAAATAAACACATTTCTGAAAAGTTCATTTTCTGCCCTTTTGTATGATACATCAGTCGGGAAAAATGAGCCAGGGATGACAGAGATATCCGCATTTAAATATGGATTGAATTTCCATGTTTTTTTAAATCATTCGTTTTTTCACACCTGACCGATGTTTCGCATGAATGGATTCGGAGATGGTAACGTGTGCATTAAAAACGTGCGTGTTGAAAGCCCTGAAATTGCTTCATATTGTCTTTATTCATTAATGCCTGAAGTATGTATCATATGAGTGTTATCAAATGAAAGATGAGGAACTAAGCTTTCCAAATGTGTGTCATTTATTCTTTAAGATTGAGGTTAAAGTATGATTAAACATCGATAAATCTGGGTTTCGTTTTTTCTGGGACAACCTGTAGGTTTATGAACCAATTATAGGAAAATATTTATTTAATGACATCTAACTTATTTTACCTTAATAAATAGGTTTCACAAACCATCACAGGTTAGGTCACAAACCATTATAGGTTAGGTCACAGGGTTGACACCCTATTCACTGTTTGGTACATGTTTTTTAAAGAAACAATTTACTAATTATTTCTAAATAGTTATTTTGAAATAATCGGTACAGCAAATTGGACGTGCCATGTGCTGGGTTTGTGAGGGCTTGTGGTGGATTGACGGAGCATAACCAATCTTGACGGAGCATAACAATTTTTCAAAATGGAGTTTGTTCTAATCTAACAATCATATTAAAAACAAACTCCCCGAAATGCTGTTCATAAAAAGAAAACAGGAAATGTGCAATCCCCAATTTGGAAGTGGAGGTAAAAAGGCTGGTAAATTCTGGACTTTTGACGGTATCCCTGTAAGTATACCGATTGATAGCACAACAATTTAGAATGACTTTTAGTCACACTCTTATAGCCACCCTAATACATTGTAAGCGTGGTCACCATTATCATCAAAGCCCGTGCCGTTGGGGGTAATGAGGCCACAGGCTGTATGATCCTTCGCCAGCCGGGACGGTCGACGGCCAAGGTACGGTCCTGCTGGAGAGAGACGTATAGCTGACGCAGGTCTGCCTCGACTACGTCCAACCATCTTGTTCTAGGTCGGCCACGGGTCCTTGCCAACCTGCGTCATCTGGGTCAAACTCGAAAATGAGTCTTGTGGGATGGTCGAGCGGGAGGCGGGAAATGTGTCCGAACCATCGCAGACGTCGCTGAGCCAGAACACGAACAATTGGAAGCTGCCCTGTCATACTACGGATCTCTTCGTTCGTGATGTGGTCCTGCCCCCGGATCCCCAGGACACGTCGTTGTCCTCTGCTATCAAAGCCAGCCAGCCGCCGGGAACCGGAGGCAGACAATAGCCAGGTCTCAGATCCGTAGAGGTGTTGTATACTCGCCTCTTGGTGGCCACGCTTATGCCACCAGAGGGGTCTCAAGAGGTTATCAAGAATGGCACTTGCCAGGGCGATCCTACGTGTGATCCCCGGGTTGATGTCATCCGAGGAGTAAATCTTACAGCCCGGGTAGACGAAGTCTTCGACGCACTCCGCTACCTAGCTGTTGACAGTTATATACGTTGGTGGGTTGAGCTCGCGAACCACCATAACTTTGGTTTTATGCCAGCTGACCACCAGACCCAGCCTTGCAGCATCCTCCTCGTACACTTTCATTGTCTCAACCAGAGTGGGTATGTCTGCAGCAAAGAGGGCGGTGTCATCGGTATACTCCAGATCCGTTAGACTATAATTGCCAAGGGGCACACCATCAATGCGCTGGCACACACGTGTCATAAGATAGTCCAGCAGCGTGTTGAAAAGGTCTGGTATGGGGCAGCTGTACAACCCTGTCGGACGCCACTATCCAACTAGAACCAAATACTCCGCTCCATTGACGCATTCAGTATGGAGGAGCTGCAGAAGTCGGATAAGCTTAGGAGGGACATTTATGGTACGTAGAGCAAGCCAAAGGGCACTTCGATCGACGGAGTCAAAAGCCGCCATCAGGTCGATGAAAGAGATACAGAGGCATCGCTCATGACATAACTCTCTGGCCTTCTTAACCAATAGGCGAACGCTGCTGATATGATTGGTGAAACTGTGTCCAGCCATTAATCCGGCTTGCTGGGGGCGTCGGTGATGGTAGATGGCTGTCCAGGCACGGTCTATGATGGTGCTAGTGAACATTTTCCATGGGATGGGCAGAAGTGTGATGCCACGGTGGTTACTGCATACAAGGGCATCGCCTTTCCTCTTCCAGTGTGGCAGGATCTTCGCTAGTCACCTGGAAGGGTCTGGGCTATCCAGGCCGCATCAATTACGTCCGTCAGCCATCGGGTCAAGGTATGGCGCTGTTTAGCAGCCGATTTTGTGCTAACGGAGGTTCCGGCTATTTCATGGAGACCGTAACCTTAAGCACTGGCAAACGTTTGCTAGCTTCAGAGTCAACATTTGCTAAACACTAGTGACGCAACAATGCCTGTTTCGAAGCACGCGCATGCTTAAGCACGCCGCGGCCGTGAAATAACCTTAAAGTTAGCACAACTTTTCTGCTACAGTAAGCACACGTTTCAGTTAGCGCTTAAGCAGCGCCATGAAATTGGCCCTAGATCTTAAGAGCTCGGCAGCGATATTACAAACCTCTGGAGCACGGCCAGTCTTCAGGCGCTTTATATGTCGTTTGACCTCCTCCACTGTAACAGAACTGTCCGTGCAAAGTGGAGAAGGCATAGGGTGTTCAGCGGCGTGCTGTATATATGGATATGGCTGACGAGGCGGATATTGAGGACTTGTTGGAAATGCTCTTTCCAGCGCCCGAGGCACTCCTCCCTAGTGCACAAAATGTCTCCTTGGCTGTTCTTGACCTGCGTCATGGTTTTCCGAGGGCCTTCCCGAACATCGCGGATGATGCGATATATTGATGTGTAGTTGTTCCATGAAGGCCGCCTGCAGTTTCAGACCAGAAATGTTACCGATCAGCTCCGATGGAGCGATTTCTAAGGACACTAATCGAGCCCGAGGGCGCATCTCGATCAAGTCCAGTGACTCTTTGGAAAGCCAGGGTTTGCACTGTCTAGGACGGAAGCGTCCTATAGGGCGGCAGTTGCAGCAGCCACCACGTACACTATCCCTAAAAATCTCCCAACCCCAGAGGTTTCAGGGGTCAAGGCAGCATGGCGCCTGGTTATATCCTCGACAAAGGCAAGTTGAGTGGTCTCGTTTGTAAATCCTGCGACGTTAAAGCGCTTGGAGGACACTCCCCGGCGAATGGCGAAAGGACAGCCACCAATAAATTGTGTGGGTGCTCCTGAAAACTGGACAGTTGATGACTGAGCTTCTCCAGCGTTTGGGGATACCTGTCATTACTATACCATGTTTATGGTGGATGCAGCGCCGGGAAACAGTCGGCAACACACAGTCTGGATGACTGGCAGAGGCTCAGTAGCCGCACACCGTTATCATCGGTTCTTTCGTCGGCATGCACCTTTCTCACAACAAATTACAGCAGCAACTCTCACAATGGCGGCGTTGGCATCCGTCAGAACAAGACACGTGTCATATGGGGACGGCTGCAATAAGGGCCTGCAGCATAGAGTGGTATGAATCCTTGCCAGCAGCGTCAGCATTGTCCCTAGGGACGTACGCCACAATCAGCTTGCCGTGGCCGGGAGGTATCTACATGTAAGTCTTGCCAACAGAAGGCGGTCGCTCATTGGATAAGGGTGCGAAGCACGGAGGGACCTAGGACACCTGCACGGCCTTGAGTGTAATGTCCCGAAGGAATGGTCATCCAACGACATTTCCCCACAATCTGGCCATCGTGTCTCAGTGATGCCGCCTATATGGACACCCAAATCGCTCCAGCTCACGAACCAGCAGTGGTCCCTAGTCAGTCTGACGCAGAGTCAACACGTTTAATGTACCAATCCGAAGATCATTTCGTAAGTAAAACAAATCGATGTCTGGTGGACGGTCCGGGTCGACATACAGAAAAAAAATCAGTCCGGCTTACATTCGCTGTGTCATTCGTAACAGAAGGGTTTCACCTGGCCGGTTTGTTGGGCCTGCGATGGCTAGGCGGTTGGTGGGAGTGCCACCTAAGACAAACCACCACGCCATTTAGTTGCATTTAGTCTAGCCTCTACCGCTCGACCTGTCCGGCCTGGCATAGCTCTGAGGGTCATCGGGACACGCAATACCCCCACAACTCTTGGGGGCGGGGTTGGCATTTTAATTTTTTCCGTGACACAGGATCACGCCATTTCTTTGGGGCACAAAGAGTTAAAGGGACACACTAGTTTACTGTTTACATAATGTAGCGATCTAGCATCCTTGACAATTATTTTTCGAAGGTCGTTGTGAAAAGAAAATATCAAAATGTCACGTAATTAACTAGAAATGCTTAAAATTAACAAAAGAGACAAATGTTGGGCTTTACGCTTTACCAGCCGTCGCGATGTATTATGTATCATGTGTTTGTAAATAAAGGTGGCGTTCGATATGGGTCGACACGTGTTTAAACTCGTTTCCTTGTTTTCTAGAGGATTATGTTATATTGTAATTCTAATCAAGAGTATTATTTAATTACAGACCGTGTTCATTGTTAAAGTCAACGTGTAGCGACTGACTGACACAAATAGACAGCGATCTTATTTATTTTCCCTAACACCTTGCATGATCTCTCAGGTCAGCTCTGACTCAAGGAATTAACTCGAACGCAACCTTTTGGTGTCTTTATTAGCGCCCTCAATAGGTCTATTCTGTTTTTTCTTCGGATATTATTTATCGCCGCGAAGCGAAGACGCGAAAATCTGAGAGATTCTCTCGTCCGTATCAACACCCAGAAACCCTTCTTATGAAATCTATTGGCAGATTTGTGTACCAATTGGAAAATACGGTATGTACATAGTGTTCGTACGACATTATTTTCCAACAACAAGAGAAACCAACCGCGAATGACAAAAGCAACTCGCCCTTCGCGCTGGTTTCTACGCCTGGAAATAAAACTAACTCCAAGACCACGTGATTTATCGGAACCAGAATCTGGTTCCGATAAATCACATGACCTTGATTGTTTGAAAAATGCTCAAAAACTGCCAAATTTGGTGGTTTCTGTTCAGGATCTCTTCAGTCTATTTCGGAAAGGCTTTCAGAGTCATGTATTGGTCTATTTCGAGCCCAAAATAGCCCAACAAAGCCGGTGTGTCCCTTTAAGGGTACCAAGAAAACATTACTAATTGTGTACATTTTATTAAAGTTCTGAAACCAACATTATCATGATTTTGTTGCCACACGTTTGTGCATATTTATGTTCATCTAAAAACCAGGTAAACACGCCTAACTGAAATACGGAACCTGCTTATAGTGTTAAACAATTATTGTTTTCACTTTTCAGGACCCCGTGAAGGATGATAGTGCTAATGATTTAGCTGCGTACAAACATTTCATTAACCTTATGGTGGCAGAGGCGGAAAAGGATATCAAACGATTTCTAGAGCTTTCCCAGGTTAGATTTTAGCTTTGTTAAATGCCTTTTTCCCCCGATAAAAGTAGGTATTAATTGGATTCATTATTTTTATCACTTTTAACTGTTAAAACTACACGACTGTAGGCCTACAGTGCGTGGTCAACACTATTAGAACACATGGTCAAAAGAAAAGGCATTTGGACAAAAATTTGGTACTGCATATATTAACGTTAAATGTTTGTGTAGTGTATCATGGAATAATTTTATTAGAGAAAGAGCAGTGCATTAGAAATTATAATACAAAGAAGCAAAGAAGGAAAATACAATTATGTTCTAATAATTTGGACTAGTTCTTATGAAATTATGCAGGCTGCATCTGGATTCCTTCAAGTATCGAAATTTCACACAAATCAGTATAAGTGATTAATCTGCACCTAGCAGCACTACTGTTGAATTGTGTGTGATTTCAAGGCGTAGCCATTCAGATGTAGCCTCATGTTGAAGTGGTTATTTTCACTTTCTAGAGTCCACATCAGTTTAAAAGATATACTACTGGTTGTTTATAGTTTACAGTTCCGTCAGACCATGTTAACAGGTGGACCTTAGAATGTTTGGAGATTATCTTGTTTTATCAGGAATGTTGTATTATCAGGAAAAAACAATAAAGAACCAAGGATTGGGACCTACATTGTTCTTGCTATGACCAGAATGTTGTGTTAATAAAGTGCTAAAAAAAATGGGTTCCATTATTTGCCTTTGTTTTTTCACCTATGTAAACTCTGTATGGAGAGCATATAGCAGGAGTATTTTTAATTGCTTACATTGTCTTTTTCATTTCATCACAGGACCCCTCCATAGCACGTGCCCCACTCGCCGAAGAAGAGGACTTTGATGAACCTTCGGAGGAGATGTCTTAACAAATGGCATATTAAATACAGATTTCATGATTAAAAAACGTTTAAAATAGGAACAACAGCATTACAGAACAAACAAATAATGTAGATAAACTGCCTTGTATAAATTTCAGCCACATAGCTGCAGTAATACTTCAGAAAACCTGAGAATTTAGTCTGATAATAGAACATGACAATGGGGCTGTTCACATCAGTGGCTTCATACAATACCATAACGTCGCAGTCCACATAGTCTCCATGACAAAGCTCCAAAAGTTTTATTAAAATCTTTTTTTTGACAAAACGTGCAAAATAATACACATCTTGTGTTATGAAATAACCAAACTTTGCATGAGAAAAATGTTCAATGGGAGTCAAGGACGTCTCGGGTTCGATTCCTATAAGGCCGTGACGTGGTTTTTTTCTTTTCTTTCATACAAAGTTTGGTTGTTTGCCTTCTTGTGGCCATCAGCTGCATCTAGCTAAATGTTCAATCTTTTGGCAGACAAGTTTGATCATGTCCGACAGCGTCTGATGTGGTGTTTGATGCGCAGTCCACAGTGTCAGATTATTTTTGTCTAACGGACGACAGAGAAATGTCTGTCGTGTCTGTCAGACAAATATCTTATAGTGTACACGTGCATTCAGTCTAGCACTCACTCAGGTGTGGTGCCAGCTGATCTAGCATTTTCCCATTTTCCATCTTAATAATCTGTCTTTTGAAATCTTTCTCTTTTGTGTTTGTTTACTTGTTTGTTCATCAATTGATCCTTTATGCAAGACTGAACAGTCTTGCACTCACTCAGGTGTGGTGCCAGCTGATCTAGCATTTTCCCATTTTCCATCTTAATAATCTGCCTTTGAAATCTTTTTCTTTTGTGATTGTTTACTTGTTTGTTCTTGAATTAATTATTGCATTCAGTCTTGCACTCACTCAGGTGTGGCGCAAGCTGATCTAGCATTTTCCCATTTTCCATCTTAATAATCTGTTCTTTGACACCTTTCTCTTGATAAATTGTTCATTGTTGATCTACACTATCAGATTTTTGTCCGACTGTCGTGCCTGTCACACAAAAATGAGACTGTGTATCAAACACCACGAGACACTAATAAATTGTCATGCAGCAAACGCTTTCTTTTGTTTTGGTGACTGTAATATTTAGCTGATTTTAATGGAACTTTTTTGTCAGTTTTGTGAACGTTCTAACCTCAAACCCTCGCTCATTCTTTAAGCTTCACCCATGCCACCCCATCACAATAGGTTTGGGTTCCTTAGTAACTTGTAATGCCGTAAAGGTTAATATGCATGATTGTTTTTTACATCATTTTTTAAGAAACTGATAGGATTCGAATACACATCTCTATTCTTTCCCTCAAAATTCTGATTTGTTTCAAGGTTATAACAGTGGATGATGGAAATTATATAGTCTTAGCTCTGTCTATATAAATACATACAGTATTTTTATCAGATCATGGAATTGAAACAAAAAAAATTACGTTTGTTTTATGTCGGCATTTAATTTAATGTGTTTCCACATTGTATTGCCCAATACGCTGTTCAAGCTCACGTGTTATACTGGTACCAACAATTGTCCGTTTCTAACTCGTATCCACTTTCTATAGACAATAAAACAACTTCGTACTTACTCTGATGAACACTTCGTATAACTTTATTTGGTGTCCCAAGAATTACAGTCTATCAATGGCGTTATTGCAATGGTAAACTTGACGTAAATGACGCTGTTAAAAACTTGTGAACCTTCCTAGCCAATCCTAGGTAACGCTCAATTTGCCGAATCTCGAAGCGCCCAATCTCGAAGCGCCCAATACTAGCGCCATAAAAACAAGAGAAGGCGCTCTGGACATAGCTTGGACGGTCGGGAAATGGCACTTACATCCCGGCCCCAATTGTCTTGAGTAGTTACGTGACAATTACATTTTAAGTGTCAATTTCAAATAAAATGCACCTAGCATAACTAAAACATTTGAATTTCTAACACCAAACACCAGGGTCCTATTTCATAAAGCCCACTAAGAAACATTCCTAAATGAACATTCTTAACTCATGTTTTTAAGGATAGGAAAAATCAGATTTTATTGTTCCTAAATCCACTTAAGAATGTTTTTAACTTTTATGAAAAAGGACTCAGGTTAGTCTTGTTACAAGGTGCGCAACCTCTTTAAACAACAATTTAAACAACAATTGTAAGTCCTTGACACAATCTTGTAAACGTTTCCTAATATAGGCAAAAGGTGGGTGAATAAGCCACGTCTGAAAATGTCCAATTGACTAAGTGTCCGGTATCACTCTTAAATCCGTACCTAGAGCTTACGAAATGTTCGAGAAAAAATATAACAATGGCATGTGGGATTTACCCAACAATGAGTGTGTGACATTAAGATTGGCTGTGCAAGGAAAACGTTTTTTTTGTTTTAATAGGAACACTTTAACAACGTTAATTTTTTAAGCAATGAAGATTAAGCACAAACTTGTCACGAAATCCTTGCTTGCTAACGGGAATAACAACATTCTCAAAAAAGTAAAAAAACATAAAAATGTAAACTTGGTCGAAAATTAAGTACGCGACATTTGACCAGCATTTGCCACACAATCATATTGGATGCCTGAAAGTGAAAACTCGAAGATTCCAAGGTCGAATGCATCATCAAGTTCGCTTATCCAAGTCAACTGTCTCACTGTTCTTGTACACGTTCGGATTGGCATGAACTCAACTAGGACAAGTCATTGCCGCCTCTACGTCTAGGTAGACCTTGCTTCTGGTCGCCACATCTGGATCTTGATTGCTCTTCGGCTCAGATAAAACATATAATTCCACGTGGGCTCCATCCTTCAGTTTGTAGGGGTACGGTGCACATTGCAACAATTTAAGTGGTAGTTTGGCAACTGTAGTCTAGGGACATTTCCTTCCCTAAGACCCGACCCGGTTTAGGCGCCTCGACTCGCCCTGGAACACTGCAACACAGTACCCAACTCCACTTATTGTAACATGTTCACTGCATTTAGGGAAACTCGACATTCACGTTGTGCCGCGTTCATCTGCTTCCAGCAGCAGACAAAGCTAGTGGATTGGTCTTGTCAACACGGATGACTTTGTACGTATTTCCTCTTCCCATTTTGTCTGGCATTGTGTTGATGGGTAATTCCCAAAATTAGGGGTCCAAATTGTTTGGTGTCCCAGTTACGTACGACACCCTCTGCTTCAAAAATCACGACTTATAACCACAAATTCTCAGTAATGGAATGTGGCCTGTGATTATAGGGGGGCACCATAATTTTCTTCAATATTTAGTTTTCTGATTCTTGAAAAATATTCAAAACAAAAGACCATAAAGGCTTATAATTTATTCCAATGTATTGAATAGGAATTTGGTGTCCCGGGTTACCTACGCCAATGAACATTGGCTATAGAATCATTTTGCATTAACTTTGGTGCCATATCTACACACAAACATTAAATTTGATTGGCATTTGTTCAAATAAAAATCATTATTTTCTACTGGGAAACCACTTTCAATCATTAAAAACACTTGGAAATCTTAAAAAGCATGTCACACTTTTGGACCCCTAATTTTGGGAATTACCCTTATCACCCTTCCGATGGTCCAGGTGTCTTGGTTGTGAGCCGTCTAGGACGAGAACTACGTCTCCCGTTTTGAAGTTGGCCCTTAGTCGAACCCGGTGTGTACCTTTAAGTTGTACGGGAAACTTATAAGTTATACGGTGCACGCAGGATTTCCCGATCTGCGTCATCTTGGTAAAGGAACGAAACCCTGTGGTCGCCATATCTGCTGTACCTGCAAATATATTGCGGATGACATCACGCACATCAAGGGTCCTTCAGGAACTATCTACATCAACTAGCCTTTCACCTGCACATATACCAACGTGATTTATGCCATCATCTGCAAAAAATGTCAGAATATCTACATCGGCGAGACCAAAAACAAACTTTCCATCAGATTCTCTGCACACCTTAGATCCATCAAGAAGAAGAAAAATATGCCAGTTGCTAACCACTTCAACTCAGATACGCACAGTTTGGATGACCTCTCCGTCACTGTTGTCATCTCGACGGATAGCAACACAGATCGCAACGTCACGCATGTGAACAACGAGTCATCCACCAACTTGGAACTAAAGGGATGAACATCATGTTTAATGCATATAAATAACTTTCTTACCTGTTAACTTTTTCATTTAGTTGGTGTTTACATAGGATGTTTGTGTGCCCCGCCTCTCACCCCACTCCCTTTGGCATTCTAAAGAAAAAAATATCTAAAGAAAAAAATATCAAAATAAAAGGAAAGAAAGAGAAATAAATACACAGATAGTAATAAGAATTAAATTGCAAGAGGTAGGCCCTATCATATTTTAACAAACAAACAAACAGCCCGACAAATAAACATACAAAAAAGCCCTTAGATAAACATTAAAGAGGACGAAGTTAGTAATGCCCGAAGTAGTAATTTCCCATGTTTTGAATAAATGTGACCAAGCTATAAAGAATGCTGTTTGAAACTTCTTGAGGAAGAGTGTCCCAGACGCGAGGAAATCTAACAAACATGACTGGTGGAAAGCATTGGTACGTGCTGACTGGTGGGATAATGTAACTAAGTCTGTGTGACGTGCATTAACACTAAGATAATTTAGAACAGGGATGTCAAAATTGTGGTACAAACATTTTGCAACAAACGCAATGGAAAGAAAATTTAACCTAGTCTGGTGCAACGGTCGGAGTATAAATGCTGATTTATAAATACTGGTCCTAATTTAATTCAATTTCTAAAAGTTTGTATTTTATATAATTGATAGAAGTTGAATTATGTCTTTCATTTCACAGTACACTATTGCATAGTAGCTGTACAACTCTACACCTGTAGAGGGCGCTATGCAAGGACGATGACCAATTTATGTGGTATTGAGGTGAGACTGTCTTGTATTGTAGTGTGGTACTCAAGGTGCACATGCAAACATTTATTAGTTACTAAAAGGGTTAATGGCCATTTTAACAAAGCTGATGATGCGTATAATGTTTCCTAAGGATCTGTCATCCCGGGAATAATTCAATAAAAGAAATCCAGCAACAAAATTTCTTGGGTCAGTTTACTCAATGTGTTGAAAAGGTCAAATGATTGGTGAATTAGGCAGTACTTATACCCACAAGTCACTATACATGATTCTAGTTTTCTGTGAAAGTATAAGTTGCTTTCAGGACGCCGTTCTGTTATACAATACTCTACAACAAATCATTTCTTTTCGATATATGTGGGTGGGGGGCGCTGGTACTCGTAAGCTGATTGGAAGGTAAATCACAGAGTGCGCCGGAAAATGTTAACAGCTGGACGTATACTTTTGTTTCAGTATGGCATATGTGGACTGAAAACCAGTCTAGCCCTTTGTGAGGTAAATAATGCCCGACGCGCAAAAGTCACTTTCAACCAGTCACAACGCGCTGCCACCTGATGCGCGTATACGCGTAGCTATAGCGCAAACAGTTTTTGTTTATTTGTGTATTTACTCCCACGATTTCACGAAAGCCAGTGAAAGCCGGACGTTCGTTTTTGTTTCTCTCGCTTGCTCGCTTTTGTTTCCATTTTCTCTCGCGGTAATTTGGCACAAGGAAATTATTATAAATTGCTGATTTGAACACCGTCACATCAGTAACCATGTGCTGCTGGCCGATGTCCAAAAAGCGCAAGGAGCGCGAATCTGGTGGTAAGTTTTCGATAATTTTTCGTCAAATATTTGTACCCAAGAAATACAAAAACAAAGTTTGTTTTTGACTTGTCGTGAGGCCCTGTACTCAGTGCCAATGGCACATTTTCTTGCTATGTTGACTTAAGCCTAAAACTGAACATTTATTTTCTTGATTTAGCATGTATAGGGTAGGTTAAATATTGAGTTTCTTATGATTGGCGAGCTATAAAGCAAATATTCAAGCGGGTGAGGGCTGGGAGTAGGCATGCTACGGGTGATAGGACGGTTTGCCGAGTGTGGGTGGGGCGTTTGGGGTCGGCAAGGTTGGGATTGGGGTGCAGGTGACGGGGTGGAGGTTCGGCGTGGGGGTGTATGACGGTCGTGATGTGGGCGAGGGGGTGAGATGGAGGTTAGAATACGACTCAAAGAGGGTGGTGGGGTTGGGGCGGGGGGGGGGGGTTTGGAGGGGGGTGTTGGGAGGGGGTTGGGGTTGGGGGTGGCGGGGGTTCAGGGGGGTGGCGGGGTGGGGGTTGATGGCGGGTGACGGGGTTCATAGCCATGGTAACACCACATGGATGTGTCCAAGATACTGCTTTCTGTAAGAAATAGACAACTGAATTTACATTTTTCTTTCAATTTGATTTACCCTGCACTTTAAGGACATTTAAAGGGCCTGAAATGATATTTTTTTCAATGAAATATATGCTGCATTGAACAGCTCCATTCATTTACAGTAATACAAATCTTACCTGGAAGTTGTTTTAGGGGTTAAAATCAAGGATTTTGATTTTTATACGTAATGCAAAAATATACATATTCATGAGCAAGGTTGTGATGTCACATTAGGCAAACACAGGAAAATCTCATTCAACTGTGCAAAAGAAACTTCTATATTTTTTTTCCAATTTGCTGAAACTTGTGTGACCCATGATTGTTTTTGTTTCCTTTACATGTTGCCCTTGTTAGCCATGCGGAAATGAAAAACAAAGTCTAGAAACTGCAGCAATTTTCCACAATTTCAGTTTGAAGTCTTAATATGTTTTTTCTTTGCTTTTCTGTTGTGTGTTCCTAAAGTGAATGCCCAAAGAGCGCCTTCTTTCTGTGACTTTCTCTGAAGAAATGTTCAAAGTTGAAAAGTGACACATTGTTTTTTTTTTACGGGGCATCAAAATGAACATTATTGTTTCTAAACAAGTAGTCGTTCATATGCAGCAAAATCTGTACATAAAGTTATTTAACATTTCAGGCCCTTTAATGCAAAAGTAATATACAATGAATTTTTTGTTAATTCACAGAACAAGACCAAAAGAAAAAGAAGTCATCCTGGTTTGCCAGGAGAGCTTTAAAGAAGGAAAATAAGGTTAGTCAAACTTATTGAGGATCAATTGTACTGAGAATAAGAATTGGAAACAGGATAAAAAGTAATAAGGATACAAATATATATCTTGATGTTGAGGGGTAGCCATATTCTGCGTAAAATAAACTGAGCTTATAGTTTTCATATTCGAGCAAGACTGAAAAGAGGTTGCCTGTAAAGGCGTTAATTTAAAAGAAGAATTATACTAAAGAAACAAACGACATTGTCCTAAACAAGTGTAACTCCAATACAAAGAACAAAACATTGAACTCACTAAAACTCGGATACGACATTCACAGAGAATATGGCTTGGCGCCGCCATTTTGTGAGGAAACTGGGAAAGGAATGAAATATTTGCGGACAAGCTATAGCTTTTTGTGTATAAGAGAAGCTGCGTAGCAACGGGGGCGTCCCACAATTGGCATGGCTGGTTAATTGTTCGGTAGGCCACTGCGCCCCCCCCCCCCCCCCCCCCCCCACCACCCCCACCCCCCGAAAAAACGTAATGTACCCCCACCCCAATGAAAAATGCCATGGCTACGCCGCTGTATAAGAGTACACAAGACTTTTGCAAAAAGTCATTCTTTGCATCCATACTATTAGTCTATGCACCCCCCCACCCCCCCCCCCCCCCCCCCGTAGAATTGACGAAACAACATTTTTCTAGTAGGTTTGTATTTGTACTTCATTTTAAGACTTGATAACATGATATTAACTGGGATTCACTATTTGATTTTGGATGTTCCATAAACCCTCAAGCCCAAGACTTTCAACGGCCATTTTAGGGTTAGGGGAAAATCAAATTGTCATACAGATACAAGTTACCCCTCAGAATGTAGGTCTTGGTGAGTTCTACACAGTGGTACATGGGTAACAGCCTTCACCCCCGCTTACACTCGGGAAGAAAAATACAAATTCGTTATCAAAAATAATCCCAAACATACAATTAATCGGGATAGCCAATACAAAAAAAATCAGGTAAATTTACCAAAAACCCGCACTCAAGGGTAACTATTAAAATAACCAAAACAAAAACTATACCTCAAAACTAGCTATCCCACCCAACGGATTCTTAAATTTAACGTGTACGAATGACACAAAATCACAAAAATATAAACTGCGGAAATAAAAAATAAACAAAGTAACACAACACATCGGTAAAACTCCAACTATAAAGGACTACAACACATTGCAATTAACTCGATGTTGATTGAAAATACCCGAAAAAGGTCCTTTTCCACAAAATAGAAACACAATCCGATGACAAATTTCCACTTTCGGATCACATGCAGATATCAGGATTTTCCTCTCTGCTGAACACGAACGCTCATTGGACAACGGAACCTAACAATGGGAGGTCACGCAGAGCATGATGCATCCACGACGCATAAAGAGCTAGGGAAACCCACACCAAACCAACTAACTGCAACAATTACGTGGTCGAAACACACCAGGCATGTCAAGCCAGTAATGTGTCTGAACTTAACCGTATATACAACAGACACATCACCAAACTTTGACAGCCCCTACCATAACCTAGACCAACTAAAAGCAGAAATTGCGCAAAAAAGCGCAAAAATAGATCTCTAAACTCAAAACAAGAGAACAGAATATAACATAAACAGCAGCATATCGTTATATTCATACCAAAACGGCTAGAAATATCAAGGCTAAACAAAACTCAAAGAAACTAAGAGATCACCAAACTTAGAAAAAAAGCAAACCAACTACTAATGGATGCGAACGCAAACTGTAAAAACATAGCAACAACCCGTGAACAACTACCAACCTATCCAAAGCAAATCCTTCAGGAACTGAAAATATACCGTTTTGGGTAAACAACTAAGAGTTTGTTCCGACAATTGCTAAAACATTGGGAAAATCCCAAAAATTAGAGTGGCCAATATGTTAAACACGCAAAAATCATTTATAACACCAAACGGCGACAAAAAGAAGGCATGCCGGCACGTACACGCTTAAACAAGCCAACGGATCAAAATAATGAAAGGACACCTCAAAAAGACAAAACTCCACTCAGTTTTAATATATCCTTAACAATACCAGCAACAAACCAGAACTATAAAAAGAGCAGTCACTGAACACTAAACAATCCTGCTCTAACTAAAAAAACAATTTAAAAACCTGGTTCTATCGCTCTCAAGATTAACCCAAATGCGAGGTAATCCGATTCATTTTGAATCCACCCGCAACTGATGAAGGGCAGACGAAAGCCCAGAAAGCTAGCTCTTGCTAAGCCTAAAGGAACTGAAAAACGTTCCTTTACTTGCACAACCATAAACCGGGGAAACTCTCCTATACCACCAAAGTACAATAAACCCAGTAAAAACGGTACAATTGGACAAAATACAAATTTGGAATAAAATAATATAACATTTTATTTCAAATAATCAAAACAAGGCAATCAGAACGCCTGTGTTACTGAATGGGTAAAAGCCATCACCACCACCCCACCCCGACCCCACCCCGACCCCAGCCCGAAGCCATCCCAGCCCAGTCCGAAGCCATGTCAGCCATGCCCAATGCCTTCCCAGCTCAGCCCAAACCCCAAAACCCCAACCCGAAGCCATCCCAGCTTAGCCCGAAGCCATCCCAGCCCAGTCTGAAGCCATCCCGTCACAACCTAAAGCCATCCTGGCCCAGCCCGAAGCTATCCCAGCCAATCCGAATGCCCTCCCAGCTCAGCTAAAACCCCATAACCCCAGACCGAAGCCATCCCAGCCCATCCCGAAGCCATTCCGGCCCAGCCCAAAGCCATCCCAGCCCAACCCGAAGCCACCCGGCCAAACCCGTAGCCATCCCGTTTCAGCCCGAAGCCATTCCGGCCCAGTCTAAAGCCATCCTGGCCCAGGCCGAAGTCATCCCACGGCTTCAGGTTGGACCAGGGTGGCCTTCAGACTGGGCTTGGGGGCTTTGGGCTGGGCCGGGGTAGCCTTGGGCTGGGACGGGGTAGCTTTGGGCTGGGCCAAGGTGGCTTCGTGCTGGGCCGGGATGGCTTCGGGCTGAAACGGGATGGCTACGGGCTGGGCTAGGATAGCTTAGAGCTGGGCTGTGATGACTTCATGCTGGGTTTTGGGGTTTAGGCTGAGCTGGGATGGTTATAGGCTGTGCTTCAGTGGCTTTTGGTTGGACCGAGATTGCTTCAAGCTGGGCCGGATGGCTTGAGGCTGGGCTTGGATGGCTTCGGGCTGAACCGGGATGGCTTCGGGCTGAACAGGGATGGCCAAGATTGTTAGGTTTTTATCCTGATTAAACCTGCGTGGGATGACCAGACCTTTTGAATCCCACGTCTCAAAAACAGCCCTAAAAGTGCAGGTTGTCAGGGAGGCAATTCTGTCAGAGTGGCGCACCCTGCCTTAGCGGCTCATACTGTGGCTGGTGCAGCCAGTCTTGCCACAGTATCATGTTATACACATTACTGAACAATAAAATGTGTTACATCTGACATCAGCAGTTATATTAAAGAAGTTAGTGTCTCCACCCCTTCCATGCCTGTAAGTTTTTTGAGGTTGGGGTATTGTTTGTGCTATATTGACCCGCCTATTTCCCACGTTGTGATGGCAGAAAGCCTTTTTACCAATTATAATCAAATTAACTTGTATTTATATGGTGAATAAAATACTTTGAGACAGAATAATATCATGTTATAGTAAAACTTTATTAATTTACACGTGCGTTTTTGTTTGATGGCGAGGATTACCAAATTTTGCACATCTTCCTTTAAAATTTACCTTTTGACCTCTGTTCATGACCTACTTACTAAATTAAAAGACATAACTCATGTACAACTGTGTATAACTCACCAAGACCTACATTTTGAGAGGTAACTTGTATCTCTACGACAATTTGTTTTACGGAACAATGGATATTTGAATTTACCCTAACCCTAAAATGGCCGTCAAAAGTCTTGGGCTTGAGGGTTCATGTAACATCCAAAATCAACTAGTGAGTCCCAGATAATCTCATGTTAACCAGTCTTAAAATGAAGTACAGATGCAAACCTACTAGAAAAATGTTGTTTCGTCATTTCTAGGGGGAAGGGAGAGGGGTGCACGGTGCCCCCCCCCCCCCCCCCCCCCTCCCCGGCCAATGGACTATATACGGACATGCTGGAGTGGGGGAGGGGGAGTGTGGACGCTATTCCCTGCCAGCAGCGTGTAGTTCCGTTTTGCATTTTATTGTACCTGCTAGTGACATAATACCTTTTTTATGGTACCTGCAAGTGACAGAAGGCCCGATTCAAACATAACTTGAGGAGTAGTTGGGGTGAAAATGGCACACAGCGCCCCACTCCGCCAAAACCAAACCAGCACTGAAAATTTGTGTTGGTGGTGGTAGGAGGCGGGGGACCCCGTAGCTACGCCGCTTATACTACATATGTTCGCTTTGTGACGTTCGTATCCGATTTTCAGTGGGCGAAACTTCTTACGAGTTGCAATTGTACAGAACAATTATGTCTGTGGTTTCTTGGGCGTAAAATTTAAGAAGACATGGTTAATACTTTTAGACAAGAAAATTGTTTCTAGAAAGGTTTTTAAAAATGCACAAGAGTCCTGAAAACCAACTCGAAAATTTCATCTTACATCCAGGTTAAAACAAATACATTGGTGCCTTGATCGTTATGCATGCTGATCATTTTCTCATTATTCCCTTTACTAGGAAAAAGTCAAACTGGCTAAAGCTTTGGCGAAGGCGAAAGCCAGAGGTGACATTGAGCTAATAGCGATGGCACTGGACATAGCTGGAATTGGTATGCGAATACTAATAAGTAAATTTGTTAGTATGTTAAACAATCTTATAATTCAAGTTTTGTTGTAACTTGACAGATGTTTATGTTTCTTTCATGGCAATAAGCACATTATCTTGCATTATCTTGCACTATCACTACCAGAATATTTCAATTTAGCTTAATATATCCTAAAAATGATTGGGGAAAATAACATTTGATCATGTAAATTTGTTAATAAATAAATAAAAATAGTAGTTTCTCGTCCCAAATGCGCGTCTTTTTTTTGCTGCCGCCTCAAACAATTTATTTTTCTGTATTTATTTTTGTTTTTACGAATATGTTGCTATGGAGCACATGAGACCAATAGTGGCACTGAACTTACAAAATTGGTCAGTTTCCACAACTCCCCTTCCCAAAGAAGCCTGTATTTCTGCCTCATCTCTTTTTTTCAAAAACTATCAATTTATTTTTATTTATACTTGGCTTAACTCAAATATCTGTGTCAATCTCAAATGTTTGTCAATATGGGAAAAACTGCAACACAACATATATATCACCAGGAGGGAACCAGATGCCTGCTACAAGCGAGAAGTGCCCGGACCAAACCCCCAAAAAGTGCCCGGACCAAACCCCCGAAGAGACCTCCGAACAAACAACCGATATCGAGGAAATCCCGAAGGTAACATTCTTTATTTCTTCTGTCAAGATCTCCAGAAGTACAAAACAAATGATTTGCTCAGTTTTGTTCATCAATACAACAACGAGAGACGAGTTCTTCGAAAGCATCTACCATACATTGTAGGTCACGGGTCTGAATTTCATTATGCCCATAGGATTTTTCGCTCATCGCATTTCTTGTAAGCATATGATTTTAGGCAGACGTTGGGCTGTTTGCGTGTTTGTTTGTTTGTTTTGTGTATAAATAACTGGACTCGTCTAAGCCGCGAATCGTGGTCCTCTATGTGGAAATTTACCGTGTATCGAGGACGCCTCGCGAATCGAGGACGTCCTCGGTTTGTGATTACTACAGAAATGACAAGTATTTTTTAACTACACAGTGTTACATGTATGGGTGGGGGGCGGGCCTGTAGTATGTTTTGTTTGGCAAATACATGTGATTATTGTATTTAAAAGCGCCCCCATTCGACGAGACTGCAACGGTTGACCCCCAGAAACTAATAAGATATATATTATATTTATACTATTTCAGTTCGGCGGTAAACCGTTGGATAAGACAATGACGACGGATCGCTTTGTCAATATGGCCAGAATAATAAACTCTTCCCAGCTTTCAAATTGACAAAATATCAAATATTTCATTTTTATTCCGTTTGATGGCGTCTGCCCGGGCTTATTTTTGATTAAATTGGTTTATCCTCCTTCTCGGTCGACCGAGACAACCGTTCTCCACTTTACCAACCCTCTGTCAAACAATTATGTCAGGTTCATCAAAATGACGCATTTTAAATAACCATCCTATGGACAATCACATTTGAAATAAAATCAGGGCAAAAAGGTGTTTTTTTTCCTCCAGTTCGTATTCAGGGGACGACTTTGGTATTCTTATTTATCTAAGTTTTGGCAAGAAATCATTTTAAGCAGAGGCATTTAGGCCTTATTATGGTGTGGCAATTGTATTTGGGGCTATTACGCAATTCGTTTTACTGAGGCTGGCTATATAAGCACGCGGTCGCAAACTACGTCCTCGGTGGGGGGCGGTCGGGTTGGCGTACGGGTTCTTTCCTCGCCTTTCACCTCTGGGGTCCCGGGTTCGAATCCGGGGCGTGTATGTGGATTGGGTTTGCAGTCCCTACTTGACCGCGTGGGTTTTCCCCTGGGGCATTTCTCTGGGGGTTTTCCTCCCACTTCTAAAACTGCAACTCCTTCTTCCTCATCTCAAGTAACTAATATAGTATAGTTAAAGCTAAAACCGTATAGTTGATGGCATAAAGGGCCTTAGTTGCCGAAGATGCCATAAAATATACAACAACAACAACTACGTCCTCGGTGTTGTACACGTAGTCCTCAGTGTACGTTGTTTACAAGTATATGTGGACGGCTGCAACCAGGGCCTGCAGCATAGAGTGGTATGAATCCTTGCCAGCAGCGTCAGCATTGTCCCTAGGGACGTACGCCACAATCAGCTTGCCGTGGCCGGGAGGTATCTACATGTAAGTCTTGCCAACAGAAGGCGGTCGCTCATTGGATAAGGGTGCGAAGCACGGAGGGACCTAAGACACCTGCACGGCCTTGAGTGTAATGTCCCGAAGGAATGGTCATCCAACGACATTTCCCCAGAATCTGGCCATCGTGTCTCAGTGATGCCGCCTATATGGACACCCAAATCGCTCCAGCTCACGAACCAGCAGTGGTCCCTAGTCAGTCTGACGCAGAGTCAACACGTTTAATGTACCAATCCGAAGATCATTTCGTAAGTAAAACAAATCGATGTCTGGTGGACGGTCCGGGTCGACATACAGAAAAAAAATCAGTCCGGCTTACATTCGCTGTGTCATTCGTAACAGAAGGGTTTCACCTGGCCGGTTTGTTGGGCCTGCGATGGCTAGGCGGTTGGTGGGAGTGCCACCTAAGACAAACCACCACGCCATTTAGTTGCATTTAGTCTAGCCTCTACCGCTCGACCTGTCCGGCCTGGCATAGCTCTGAGGGTCATCGGGACACGCAATACCCCCACAACTCTTGGGGGCGGGGTTGGCATTTTAATTTTTTCCGTGACACAGGATCACGCCATTTCTTTGGGGCACAAAGAGTTAAAGGGACACACTAGTTTACTGTTTACATAATGTAGCGATCTAGCATCCTTGACAATAATTTTTCGAAGGTCGTTGTGAAAAGAAAATATCAAAATGTCACGTAATTAACTAGAAATGCTTAAAATTAACAAAAGAGACAAATGTTGGGCTTTACGCTTTACCAGCCGTCGCGATGTATTATGTATCATGTGTTTGTAAATAAAGGTGGCGTTCGATATGGGTCGGCACGTGTTTAAACTCGTTTCCTTGTTTTCTAGAGGATTATGTTATATTGTAATTATAATCAAGAGTATCATCTTCTTTTATTTAATTACAGACCGTGTTCATTGTTAAAGTCAACGTGTAGCGACTGACTGACACAAATAGACAGCGATCTTATTTATTTTCCCTAACACCTTGCATGATCCCTCAGGTCAGCTCTGACTCAAGGAATTAACTCGAACGCAACCTTTTGGTGTCTTTATTAGCGCTCTCAATAGGTCTATGCTGTTTTTTCTTCGGATATTATTTATCGCCGCGAAGCGAAGACGCGAAAATCTGAGAGATTCTCTCGTCCGTATCAACACCCAGAAACCCTTCTTATGAAATCTGTTGGCAGATTTGTGTACCAATTGGAAAATACGGTATGTACATAGTGTTCGTACGACATTATTTTCCAACAACAAGAGAAACCAACCGCGATTGACAAAAGCAACTCGCACTTCGCGCTGGTTTCTACGCCTGGAAATAAAACTAACTCCAAGACCACGTGACCAGAATCTGGTTCCGATAAAAAAAATGCTCAAAAACTCCCAAATTTTGTGGTTTCTGTTCAGGTTCTCTTCAGTCTATTTCGGAAAGGCTTTCAGAATCATGTATGGGTCTATTTCGAGCCCAAAATAGCCCAACAAAGCCGGTGTGTCCCTTTAAGGGTACCAAGAAAACATTACTAATTGTGTACATTTTATTAAAGTTCCGAAACCAACATTATCATGATTTTGTTGCCACACCTTTGTGCATATTTATGTTCACCTAAAAACCAGGTAAACACGCCTAAATGAAATACGGAACCTGCTTATAGTGTTAAACAAGTATTGTTTTCACTTTTCAGGACCCCATGAAGGATGATTTAGCTGCGTACAAAAATTTCATCGGCCTTATGGTGGCAGAGGCGGAAAAGGATATCAAACGATTTCTAGAGCTTTCCCAGGTTAGATTTTAGCTTTGTTAAATGCCTTTTTTACCCCCGATAAAAGTAGGTATTATTTGGATTCATTATTTTTCTCACTTTTAACTTTTAAAACCACACGACTGTACAGTGCGTGGTCAACACTATTAGAACACATGGTCAAAAGAAAAGGCCTTTGTTTGTGTAGTGTATTATGGAATAATTTTATTAGAGAAAGAGCAGTGCATTAGAAATTATAATACAAAGAAGCACAGAAGGAAAAATACAATTATGTTCTAATAATTTGGACTAGTTCTTTTGAAATTATGCAGGCTGCATCTGGATTCCTTCAAGTATCGAAATTTCACACAAATCAGTAGAAAGTGATTAATCTGCACCTATCAGCACTACTGTTTAATTGTGTGTGATTTCAAAGCGTAGCCATTCAGATGTAGCCTCATGTTGAAGTGATTATTTTCTCTTTCTAGAGTCCACATCAGTTTAAAAGATATACTACTGGTTGTTTAAGAAGTATTAGTTTACAGTTCCGTCAGACCATGTTAACAGGTGGACCTTAGAATGGAGATTATCTTGTTTTATCAGGAATTTTGTATTATCAGGAAAAATACAATAAAGAACCAAGGATTGGGACCTACATTGTTCTTGCTATGACCATAATGTTGTGTTAATAAAGTGCTAAAAAAATTGGGTTCCATTATTTGCCTTTGTTTTTTCACCTAAGTAAACTCTGTATGGAGAGCATAGCAGGAGTATTTTTAATTGCTTACATTGTCTTTTTCATTTCATCACAGGACCCCTCCATAGCACGTGCCCCACTCGCCGAAGAAGAGGACTTCGATGAACCTTCGGAGGAGATGTCTTAACAAATGGCATATTAAATACAGATTTCATGATTTAAAAACGTTTAAAATAGGAACAACAGCATTACAGAACAAACAAATAATGTAGATAAACTGCCTTGTATAAATTTCAGCCACATAGCTGCAGTAATACTTCAGAAAACCTGAGAATTTAGTCTGATAATAGAACATGACAATGGGGCTGTTCACATCAGTGGCTTCATACAATACCATAACGTCGCAGGCCACATAGTCTCCATGACAAAGCTCCAAAAGTTTTATTAAAATCTTTTTTTTTTGACAAAACGTGCAAAATAATACACATCTTGTGTTATGGAATAACCAAACTTTGCGTGAGAAAAATGTTCAATGGGAGTCAAGGACGTCTCGGGTTCGATTCCTATAAGGCCGTGACGTTTTTTTCTTTCTTTTCTTTCATGCAAAGTTTGATTGTTTGCCTTCTTGTGGCCATCAGCTGCATCTAGCTAAATGTTCAATCTTTTGGCAGACAAGTTTGATTATGTCCGACAGCGTCTGATGTGGTGTTTGATGCGCAGTCCACAGTGTCAGATTATTTTTGTCTAACGGACGACAGAGAAATGTCTGTCGTGTCTGTCAGACAAACATCTTATAGTGTACACGTGCATTCAGTCTTGCACTCACTCAGGTGTGGTGCCAGCTGATCTAGCATTTTCCCATTTTCCATCTTAATAATCTGTCTTTTGAAATCTTTCTCTTTTGTGTTTGTTTACTTGTTTGTTCATCAATTGATCCTTTATGCAAGACTGAACAGTCTTGCACTCACTCAGGTGTGGTGCCAGCTGATCTAGCATTTTCCCATTTTCCATCTTAATAATTTGCCTTTGAAATCTTTTTCTTTTGTGATTGTTTACTTGTTTGTTCTTGAATTAATTATTGCATTCAGTCTTGCACTCACTCAGGTGTGGCGCAAGCTGATCTAGCATTTTCCCATTTTCCATCTTAATAATCTGTTCTTTGACACCTTTCTCTTGATAAATTGTTCATTGTTGATCTACACTATCAGATTTTTGTCCGACTGTCGTGCCTGTCACACAAAAATGAGACTGTGTATCAAACACCACGAAACACTAATAAATTGTCATGCAGCAAACGCTTTCTTTTGTTTTGGTGACTGTAATATTTAGCTGATTTTAATGGAACTTTTTTGGTCAGTTTTGTGAACGTTCTAACCTCAAACCCTCGCTCATTCTTTAAGCTTCACCCATGCCACCCCATCACAATAGGTTTGGGTTCCTTAGTAACTTGTAATGCCGTAAAGGTTAATATGCATGATTGTTTTTTACATCATTTTTTAAGAAACTGATAGGATTCGAATACACATCTCTATTCTTTCCCTCAAAATTCTGATTTGTTTCAAGGTTATAACAGTGGATGATGGAAATTATATAGTCTTAGCTCTGTCTATATAAATACATACAGTATTTTTATCAGATCATGGAATTGAAACAAAAAAAATTACGTTTGTTTTATGTCGGCATTTAATTTAATGTGTTTCCACATTGTATTGCCCAATACGCTGTTCAAGCTCACGTGTTATACTGGTACCAACAATTGTCCGTTTCTAACTCGTATCCACTTTCTATAGACAATAAAACAACTTCGTACTTACTCTGATGAACACTTCGTATAACTTTATTTGGTGTCCCAAGAATTACAGTCTATCAATGGCGTTATTGCAATGGTAAACTTGACGTAAATGACGCGGTTAAAAACTTGTGAACCTTCCTAGCCAATCCTAGGTAACGCTCAATTTGCCGAATCTCGAAGCGCCCAATCTCGAAGCGCCCAATACTAGCGCCATAAAAACAAGAGAAGGCGCTCTGGACATAGCTTGGACGGTCGGGAAATGGCACTTACATCCCGGCCCCAATTGTCTTGAGTAGTTACGTGACAATTACATTTTAAGTGTCAATTTCAAATAAAATGCACCTAGCATAACTAAAACATTTGAATTTCTAACACCAAACACCAGGGTCCTATTTCATAAAGCCCACTAAGAAACATTCCTAAATGAACATTCTTAACTCATGTTTTTAAGGATAGGAAAAATCAGATTGTATTGTTCCTAAATCCACTTAAGAATGTTTTTAACTTTTATGAAAAAGGACTCAGGTTAGTCTTGTTACAAGGTGCGCAACCTCTTTAAACAACAATTTAAACAACAATTGTAAGTCCTTGACACAATCTTGTAAACGTTTCCTAATATAGGCAAAAGGTGGGTGAATTAAGCCACGTCTGAAAATGTCCAATTGACTAAGTGTCCGGTATCACTCTTAAATCCGTACCTAGAGCTTACGAAATGTTCGAGAAAAAATATAACAATGGCATGTGGGATTTACCCAACAATGAGTGTGTGACATTAAGATTGGCTGTGCAAGGAAAACGTTTTTTTTGTTTTAATAGGAACACTTTAACAACGTTAATTTTTTAAGCAATGAAGATTAAGCACAAACTTGTCACGAAATCCTTGCTTGCTAACGGGAATAACAACATTCTCAAAAAAGTAAAAAACATAAAAATGTAAACTTGGTCGAAAATTAAGTACGCGACATTTGACCAGCATTTGCCACACAATCATATTGGATGCCTGAAAGTGAAAACTCGCAGATTCCAAGGTCGAATGCATCATCAAGTTCGCTTATCCAAGTCAACTGTCTCACTGTTCTTGTACACGTTCGGATTGGCATGAACTCAACTAGGACAAGTCATTGCCGCCTCTACGTCTAGGTAGACCTTGCTTCTGGTCGCCACATCTGGATCTTGATTGCTCTTCGGCTCAGATAAAACATATAATTCCACGTGGGCTCCATCCTTCAGTTTGTAGGGGTACGGTGCACATTGCAACAATTTAAGTGGTAGTTTGGCAACTGTAGTCTAGGGACATTTCCTTCCCTAAGACCCGACCCGGTTTAGGCGCCTCGACTCGCCCTGGAACACTGCAACACAGTAGCCAACTCCACTTATTGTAACATGTTCACTGCATTTAGGGAAACTCGACATTCACGTTGTGCCGCGTTCATCTGCTTCCAGCAGCAGACAAAGCTAGTGGATTGGTCTTGTCAACACGGATGACTTTGTACGTATTTCCTCTTCCCATTTTGTCTGGCATTGTGTTTATGGGTAATTCCCAAAATTAGGGGTCCAAATTGTTTGGTGTCCCAGTTACGTACGACACCCTCTGCTTCAAAAATCACGACTTATAACCACAAATTCTCAGTAATGGAATGTGGCCTGTGATTATAGGGGGGCACCA